>OY986436.1:25056817-25476817 GCA_963920525.1 Dichetophora obliterata
CTTGTACGGCTCACAGTCAATTTCACGTACTTTTGCACATTGTGTCAATTGTGTTCTCATAAAATTATATTAAATTATTTCATTAAATTTTTGTTTCTAGTTTTTGAATTATAAGAACATTGATTAAACATATATCTGCTAAAAGATGTAGATGCTTTATTTTTTGTTTTTATTTTAAATAAAATATTTATTTCTTAGCAGGAAAATTTCTTAGAAAAGGAAACAAAACATAAGTTAAAAAGGAAATTAATTTCTCTACAACAAAAAATTTATATTTTGGATCAGCTAAATAATGGTAAGAAATTAACAGCAATAGCAAAGGATCTGAAGCTAAACGAGTCAACCATATGAACAATTAAACAAAATGAAAGTAAAATTAGGAGTGCTGTAATGTCTAGATCGTTGCAGACCTTAAGTAAATCTTCAAGTGTTAAAGGTTCGTTAATACCAAAAACGGAAAAATGTTTGATGATTTGGATTGAAGATTGCAATCGAATTAATATTCCTCTAAATAAAGGGTGTTTTTTATAGAGTGATTCAAGTTTAAATCATAATAAAACATAGTAAAATATTGAATAAACATATATCAATAAAACGGGCTTTATTGGAGAGAAAATTTTATGACATTAATGTTTAAATATGATTTCGGCCATGTGGCCTCCACGGCTGGCACGTACAAGGCGCAATCTGGAACACCAATTTTCACTAACTTTTCGCAGTATTTGCGGCCGTACCTCGCCGATAACTCTTCGAATGTTGATTTCCAGGTGTTCAATTGTTTGTGGTTTATCGACGTAGACAAGTAACTTTACATAACCCCAAAGAAAATAATTCAATGGGGTTTAATCACACGATCTTGGGGGCCAATTAATTGGGCCATTTCGTGAAATTATTTTTTCGTCAAAAGTTTCCTTGAGTAAATCAATTGAAGCGCCCGCTGTGTGGCATGTGGCTCCGTCCTGTTGGAACCACATATCAGCAAGATTAATGCCAGCTAATTGAGGTACGAAATAACTTCGAATCATGTTCCTATACCGTTCACCATTGACAGTAACATTCTGACCATCATCGTTTTTGAAAACATATGGGCCAATGACTCCGCCAGCCCATAAAGCGCACCAAACAGTAATTTTCTGTGGACGACAATTCGGTTTATTTACGTACCCATTCAACCAAAAATGGGCTTCATCGGAAAATAAAATTTTCCATGGAAATTCAAAATCAATATCAATTTGTGCTTCAGCCCATTCGCCGAATTGGCGGCGCATACGATGGTCGTTTGGCTTTAATTCCAGCACAAGTTGAATCTTGAAAGGTCTTTTCCAAGACCAAGATATTTTCGTAAAATCTTCCATAAAGTGGAAGGACACAACCCCAGTTGCTGAGAACGGCGACGAATTGATTGATTAGGATCATCTTCAATGCTTTCCTGTACAGCGGCTACAGATTCTTCAGTGCGCACTGTTCGGCGTCTCACGGGATGCACATTATCAGTAACAGTAAATATGGTCCGAAAACGATCTACACGCCATAAAATGGACGAAGTGCACGATAAGTTTGACGAACAGAACCATTATTTTGATTAAAAATTTCCACAATTTGCATGCGTTGCTCTGGTGTAAGTCGATCCATAATAAAATGTTAAAGCAAACTAAACAAAAAGCAACTATCAGCTGTTAAATGAGTGGTCAGATAAAGCAGTGATGCCAACTCAAAGTTGTATCACTCTATAAAAAAACACCTTTTAGTTGTTTAATTAAAGCAAAAGCCCAAAAAATTTTTACTCATTCAAAGGAATTGAAAACTGTTCCTACCAACGAGCCAAAATTAAGATTTGTCAGTAGTAATGGCTGTTTTCAAAGGTTTCGAAAAAGGTTTTCCGTGCATAATATTCAAATTCAAGGAGAGCGCGCTTCAGCTGATTATGAAAGTGCTCAGAAATTTAAAGAAGGACTTCCGAAGATAATTGATGAAGGTGGATATACAGCAGACCAAGTTTATAATGCCGACGAACCTGGCTTATATTGGAAGAAAATGCCTAAGCGAACATATTTATCGAAAAACGAAAGATCTGCAGCAGGCTTTAAGGCATCTAAAGAAAGGATAACCTTGCTTGTTTGTAGTACAGTAGTTTTGACTTAACTGCCACTCTTTTAGCTGCTAATTTGAGATACCTGCCAGAAACCACAAAATTTCACTCATTTCTTCAATTTCGTATGAAATGTACTTGTTTAAGTGCCAATTTAATACGTGCCAATTTAAGTTAGCTGCCACAAATATTTGAAATTATTATCCCAAATTCATTGATAATTTTTCATTTAACAGCCACAAAATTTTTTTTGGAAATGTTGCTAACGAAAACTATGTATGTATGCAGTTTGTTTTGGTTAGAATGCTCGCAGCCTTTCTATAATTCTCTCATTCTCTTTATAACTCTCCCTCTTGGTTTAAAAGAAACAAAAATAAAACAGTGTGTATGTATGTGAGTTCCTAGTATAAATCAAAACAATATGTAGATCAGACGAAAGGGTAAACGAATCAGATAACTGCCAATTTTTGGCAGTTAAAAAATTTAACTTTAGTGCCATTTTGACTTACCATTTAACAAAGCCAATGTTAATCAATCGTTTCTTAATCGTTTCAATACGAAAGGTATTGACAAGACTACACTTCCCGTTTACTGGAGAGCAAACAAAATAGCATGTTTCACAGCTGCTATCTTTCAGGACTGGTTTTACAACTGCTTTGTAACAGAGGTCGAAAATTACTCGAAAACTAAAAATATCAGTTTCAAGGCTTTACTCCTGATAGACAATGCTCCATGACATCCAGTAAACCTAGTTCATCCAAACGTAAAAGTCCTTTTTTTACCACCCAATACAACATCAATAATACAACCACTTGGCCAGGGTATTATAAAAACACTTAAATCTTATTATATACGCAGAACACTTGAACTTATATTGGAAAAATTTTAATGCCATCCAGATATGAAATTACCTGAGATGTGGAAAGATTTCTCAATTTTAAAATGTGTGGAGTTAATATTTCTATCTGTTCAAGAATTAAAGTCTTCGACATTAAATGCCTGTTGGAAAAATATTTGGCCTGAAATCGTTTTGCAAGAAAACTTTTTAGATTCTACAAGAATAAATATCGAACCTATAGTTAATATTGCTAGATCAATGGGTGGAGAAGGATTTGATGACATAAATGAACGAGATATTTTTTAATTAATAAATGACGCTGAAGATTTAGATGAAGAAGAGCTTGTTCAATTAGCTGATACATCTGACGAAAATATTATAAATAGTGCTGAAGAAAGCTCAATGCAGATTCTTGACGAAAGTAGACGAAAATGTATGCATAGAAAACCTGAAAAATACAGTAAAATTGGGCAAACAATTAGAAACACTTGTTTCGAGTTGTGATTCTTCAGTGGAACGATCTACTGAATTTAAAATAAATCTTCAGTACTCTCTTGCACCATATGTAAGAATGCAGGAAAAACATAAAATACAAAACGAAGAACCATTAGATATTGAAATTAATTTTGACGAACAAGAAGATATGATCTTAATTAAATAAAATAACAAAAATTCAAATGGTGAATTCTATGAGCATTCTATTAAAAAAGGTGTCTGTGGAACGTTATTTCCGATAGCTCCGACAGCGAATAAATATGTTATAAACTGTTTTTTTAACTATTTAGTTTATTTGAAATTAACTGTTTTTTAGTTACATATGTATAAGCTTTTTATTTAAAATGTTTTTAGTTTGATTTTAATAAAACGCACATATTTCGTTCATAACAAAGTTTTTCCCTAATATTACATATTAATATGTAAACATCCTTTTACGAGAAAATTCAAACGTTCATCATTTGTTCATCATTTGTTCATAACGCGTTATACGGGGTCTTACGAGCCCAATAAAAAAGTAAAAAATTGATAACATTTTCAAAACAGCTCATTTTGACATTATAATTACGCCTTTGTTATTGTTTTGTTGTCGGAGAGAGCGTATTTCTAGTGCATCTACCTGGTTATTCTACCATGATTTAAACAAACATTTTTTTAATTTTAATTCACCTGTCGTTTCTGAGTTGTCATTTTTTTTTTTAAAGAGTACATTAAAATTTAATAGAAAAAATGTTTCACAATTTCAATGGCCAGTAAATTTTCAATAATTTCGCTGACAGTCTCGAATTAAAATTTTTCTTAGTTTTGCAGTTAAAGAGAATGATTATATTATAAACTTTGTCTTTCAAAAATTTGCTTATCTGAGCTAATATAGAAAAACCTCTTGGAGAATATGTTATATGGACAAACAACTACCAACAAGCATTAGAATTTTTTACATTATTTCAAATGACCCTCGAATTGTCACACAGTGTTTTTACTTCGTTTATTGGTCGAACGTGCTTATCTGTGCAATCAAAATCTAAATATTTTTTATTTAATCCATATTCAGTGCATGCATTCTTATATTATCGATTTTTTCATTGTGTTAACTTCGATGGTGCTTGAACGCGTGAAGGACAATTAAATGTATGACATATAAATATTATGATCAATTTAGAAATGTTAATTTTTGCTTTAAATTCATTTCAAGTGCACATTAGACGTGGCGTAATTTTTTTCGGAATTTTGATTGCGGGTAGCGGCTAAAGTATGCCATTTGATGACAAATCAACGTCTTTAATCCTTAGGTCAATCGGAGTGTGCCAAACCATGCCACAATGAGCTCGAAATTGGAAATATAAAACACTAAAAAAGTTTTTGTTTCTTGTATTCTGCATATTACCAGTTTATATTCTCATTAAACCATCTTGTATTTAACTTGTTTGCACATAATAGGAATGAAGTTTCTAAAAAAGTCAAGAACTTTAAATTCAGTTAAGGGATAACAAGAAAACAATTATTTTTAACTCATATAAAATATTTATTATTAAAAATATTACTTTTTTAATACTTACTAGAGTTCGCCAGTGGTCGAAATTCGACCTTCTCACTGTGACCTTCCACTGTGATATTAAATCGCTTTCGTTCTCAGATGAGCATAGAAAGAGATAAAAAACGACTCTATTTCTATTTTCAGTTTGCCGCTCAGTGTTAACCAACGACTTTTCATAGAAAAATACGTTGTACTGAGAAAAGCTAAAGTTTTTGAGATATCGTCACAAATTTTATGCCAAAATAACGGGAATTTTTAAAAAATTTCTGTTTGTAAGAAATTTCACTATACCAGTATACTATATTTGCACATGTTACATAAAAAAATGCTTATTGTAGGGTATCCGTACACGGTGAAAACTGTTTGCTAAATTTGTATTGTGGTTAAGCAAAACTTGGTCTTGAATCTCAGCCACTTCAAAATTATGCTAGATTTCAGCAAAAAATAATCAAAATTTGCTATTCCAGTTTATAATAACTAAGCAAAATTTTGATTAAATTCAAGCAAAATTTTGCTAAGTTATTATAACCTGCAAAAGCTAATTTATACTTAATTAAAGCAAATATTTGCTAAGTAGTTATTATAGATTGGAATAACAAATTTTCATTAGTTTTTGCTGAAATCTAGCATATTTTTGAAGAGAAACAGTTATAAACATTAAATTAAATTTAAAAATTACCATTATCCGGAGACTTGAACCTCGAAGTGAGTGTAAGGGCTTATCCATTCGACCTTGCAGTTGTTAACTAATCGTCGCCTAATTTTCTTCATTAAGAATAAACGTGTGCTCGTGTGTTTAAAAGAAATTTGCTTGAATTTTGTAAAAATTTACTATTTGCGTTTATAATAACTCAGCAAATATTTGCTTGAGTTTAGTAAAAATTTGCTATTTGAGCTTATAATAACTAAAAATAAATTATAATATTTGCTAGAGTTTAGTAAAAATTTGCTATTTGAGCTTATAATAGCTTAGCAAATATTTTCTTGAGTTAAGTAAAAATGTGCTATTTGAGTTTACAAAAACTTATCAAATATTTGCTTGAATTTAATATAATTTTTCTTTTTTCCAAATGCATGAGGAGTGATTTCAGTTTAGTAATCTTTTTCAAAAATCGAGCAAAATTTTTGCTGATTTGCTTTTAAGCAAAACATTTGCTTGATTCAAGCAAAATAATTGTCTCCGTGTAAGAGATAGCGAAAAATGTCTGTAATATTTTTTGTACATTTCAGCAAAGTCTAAAATTTGTGTTCATCCATCTCTTTTAGCTTAGCTTTTATTTAAGAAATTGTCTATTCATTAAATACTTTGGGCGATTGCTTCACCAGATCAATTTTCCACAATGGGAAACGCAATTAATTTTTCTACATTATCAGATGTGAGGACAAGAGCCAAAAGTTCTCTCTATCTCTACCAGGACAAGAGCCAAATCTTATCTCTCCCAGAAATTGCAGAAAGTATCGAAGCTAAAGAACTTCTGCCTCCAATTGAATCCATTGGAATTGTCACTTTATCTCATACTAAGTCGCTATTACTATCGCTGCCATCATATTCAACGTTCGTTACAGCGAATTCTATTATCACTTTTAGTCAAATTCTAGGGATTTATTTGCTTGACACTTTTCTTTCCATTGCTGTGCGTTCTCGAGTCGTTGCGCCTTTCTTAGTTCTTTCTTTAAAAGACGTATGCCAATACCAATCAAGCTGCCCACACGACCTGCTTTCCGTTGCATTGACCCCTTTTTCAAACGGCAAATTTTCTTGCCAGCAAGTCGACGGTATTTTCTTGCTTTTGTTTTCTCGAGTTGTTGGCAAGAAAACTTGCCCTGTGGATAAGGAGTCTTTATGAGGAATGGGATGGTCATAATGTCAAGAGCGTTAATGTGTGCAATATCGAACAAAGAGTCAAACTTGTACTTTAAATCATTTACGATTTTGTGCTGACTCGGACATGGTGAATTATAACCTTTCTGCGCAGTTCTCCAGACCTCATATTACTTCAACACTTTTGCAAAACATGTTCTTTTAGTAGGCCTTGGAATTCGAGCTCTCTTCCAGAAGGGTACAATTTCGTCGAACACTAACCGGGTTTTTTCAGTAATGGTTTTCTTTTCTGGTAAGGAGGGTTACTTCGTTGAATCAACAAATGTTGGTTCCTCGCTAAGGAATTTTTCGCAATCTAACAGTTTCTTCTTTGAACCATTTTCAGTACTAGAGATGATTATATCAATAAGGAAATTAAAGTCATTTAAATCTTCTTCTTTTGATAAGATATCTAGCTTCGATCTGAAGAACATTTTTTTCAGGTCTCGGATATTTTATGTTTCCTCTTCAATTAGAGTTTATGGGCAGGTATATTTCCGGATGCATTGAAAACAGCAGTAGTACTGCCGTTGCATAAAAAGGGTGATACTACCCTTATAGATAATTATCGCCCAATCTCGATTTTATTTGTTTTCTCAAAACTTTTTGAAAAAGGTGTTAAATCTAGAATGTTATCATTTCTAGATTAAACTAATTTCTTTAATAATGCACAATTTGGTTTCAGATGTGGTAGGTCCACTGAAGATGCGCTTTTAAAATTAACCGGTGAAATATATAATAGTTTGAATTCATCTGAAGTCCCGGGTTCCCTTATTATTGACATCTCGAAGGCATTTAATAAGGTTAATCACTTGGTGTAGCTTAATAAATTGCATAATGCTGATTTCTGAGGTTTTATGTTAGATTGACTTGGGTCTTATTTGACAAATAGAAAAGAAATGGTTAAAATTAAAAATTACTACAGCACAAAGTGCACTATTGAATTAAGTGTTCCTCAAGGTTCCGTTTTGGGTCCCACGATTTATAGTAATTCGCTATTTGAACCTTTTAGAGGTAAATTAACAGCGTTTGCGGATGATACAGCCCTTACTTACGGTAGCTCAAACTATTTTAATCTTTTTTCAGAAGTAAATTATGATCTTGATGTAAGAATACGGTTAAACTGACGCCAATAATAGCAGTGGTAGTATGGCTTCTTTTGCGGAGCACTCACTAAAATGCCCACTGGGTAGCAACTCATAAAGTACAAAATAAATTAATTAATTAAATATGAATAGGCTAAGTTAAAAAACAATTTTGTATTGGATAAAAAAACCGATTTTGAATAAAGTTACTAATCTATCTAAAAAAAAACTATCCCCTGTGACAGATCGTAAGGGTCTTGTGATCCCTCCCTATGCCCTTTCATGTTCATGAAATTTATGGACGGCCCCTAAAAAACCAAATTAAAAACAATATCAAAAATTTGTTAACAAATAATAATAAAAATAAAAAAGATGAAACTGAATAAAATAAAATAAAAAAGCTTAGTATAAAACTTTTTAAAATAAAAAACATTTTTAACGTGTACAAAAGGTACACGCTGTTTTGACAAGGAAGAAGATTCAAGTGTGTGTGTTTGTTGTTAGCCAAGCTACAACACACAAATACTCTATTCTTCCAAAATCAATGTAACCTAGTTAAGTAAATCATTTAAAAATAAAAACACTTAACTCTCGTAATGTTGGCACAGTTTTAATGACTAATATAGACACATCGCTGAACAAAACAGGGGACAAGTATTCATTACGTGGCGCTATTAAATGTTTGAAAATATTTGCAGTAAGACTCGTTAATTTTTGTTTTATTTATGGCCAAAATGCTCACATTTGTATATCTTTAACCAGCTGTTAAAGTACTAATTCTATTTTAGTTTAAGGCGAAGATATTCAGTAAAATGTACTGGTTAAATAAATTCATAGGTGACCAAGATGAAGGAAAATTCTAGGTGAATGGCTTTTAAAATCAACTAGTTCGGAGCGAGTGAAAATAGTTCGAAGCACAACCGAATTGAACTTTGCAACGGAAGTTTATATACAATTACATTTAAATTTTTTTCTATAATGGATAAAAAACTTGTATACAAATAAAATTATGTGTGGGAAATTTCGTTATGCTAAACAACAAATAGTGGAATTTTAAAGTGATTTTTCTGACTGGCATATATTGAAAACGTAGACTATTTCAACTTATCGTAATATTCTTATCAATGGCATATAATTAAAATCAGATAAAAGACAACCACTTTTAAAAAATTGTAAAATTTGTAAAATTATCCGAATGTATAAACCACAATAAAGAACTACCATGGCGTAGTTAGTGCTTGCGGAAACGTACATTATTGCGTAGTTAGCTGCTACCTGGTTCGATGAACCAAGCTGCGGCAAACCAAATAATTTCACTTTTCATAGCTTCAACCAAAACCCAACAAAACAGGTAGCGCTTGTCGCAGCCTAAAATCTAATATATCATGTTGTCGAGCGGAGCACTACTTGGCAGCTCGTCATCGCTGACAAAGTTGCACCTTGTAGTATTTCACATTGCTGCACATGTTTTATTGAATATTTTGTAAATTCTTCATACTAACTTACCTTTTTTATATTTTTCACAACACAATATTAAATATTCTAGTAATTATGAAGTAATTGAATTTCCTATCGAGTTCCTTCAGTGTTGAAAGTACAAAATTATTAATTTTTTACACACACACGCACTGTACAATGAAGTCGATGATGGTGAAAAAATTGAATTAACTTTTTTATTTTCATTTTTATTTCGTCATGTGCCAACTATCTCGTTAATGTTAATGTAGCTGTGCTCTTTTTACTCGCAGATTTCACCGGCTTCTTTGGATGACACTGACGTTTCACAATGCTGGCAACTTAACAAAATTTATTGCAACTATTCACAATGAAGTGGTAAGGGAGTAATAACACTTGTCTGACATCACAATAGTATACAAGGTTGCCAGCAGACACTCCAACTTATAGGGAATTCTACGGTTTGCGGGGAATTTCATGTCGATCGAGGAATGGCCTCAATTCATGAAACAATTATGTTATTCCCTTAACGATAAAATTTTCCTTTTTCGTAAACTTGTAAAATTTCGAACTTATATTAAAGAAACGCAACTTTAGACATCTATAGCACGTTCCTGTAACAAAATCAGCAAGTTACCGATTTATATGACGTCAGCCGTTATAGATCCCTAGTTACCGATTGTGTGACAACTAATGTTTCTGTACTTTTAAATCGGTAAAAACTCGGACTGTGATGAAAAAGAACACAAATCGAGATCGAGGAGAAAAGCTGCGAAATTGAGTCAAATGACAAGCAGCTGTTCACTCGAATATGTTATTTTAGTTGTGCTTAAACTTTATAATAAATAGGTGCTTGTCTTGTTATGCCGTGGTTATGCTAGCCAAACATGTTCGGTGTTCATTTTTGTTAATTTGTTCTCTTCACTGAAATGTTTGTTTGGTGGTTATGCTATGATTGGTGGCACAGTTGCATTACATGTAACAGTATGTCAAAACACAAAAAAGCACAACCCTAATTTGCATTTTTGTACTTAAAATTAACGAATTAAAATATACGAACTGATATTACTTGCACTGAATTTTTATTATAATATCTTAAACAAAATGGTTTGCATATATCTGACATGCTAGCTAGCTGTTTATGTTAAGGGTTACTTGAAGACACAATCAACTTCACTTTTTAATACTTTTACCTACTTTTTTGATGCTATTATACAAAATGACTACAGCCAACACTGGAAAGTTCGGCATGTTTGGCGTTTCAATCAGCAATCAAAATGTTCGGTCCGAGAGCGAGAAAATGAATATGAGAAAAAATTCATTTTTTCATTTTATACGTGAAACAATAACAACAAAAAATGTTCGGCAATCATGTTTGGCTAGCATAACCACGGCATTAGTAAAAAGTGAACATTCAGAGAAAAACATCGTTCACTAACAGGCATGCTACACAGGCCAGTATACTGGCTCTGTAGTTCGAAAAACTCAATACACTCACTCTTTTTTACAAATACACTCACACTGGATTCACTTTCACGCCACTTTCCTCGCTACTGGCAACGAAATTTCAGAGCCAGTGGATTTTGACAGCAGCGGCCAGTATATGTCAAAAAGGGGATATCAGTGCTGTTTTTAATTACTTTTTGGTGGGTTTATTTCGGGTTTTCGTCGATTTCGTGCAGGAAGTAACACTGATAGCTTGTTAAAAGAAAAAAAAACAAGTAAAGCACACGCAAACTGCAATAGCAGCGAGAACCTTCGCATTCGATGGAATTTTTTTAATGAACTTTCACGTGCATGTGTAGCACCTCTTGCTACTAGCATGAAAGTTCGAAACTTTTCGAATCATTCGAACAGTACACGTATTCTTTCGTACTTTCACTGTCACAGGCCTGTGTAACCGGCCTGTAAGGTATCGCAACCATAACAGTTCACAACAGTTTTGAACTGCGCACGTTCTCATGACACCTAAAAGTTATTGTATCATGATTGCTTGTTTGAATTTAATTTTGACTGCAACAGTAGTGCCCTCTACGAGTCGTTTTTCTTGCCGTTCCTTTGAGAAAATTTGTTATCGCGATTATATAAAGGCGAAAGGAACGCAGCTTATGTTATAATGATGTGTTTTAGTGGTTGCGGAAATACTCAACGATTATGAATGTAAATAATTTTACACTTAGTGCTGTGCAGCAAAAATTTAGCAAATATATGCAGCCGGGTACTTTTTCATAGCTCAAACTATACTGTTTTGCTAAAATTTTTAACATTTTTGTAAATAGGCATTATATATAAATTGCATTACCTTTAAAACTAAACTTTTTTAAGAACAAAAAAATCAGTAAGCTTCATTTCAATTAGTAAAAAATTCGACTTATATGGCAGTAACCCTTTTTAAAAGGTATATTTCGAGTACTTACACACTTATACACAACATTACTGACATTAGATAAATCGGTAGAATTCTCACTTGTCACAAAACCAGTGAGAAGAGTGACACATTGTTATCGATTCACATTACGTACAGAAACACTTTTTCAAAAGGTTTCATTAAAATGAAATCGGAACATGTGAAAGCGTGTCAATTTGAAACGAACGAATCAAAAATAAATTGATCCAGATAAGTATAGAAACATGGCGGGTGAGAGTGACATCAGAGTGACGTCAAATCGGTAATATGAGTCGGTATATACAATCGCTACGAGTTACAGGAACGAGCTGCTGATGAATTTACCATGCATATGTCAAAAACAGCTCGCATAAAAAAATTTAATTAACATAATTTAAACATTAATCATGCTAAAACAAAAATAATAAATTAGTAAAATATTTAAAACAACTGAATTTAAAGACCAGCGCACAAAAGAAAAAACAGCTACCACTAAAGTTTTTACTGTTTGACAGCTAAAAGTTTACATAAACTTGTTTATTTATTTATTTTTCGAGTCTATGAATTATAAATTCTTACAGATAAGACATAAGTAAATACTTAAATTAAAACAAGATAAAAGAAAAAGACAAACGAAAAAAGGAAACGGAAAAAGCAAACAAATTTAAAATTGCAATACAAGCTTCCAAGATAAATGACAGTAAGTTTTTTTAGACTATTCTTAGATATAGTTAAATCAATACAATATTTTAGAGACAAATCATTAAATAACATGAAGGCTGTAGTAATAGGCTCATTTAAGGCATAATTTGCTCTATGGAGTTTGATAAAAAATACTTTAAAATAACGCAAATGTCTAGACGAAATCCTAAAATCAACTAACTGCAGCAATAGTGGACTGTCAATTTTACCAGATACAATATCATGAATAGACAGAAGTGATTGAAGTTTTCTTCGAGGTTCCAATGATTTTATGCCCATTAACAAGCACCGCACATTAAGCGTGAATCAAAGTAGCTGTCGCACCTATATTTATACCAATTACACAAAAAGAAGCAACACTGGAAAACAAATGTTATTTTTATACGACTCTGGCATTAATATTCCACGTGTTGCATGAACCGTTTCAAAAGTTTTGTCAATAATAATAATAATATTGCGAAAGGAAATAAGTGCACAGATTCTTCGCCAGCAAAACTCTTGTTTTTCAAGCAAGCCACAACTCGAAAAATGATAGAGTGCACTCAGCTTGCATGACAGAAATTTCTAAAGAAAAAAAAAACCATTGAAAGATTTCAAAATGTTTCGTCAGTTATGGTTTGGGGCGCTTTCTCCAAAAAGGGCAAATTGCCCCTTCTTATCGAAAAAGGCGTTAAAATAATTCGGAATATTACTGAGAACATGTTTTAAAGAATTATCTCATGCGGCATGCAAGCAAATTTACAGAGAAGGTCACTTTTGTTTTCAGCAAGATTCTTTTCCAGCACAAAAGACAAAAATCGTTCAAAGGTGGTGCAGAGCAGGTTTGTCATGTTTTATTTCTGTTGACGAATGGCCTCCGTCATCCCCTGACCTAAACCCCCTGGACTTTTCTATTTGGGGTATAGTATGATGATATACCTGAAAACCAGATGCGTACCGCATGCTCGTCTTTCACAAATTGTTTTAAATTTTTAAAAAAATTAATGGTGAAAGATTCGAATTTAATGATGAAGAATGCTTAAAATAAAAAAAAATAAAAAATTTTTGTTTAATAAAGTTTATACATTGCTTTTGATTTATGGCATAAAACAAGTGCGACAGTTATTTTGATTCACGCTGTTCATATGCAGGCCTTAACATTGATCTAGTGGCATAATTCTGAACAAATTCGAGTCTTAATGTATGAATGGCATAAACTGGGCCCCAAATTAAGGAGGCGTATTCCAGCCTAGATTTTATCAAAGAGTTATGTAGCACTTTAACCGTAGAACACATAACCAAAAAATACCACGCATACACATAACCGGGGTACTCGTGTACCCCTAACTTGTTTTTAATGCTTAACAGTTATAATTGCAATTGTTAGTGATTCAAATCATTACTTCTTGAGTGCTAGTGCAAGTGAACTTTGTAATATTTTCAATTGCGACGATTAAAATAAATATTTTTTAAAAATGGCATCAAAATATCTGTGGTTACAAGGAATAATGCCTAAATTCAAAGTATCGTAAAAAACGATATTTTAATTCCACGAACTACGACCCATTTTTTTGAAATATATGAACCATTACAAACAAAATACATGCAGACATAAGTGATGATCAATTCTGGGCAAAAAATGGATATCTGCATACTTTCAAAAATTGGCAATAAAGTATATTCCATATCGCTTTTTTACGATATTTTGAGTTTAGTCATTATTCCTTGTGACCACAGATATAATGAAAATCTATCTTCCAGTGCTTTGAAAAGTAACAAAAGAGAAATATTCCCACAAATTAAAAGTTTTAATGTTTTTACTTTTACAAATTGAGTGATGCAGAGAAAGAGACTTACATTCAGGCTGTTTTTGACAACGTTGTGAACGATGAAGGAGATTCTTTTTCAGAGGACGATGGAGAACAGGTGCTCAATGTAAGGAATGTCGAAATGTCTTATGGCGAAGAGCCTCCTGAAAACGAAGAATTCGATGAAGTAGCCTTTGACAACGAATCGGATGGCGAAAATGATAAAGAAGAAGACGAAGTGGCAACGATTAATCTGGGGGCCGATAAATTTGTGGCGCGTGACGGCACTGAATGGAGCTCCCAACCAAATGCCGCTCCTCAAGCATTGATACAAAACATTGTACGACAACGCTGTGGTCCATTGAGACAAACCGAAATGATGTCAATGGAACAAACATTCATGAATTTAGAGATGCCAAAACCATGGCAGAATAACCAGGTAGATGCAATTCGGAGAGCAAAAAACGAGAGAGCAAAACATTGGCTTAACTATAATGTCACTATTGACATTTTATGTTTATTCGTTCAGCCGTAGGGATGTTTAATTTACTTGTAACCGTATAAATCAATTGAGTACCCAGATTTTATGTATCTATGTAAAAAAAGTAAACAAAAATCTTAAAAACTTTATAAAATGAGCCGTGTTTTATGATATAATATATAACTAATTGTAATTTTGCCTTAAATGAAGCAAATGAAAGTTTACTTTTAATATAATTTTCATTCGACTACTTATTTCGATTGTTCAGTAACCATTTGTAAAACTATGTACGGCTTATTTAAACTGTCAAAATATATTTTGACAAGTGAAATTGCTGTTTGAAAAAATTAAATTTATTTAATGAAATCGACGATTGTTTGTTTATTTGCCAACAATTGATGAATTGTTTTGGAATTATCGCGACGGGAGGAAGTTATAGGCAATCCAGTAAAGCCGTTGTCAAACCTGAGTTGTCGATAAACATTTGCAGTTACCGCAATTGAAATACTCAAGATAAACTGCTTGGGAGTACATGCTATTTACGTTTAAGTCCACCGGAATGGAAACGGATGTGCTAAATTCAAGAAACAATCTTAAAATAATTATGTGTATTGTGTTGCAAGTAATTGTGTTCTGTTTAATTTTCAAATTGTAATGTTTAAAATGTAATTAATAACTTGCTGGGACTTTGAAAAAATAAATTAAATTAATTGTCCTTAAGATTGCAGCTACGTTTTTAATTCGATCCGATCGGCAATAAGTAACATGCGAAATTACTACATTAAAGGCCGTTTTCTCAATGTCCGGTAAAGCACTAATTGGAAATTTGACCGGCTGTTAGCAAGAAAGCATTTTCTCAATGTTCGGTTAGGTCTTAAGTGCCGGTTAAGTTAATGGCAAGTTGAGGTTACGTTTAGTTGCTAATCGGAAGAACAGCTGTGTAGTGCAAAAAATAATTATATATTTTATAATTAACAATTGATTATAATTGATAATCATCCAATAAAAAAGTCAAAATTGATATCATTTTCAAAACAGCTCATTTTGACATTATAATAACGCCTTTGTTATTGTTTTGTTGCCGGAGAGAGCGTATTTCTAGTGCATCTACCTGGTTATTCTACCATGGCCAAAACGGTAACACTACTTACAACCCTGTTCTGCGTATAAATTTGAATGAGTCTTATTTCAGACTGATAATAAATTCACAATTGTATAAAAACAAAGTGTAAAGTTTTTTAGGTTATCCGCTGCGATACAATACAAAGCGAAACGACTTTATACAATAAAAAGCTTCGCTTCAATAATACAAATCCTAATACAAATAAATAACAAAGGTTCTAAATGAACTTACAGGATGAGGACGATGTTTCTTTATCAGCTGATACGCTGAGAATACTTAACGAATTCTTGCAAGAAAGATCGGAGCGTGAGCGCGTGGAACAAGAAAATATCAAAACCAAGGCGGGCAAGGATATAAAGTTCGAAGAGGATTGGGTGAGCAGCCGATGAGTAAACAATTAAAGTGCGACAAGAATAATTTGAATTTAACGTTTATTAACATAGCAACTGAGTCAATTTTGGTATAGCGAAGCCACTAAAAAAACGGTGGGCAGCGTTGTAGAAAAGCTTGTAGCGGAGAAGTCGGCAGATTACAAAGTAGCTCTGCTATCATGTCCGTCGCTATATAATACAGTAAAGGATGTTCACGACAATGGTTAGTTGTGATAAAAAGCGTTAAATACACTTTAATCCTGATGATTTGCTTGCAGTGAGAATTTTTGAGTATGACAAAAGATTCGCAGCCTATGGCAATGATTTTATCTACTACGATTTTAACGAAGCCGACGAAGAGTGCTATTTGAAACATCTCCATTGCAGTTTTGATCTCATCGTAGTGGATCCACCTTTTCTCTCCGAAGAATGTATAACGAAAATGTCGAAAATTGTAGGCAAACTTCAAAAACCCGAAGCAAAAATAATTTTCTGCTCCGGCGAAGTGGTTGAACACTGGCTAACGCAATGCTTACAGCTGAAAAAATGCAAATTTCAACCGCAGCACGAACGCAATCTAGGCAATGAATTTGTTTCCTACGCAAATTTCGATTTAGACGACTTGATTAATTTATGATTTCCATGAGTTATATTTATTTTGTTTTTTTTTAACAATTGTGCTTAGCGGTAAGAACGTCTTGCAATTTCAATTATATTTGTAAATAATTCATTGTAAATGCGAACTTGAGTTTTTCATTTAATAATCAATAGAGATGGTCTTAAATTTTTACTTGGCCGCTACATCGGCATCCTTGCGCTGTTGCACTAACTCTCGCAGACCGTCTTCCTGATCCTTGAGAGACTTGACCAGAAATTCTTTTTTCTTGCTGAGCAGCTCAATAGCTTTATCGCATTTGTCCTGCTTTGCCTGTAGGTCAGAGCGCATATTTTGAACATCTGTGAGCACGAACATCCGGCCTACCGAGAGATATACTCTGTTACAAAAAAGAAACAGAATTTGAGACTTGACTGGTTACTCCAATGTAGCAAACAAAAAGAGCCCTACCTGGTGTCATCCGTCAGATCACTGGTGCCCTTCTCTGTCAGTTGGTACTTGTGTTTGCCAGTCTTTACCATGTCACATCTCATGTCAATCATATTTAACTTTTTGGTTGTCTCAATTTTGTTGATTTGCATTTCGGTGAATGCCTTGAAGTTATAGAATAAACATTTTTGGTCTCGTATTTGAAATGTTTTTTGATGCCTTCTTCATGACTCACCTTTTTCAGTTCTAAATCCATTTGTGCCATTTTAAAAGAATTTTATATTTAAACTGCAGTTCTCGTTGTTTTTATTTTATTAAATATATAAATTTTTGATAAATTAAAACACCTGCAAAAATTCTGAAACTGTGATCAGCCAAAAAATTTTTCGGGCGTTTTGACAGCTATGACGGCAAATGGCATGTGTGTTTGGCCGTGGTGAGTTCAGCTGGTTGGTGTCTTAACTATATTGTAAATACAGGGACGGCTTAAAAAGGATGAATCATGTTTGAAAAGCACAAAGCAAGTATGCATCATATGTGTAAAATACTTCTAAACAAACAACCAAAATAGAATTGAGTTTAAAATAATTCAAATATTGAAAAAATGCTATTCGATGATTTATTATAAGATTGGTTGTGCTAATATTAATTTTTCATGCAAATCAAGCTGACGCACAGTGGACCGTTCCATACAAGTTAGATGGAAGAAAATATTTTATTATTTTAATAGATAAGGGATGCAAAGGGTCTACTCTGACCCCCTGGGGAGTTTTGGGCTAGTTTTGTGTTTTCCGGAGGTTATTTCACTAAAAATGCTCTTGCAACGAAAGTTTTTTAAGTGAAGCTTTATGCAAAGATGTCTTAGAAAGATAATTTCATGACCTTTCCAATATGATATGCAACACTAGTAGAAATTTGTGTCTAAAATATAAGTATTTAGTTGTTAGACTAAGAAATTTTGTAGAAAAATACACTATTTTTAAGTTTAAAGTGAATTTTGAAGGGCGTGTCAGAGGATGGAAGGAAGGATGGGGTGATTGAAAAAAATGAATATTTGAATTCAAACAGCGTGGTAGCTGTATTAATGCACAAAAAATACATAAAACTACAAAAACTAAGTGGTTAGAGTCGAAAATAATATATAACTTTAAAGGCGTTAACGCGAAACAACATTCTTTTAACTAGCGGACAGTTAGTCTCAAGATTGGCTGGGCCGATTTTGAAAAAAACCTTGTTTTATTTTCTTTATTAACATATTGTCTAATACTACGTTTAAATGGGAACAAATGACTCATTTGAAATGAGTACATTTACAATGCAAACGTAGTCTAAGGCAATCTACCAACAAATTTTCCAAAAATGTCCAAAAATGTGGTAGATATTTTTTTAAATATTGCCCAATTTTTTTCTTCAATTATTAAAATATTATGGTAGATTGCCGGGAAGAAGGCATCCCTCTTTATAAATATTTTTTGTTTCAGACGTCCTATTCCAGAGATATGCCCGCCATATGGACACCGGATTGTTGAGCATTTTATACATATTAAGAAAATTATTTTTTTATGTTTTTTCCAATCTTAAAGGATGTACAAATTAAAAAATGTATGTTATTAACTGTAAGGGCCCAAGTTATTAACTTTAGGATATTGCTTACTTTTTCCCTATCCGAAACTGAAATGATACCTTAAAAGGGAAGGTTGCCAAACCTAAAAATGTTAGAAATATTAATTAAATATAATAACATTTAAGAAATTGTCAAAAGTAAATACAAGAACATGCAAGGAAGAATAAAAGCCCACCTGGAATATGACAAAAATTACCGGTTTTGGTAATTCGAGCGTATCCTCAAACAAAAACATAATAATTTATAAAATAATTTTTGGTGTACTAAGAATTTCATAAACATACGTTTACAAAAGTGGTCTATCGTTTCCGTGACCTTTCTTCGCTTAGGAGTTATGCCATTAAAAACAAAATAGAAAATCATGATGTAGGGAAGCAAAAAGGCAAATTTTACCATACAATTTTTTTTTAACTTTGGTACCATACGGTCTAGCTGTATGAAATTTATACGTAAGAAAGATATGCCACTCAGTAGCCTTAATTTGAAAACATTCCGTGCCCTCAAACTCGAGTTACAGATTTATTTCCCTCTAAACAGGCTAATTAGTAAACTGTTGTGACTAGAATGACGCACAGATCCATATATAGAAAATATATAGAAAAAAGTAAACTTTTTGATATTGTAAAATTTTTTTTTACTAATCGAGAGTCCAAAAAAAGCACTCAGAAATCTTTTAAAGTTTGGTCAGGCTCGAAACTTAAAATTTTTCAATAAAAAACTTTGAGGGCCAGTTTTTCAGTGCTGGTTTAAGCATTGTTTAACTTGAGACTAGTTAATCGTAGATTAAAACTGATCTGAGCTTAACTAAGCAATCAGTTTTTCAGTGCTGGTTTAATAACATGCAGATTAGGTATAAATAATAGGGCAACACTTGCAAACGTTAAATAGTTACTGAGAATTTCTAACAGCTGACAATGAAATTTGCCATAAAATAGAAAGCAAAATAGAAAAAGCTTAAATTAGAAAAAGTGTGTTTATAAAAAATTAGCGTACAAAATAATAAAAGAAGTAACAACTTTAATACAGAAGAAGTAGAATACTTGCTGGCGCTGGTTGCAGATTTTAAACATATAGAAAGATGCATTTTTAAACGTGAAGAAAAAAACAAGGCCTGGAAGGAGATCGAAAAAATATTTAATTCGCTGTTTGGTTCATATGTCATATCAATAATATGTCAAACAGAAAGTTAACTAGAGTTTAACTCACCAACATTGGTAGTTTAAACTTCGATCAAAGTTCACTGAAATACTAGATTAATGGTTTAAACTTAGTTTAAACTTCAAACCGAGTTAAACTAGCACTGAAAAACTGGCCCTGAGAATATCATTTGTTTTTACTACCTGTCTTAAGTGTTTTGTTTTTAATAGAGTGAAACTAAAAAGAAACAATAATAAAAATATGATATGTAATGTTTTTTAAACTCCAGTATTTTTGTTGTAATTAAAAAAGAATTTTATTGTGATTTTTTAAAAATAAGCATTTTTAGTGAATAAAAGCTGAAAACCTTGAAAACTTTAGCAGGTAAAAAAAATATCAAAAACATCTTCCCAAATTTTTCAAACTAGTATTTTGCAAACTGATTAGTTTATCTCTTTTTAGTACAAATATATGCAGAAATATGCTATTTATGCCGATAGCCCCAGCTGCTAGTGCTTAAGAATTTATTGTAGATTAAGTTTAAAATAAATATTTAATAAAAAAGAAATAAAGTATATTAACTTCAAAACCTCACGTACGCTTCGAATTATACTTTGTATATGTATATGGTTTTTGGTACGGTTAGTATTTTAGCACTATAAATATTGCTCTATCCCTCCGCACACCCTCTGAAAGTGCAGAATTATTTACTTTTTGACCTGAACTCAAAAAATGTTGTAATGTTCTTTGTAGAGAAAAGATAAAAACTACAACATTTTTCAATGATGTTGTATTGGATACCCTTGTTGTTGTTTATTTTTGACCAACTTCAAAACCATTTCACTTTAATGTGTTGTAAGCCTTATTGAATCGTATTTAAATTTATTATTAAATAGAGTATTCAATAAATTTTTTAAATTTGTTGATGCCTTGTATAATGTTTTGGCATTGGTTTGCAAAAATTTTAAGTAATTCTGGACATGGCATGTAAAAGAACTCAAACTTTAATGAAATGTCAAAAATAATGTTAAATATTAACACGTTAACTTTTTGCGCATACAAGATTTTAAAAGTGCAACAGTTATGCATTTTTTCTCTTTCTGAGAAACATAATTTTCGAGAAAAGGGTATAATGCATTTTCACCAGATTTTTTTTTCGAGAAGAGCACGGAAAATTAGTAGGGCAAAAAAAAACATGAAACATTTTTTTTCAAGTGAAGAAAACGCCACAGATACGGATGCTTATTTTAAACCAACTTAATTTTTTTAGTAACGTCTAAATTAACAAAAAAAAAAGTAAAATGTGGGTAAAGTTATTTAAAAGTTATGATGTTTTAATAAATATGATTCATACTCATGGAGAGCTTTTTAATCATATTCATTTTAATTAAAAATTTTATAAGATAATTTGTGTTATGTATGAAATAGAGTGCGAATGTAACGCCCGAACGCTAGGACTTACCCATAAATATATATGCCTTATATTTGCGAAAGATGCGTGGAAAATTTCAGTTGAAATTTTTCATTATAAGTTATTTTCTGCCGAGTTTTCATTTTTTAAAACAATAACATACAAATTTTAATTAAAATTTTAAAAATTTTGTGATATATTTAAGCCAAATCTTGTGCAACTTTCTTTTTATTGATTCTTTGACAGTAAAAACAAAAAGTTCTAAAGGTTTTTTTGACAGTTCAAATTTTAAATTAAACTTTTGAATAAATAAAATTCAATATTTAAAACATAAATTTAAGCTTTTTGCATTAAAACTAAATTTTTTTACTAAGCAAAGCAAAACCAAACTTTTTTAAATCAAATTGAACTTTCAAAACGTTAAATTCAACTCTTTGCAGTTCAAAGTAAAAACTAAGCAAAAAACAAACGAATATAAACAAAATTCTTCAATTAAGAGGTCGACGAAATATTCCATTAATAAAACAAACCTTTTTACAAATGAAATTCAACTTTTAAAACTTCATATTAAATTTTTAAGATTTCAAGACTTCAAATTTGACGTCGTATGCAAAAGTAGGAGTTATTTTTTTATTAATTTCATAATTTATTTAATTTATTATTTTTTTATTATATATAAAAGAATTCAACTTGGCACGTCTACTCTAACCGAGCGTTTTCATTGTCCAAACGCTACGTTTTGTTCGCGATGAATTCTTCGTTCGTTCCAACCGTTTACACTACACGAACAGAAGTGGCGAACATTGGTAAGTCGCCATCTTGTTCGTTCGTGCACTGGAAACACTTAAATTCAATGGTTGATATATTGAAAACTCAAATAGTAAGAAAACTTGCCACAAATAAAACAGTGTTCTTTTTTCGGCGGCCGATCAGAGCGAACGAGGAAATCTTCGTTTGCGAGCATTTTGAAAAAAACCAAAGTTCCGAACCTTGGTTCTTACCAAGCTGCTTCCACTGTCTGAACGAACGATGAATTCTTCGTTCGTAAAAGGGCTTACACATTAGCGAACTTGTTCGTCGAACAAAATGGCAAGGCGAACCTGTTGGAAAAAGCTTGTGTTCAAATTGAACGAACATGTTCGTCGAGCATGGGATTTTTTCTTGTTTGTCGCCATCATTTTGTTATAGATATTGATAACGCAGCAACATGAACAATAAAGAATTTAATTTTCGCTACAGAATTTCATTAGGTATGACGCTTAAGTTGAAATTATAGGATTATAGAACAAGAGTTGTTCGACGAAGAAAATCAAAAATTTTTGCCAACACGCCAACAGGTTCGACGAACTGTCGAACTAGCTTCTTAACTAGCGAACTGGCTCGAACATGGCCGCCGCTCGACGAACCTGCTCGCAGATGTGTAAGTCCCATGTTACGGTGGCGGTCATGGCTCATCATGGTCATGCTTTGTTGTTGTTTCAATGTAAATTAAAAATTTGAGAGCGAGAGCAAGAGAGTAAATTTTCACCACCACGGTCACCAAATGATTCGACAAAAATATGAAATCATGGGATCAAAACAGTGTTGCGTTGTGGAATTATTCACAACAATTGTGTTTAGGCACGAAAATAGTACACTTTTAGTACGAAATGTATGAAAGCAGTAATGAAACCTGCTTAATAGCAACACTCATCGGTTGGAAAAATACTACAAGTAGCAAAAAGTGTACTGGTGCTTAGGCATCATATGATCACCAGCATAACATACTTTCGTCACACAGCTCATCAAACGAAAAAAGAGAGCAAAAAGTGTCATGACCAGGGATCATATGACGACCACCGTAACATTACCCTAAGCCATTTTAGGGCAGTAAAAACGCTCGGTTAAAAAAAGAGTTGGTATGGTATGATGGTATGATGGTATGATAGTAAGATGATGTGATGCTTATTGTACGACGGTATATTGTGGTGAATTTGGTATATTGGGTGTTATGATAGTATAATTTAAAGGTATATTGCTTATGGTATGATGATCTAGTATGATGGTATGATCTGGTATGATGGCATGGTATGTTGGTATGGTGTGACGGTGGGGTATGATGTTATAATCTCCATAATATGATGGTAAGGTATAAATGTATGGTATTAAGGTATACACCAGTGATGTTCCTCGACGCGTCGTCCTTAACTGTCGACTTTTTGGTGCCGATAATGAAGAGAATGGTCGACAACGTAGACAATGTCGACAATTGTGTAGGCAATTTCCACAAAATGCAACACTGCGAAAATGCGAGTTCTTATTAGATTGTGCTAATTCTTAAAATCCTTTGAAATTTAATTCGTTTTTTTAACAAAAATTAACAAATTGAACAAACAAAAAGTAAGTCTGGAATGTGTAATAATAACGAATACTACGAACTTAGACTCCATTTAATTAAATACCTAGTAAACATGCAGTCTCTGACATTAATTATCTACACGTCGTTAAAAGCAATTGTCTACATGACATTGTCGACACCGTCGACAATAGTATTGTTTACATCAAGCTGTCTACGCCCCACATCACTGGTATAAACGCTTATGGTATGATAATGGTATGATTTCATGATGATTTGGAAGGTCCGTAGTCAAGTGGGCGTCCTTGGGGTTCTAATTTTTTCATAGGTTGCAAGGTAAATACAATAAGGGTATTTACGGTTTAGTACACTTGCATGTGCAGTTGAGGACTTGAGGACTTGTGCAAATGTGCAGTTAGGTTTTCGTGAACACACCACCATCACTATTTCAAAGCCGTCCAATTTTTTGATGCACACAACTGCACAACCACTCAAGTTTGATAGTAGTAAAGCACTTGTGTAGATTTCTGACGTACGTGTATTTTGTTGTTGTAAAGTGCCCAAGTCCTCAACTGCACTGGCAAGTGCACTGTATCGTCAGGACTATTAAAAGCAAAACATGATTGTTTTTAAAACAAAATTTAGTCAAACTTTGGAAACATTTTGAAAAATCTTTTAGTGATATTTCACCATTTCCAGAATTAAACAAGTAAAGGATTGAGTAATGAAGTTATTTCCGATTGTTTCGAGTCTAGTTTAAGATATGCTTGGAATCGTCAGGTGCCGTGACATAAACCCAATTTTTTTACTTGTCACTATGGAAGGGAATTTTGTCACTATGGAAGGGATGACATATTCCCAAATAAAAAGAAGTCATAGTTCCAAATTTTTTCTTCAAATCGCGCGATTTTTTATAAAATTTTTAAATTTTTTGATATATTAGGCTGGAAGTGCAAATTAAAGAAAAAAGCGAAACTAGTTTAGTTTATTGAAAAAAGTTGGGACTTACATATGTAATAAAAGTGTTCTATCTTGAAAAGTAATACATGGAATTTAATGGTTCATAAATAGCTTATTGAATGGTAATAGCATAAGTTTTCTTTAAATATTCTTGCTTAGTTTATAAAAGTATGCAATTAATAGTAAAATAGCAAGTTTTTGAGCCCATTTTCTTTAATTTGGACTTATATAACTTTATTTGGACATTAATTTGCACAGATTTGGAATTTAAAGATCTTAATACATATAAACGTTCCACGAAAAAATAGTCAAACAAATTAATTTTGGCTAAAAACAAAATATTTCGAAATGTCTATCCAAATTTTCTTATTTTAAGGCTCAAAAGTGACATTATCCCAATTGGGGTTATGGCACTTTACAAGCAGTGACACTGACCCAAGTATAAAATTTGAGTTTTTGTCGCAGTATTAGGAATGACATAATCCCAAAATTAAAAATTGGGATTGTGCTACTTGGGGTTATGTCAGGGTACCGAAACGTCACTCTTATTTTATTAATTGTTTTATTAATCAAGTAAAAAAGTTTTTATTCCATTTTTGAGTAGTATTTAAAAAAATTTTGTACGAACTTAAAACATTGCATTTTTTAAAATATTTGGAAACAGCAATAGAAAAACAAAAATATAAATGTTTTGCGATGACATTAAATAAAATTACTATTTTTATTTAAAAAAATAATGAATTTATGTAAATTTTATTCTTGTAAATTTTTTTTCAATAGATTGATAGAAATTGTTGTAAAGTTTTTATTATAATTTTTGTGTTTTGAAATTCTTGTGAAAAGTCAAAATATTGCTCTAAACATTTAAAAATTTTGGAAAAATATTTAATTAAGTAAAATTTTTCGAATGAATGTATGTATAAAAATTCTATATAAAATTCTAAGTAATCTATACATTAAAAGCGTAAAAAATTTTAAGAACCATTTTCTCTCGTGTTTTCCAAACGATTTTGATAGTTAGATTTTTAAATTAAGTAAAGTAGGGAGAAAGCACCGAATATTTTTTAATATTAGAAATTCACCTGCTTTAAACTGGTGAAATTATGTATTTCACGCATTGTGGGATCATGGTACAATTATTTAACAAGGTAGTAGTGACAGTTTTTTGGCGATCAGCAGTTATCAAAAATAGCTACAGAATTTGTAGTTTGCTGCTGTTGACTAGCTATGTTTAACTCGTTGCTTATTTTTTAACTTTTCTTTGATTCATCAAATTTATTCGTGAAGTTTATTGCAATGATTTTAGTTTGCTGCGATTGACCAGCTATGTTTAAGTCCTTGCTTATTTTTTCACTGTCCTTTGATTCATTGCATGAACAGCTAATTTTGACAACTTCCGATCGCTGCTCGTGAAAAAAAAGTCGGTTGACGCTACTACCTTGTTAATAATTATACCATGTGTGGGATCATAGTGCTAGTTTACACTAGCTTCACTCAACCGACTCACTTTGACGTTTACGGAAGAGATGAGGAAGTGGGAAGGTGAATAAAGTGAGACAAGAGTATTAAAAAGTTTAAAATTTTTTGCGATTCATGTACTGAACACATTGACGACGACTGCAACATCGCGAAACAACATGAAGAAAGAAACAACAATCTGGAAGTCTAGATTGTTTCATTCACGTATACACAAACACTTATATTGCTCTGTTGTCGTACGTCAAATTAGGAAAAAATTCTAAAGCGACGACAGCGACTTTGTTGCAATCACTCATTGTCGTTGCAACATTTCCCACATTCACCTCCATAAGAAAAGCATGTCAAAATAATTTGACATTTGACGCAGTGCTGCTGTCGTCGTCAATGTGTTCAATCCATCACTTTTATTTGAAATTCGGTGAGCTACTGTAAACTGGCACATATACACGCAGAAGATCCGCACAAAATTTAGAGAAAAAACGGCCTCACGGTTTCGTAAGGTTTTTTTTTATACCAAAGTGTAAGAAAACAAGGTGAACGTGGCGTTTAAATCTTTTGCTAAAGCTGTCAAGCTTGTGAATGAGTGAAAGAGACAGAAAAGATGATTTTGTTTGGCTTGACAACTCAAGTGTTGGGTTTTTTTAGAGAGGTGTCAACTTGTTTTCTTACACCATGCTTTACGCTGTGATATGTGCTCGTTAACGTTCCCAAATGAACGATTAAAACCATCTCGTTTCTTCGCAGGTTACTGCGTCATGTGTAAATCGGCGTTCACTCTGGCCGTAACCTAATTCATTAGGAAAGTAAAAGTGATGCCAAATTTTTGTGAAAAACATATATTTTTGATATTAATTTTGTATCGAATCAGCAGAGAATGTATGCGAAAAAGTCGGATTTCGAACACTGGCGAACTTTTGTTTACTTTATTGGGCAAAAATTGTATTTTATACAATTTTCATCTTTACCTTATTTACGTTCAAGAAGGCACAGCTGCAGGCTCTTTTTTTAGCTTAATTCTTAAATGGATACATAAAAAATATCTCTTGGCTACAGTTCGACAGATTTTAAATGGCAAATTTTTAAAAACTTAAAACTAGTTTTTTATTTTGTTTTTCCAGTCGACGAGGTTTAGGGATTGTTTAACAACATTCTTTTAATTTAAAAGTTATTAAAAATTTAAAAATTATTTCTAAACTTAAATCAATTATTTTTTCAGAAATTCAAAAAATGCGAAAACGATCTTCTTACCCCTGTTGATTTTTTTTTATAAATTATTCCTACAAGGTATTTTTTGACAATTTTATCCACCTTTATCAATGGTTTGAAAAGTAAATCTATTATTTTCCCTATGTTAATTTTTTGTATAACATTCCTGTTAAGTTTAACATTCACTTCTAAGCTCGTTGCATTTTTACTATATTGCTATCTTGCTTTAGATAATGCATTATGTCTAAAATTTAACATGTTAAACAAGGTGTACTGTCACATACAGAATTTTTAAGTCTCAATAAATAAAATGAAATAAAAATTAAGTTTAAAACTTTTCTGACCCAAAAAAAAGAAAAAATAACAAAACCATATTTTTTACAAAATTTAAAAAAAAAGTATAAATAAAAATAATATTTTACAATAATGTTCTTCTATGAGCTATGAAACAATTCTCTATTTGAGTCATTTTCAAGATATTAAGGGTATAAAATGATCTTTTTCTTAAAATTAACTCGATAACAAAATATCATATCAATATAAAAAAATATATAGCGAAACGTTACATATAACTTTATATAAAAAAAAAATAAAAGCCACATTAAAGAAAAATAAATTATGTAATCAATTTTGTATGACATTTTTTATATTGTTACTATAAATATTATATTGGTAACTTTTTACATACATTTTTGTAATCAAAACATCATATATTTTTACAAGATTACACAAGATACCAAATCCAAGATGAAAAAAATTGGGACACTCATTAGACCATCATCAACGCATGTCAATGAGAATAATTGAAAGATGTTGTGAATACATTAATTATTTCTTATTTCTATAAAACTATAAAAAAAAATATTTCCTATACGTTTTTATTTTTCAAGTTCTGATAACATTAGGGCAGTTCACGATCTTGTTGTATCGTTGCAAATGCAAAATAAACAGCTTTTACAAAAACAAAAAGCATGGAAAAGCTTTTGCAATATATGCTTTTTGTTTTTGTAAAAGCTGTTTATTTTGCATTTGCAACGATGCAACAAGATCGTGAACTGCCTTATTGTTTTGACCAATGTAACTAGAGGCAAACACACATGTAATTGTTCTTGATTAAATAATTTACTGAATGGAGTTCAATCTCTCTTTCATATGACATTTTTGTTTTATTTTTGTATTATAAATATATAATTTGAAAAATTACTGATAATATAGGTTATGGATGATAAATATAATTGTGAAGAAGCATTTTTTCGGCGTATATAAAATCATAATACAATAAAGGCCAATTTAAACTCATTGAAAAAAGAATCATCCAAAGATTAATCGTGGAGCGCTCCTTTGCTCCAATGATCCAAAGACTTTGTATTTTGCGCTTCATGTTTGCATTGCGTGCCATTGGAGTCGAGCACTTCCTTTTACATTCTAAACGAGCAGCCATGGAGAACTCCAACGTTACTCTTTTGCGAGCAATGAAGGAGTACTCTCCCTGCCCTCCCAAATGAGCAATAAAGTAGTATTGCCTTTTTCTTTCAAAGTTATCAATAAAGGAGTACTCGACTTTTCCTTCAAAGTGATCAATAATGGAGTGCTCTGTTTAAGTTATTTATTTAGTTATGAAGGAGCAATACAAATGATATAATTTTTTATATGAAAATCGATACATTGAAATTTATTAAGAGTTTTTATTTTTACAGTTTAAGTTATAAGTTTTGCTGTAAAACGAAGCTTTTAATTTTCGGAAAGCAGCTTTGACTGATTACTCAAAATCCGCGTAGCTTTCGAAATTCTCTTTCAGTGCTTTTGTAATAAGAAACAAAATTTGTCAATAGAAATGCAGAAAATTAATTAACATTTTAGCTACTACGCGAAAAAAAAATCTACAAAAATATTTAAAAATTAAAACAGTATAAAAATATCCTTTATAGTTCCAAATGTAACAATAAAGGAGGAATAGTACATTGCTGTCTTGAATGAACAAAAACGTATTCTTTATTGCTCCGAATGAAGTATTAAAGTCCTTAATTGCTCTAGTCCAAACTCGAACTATTGGACTACTTGAATCATTTAATGAAATAAGAATTTTCAATAAGACTTTATTAAAGAGTGAATTATCATTATTAAACTATTCAAAGAACTTTTTTAGGTAGAAGTGAAATTTAACATGCGTGGCAAAAAAATAGTTTTTTTATATTTTTTAAAAATTACGTAATATATTTCAAGGTTGCGCTTCTTAAAGCAATATTTGTTAGATGAATTTTTCAAGCTATTTTTCTTAGTTTAAACTTTTTAAAACTGGTATCAACAACCTCTATTTGAACCTATGTTGAAATTTATATTATCCGAATTATAGAATCAATTTTAGCTTTAACGACAAATAAATTTATTTATTTAAAATTTTATGATACATTTATAATTAAAAAGTTTTTTCTACTCTTGGACCAACAAGCAATGTCATTGAACTGGTTTACGCACCCTAGCTAAATTGAAAGGCTGATTCCTTTACTACACGAGTGTGACAGTTTGTTTGTTTTTTTTTGTCTTGAATAAGAGAAAGCAAGACAAGAATTTTGCAGCAAGATGTGACAAAGTAAAGGCATGACTGCTTAGCGCGTAACAAGCGCTGGGTTGACAGACAAAGCATTAATTTGTTATGCTTGTAAGGAGTTGTATAATCCGTAAATATAAACATTTTCTGAAACAAAAGAAAATAAAATGAGTTTGTTCGGTGATTTAATATAATTGAATAAGTTTGTTGCTTAAGTCTTTCGTTATGAAGTGTTGAAAGTGTTGTTGAAAAACCCAAAAAAAGGCAGTAAGAATCGGCTGCAGAGTATCTAGATTAGATAAATTTTAAAAGTTTTTATGTTGCAGAAAAATATTTTTTGCATAAAAAATTTATAAACCTAAAACATTTACATTCCAATTTTTTTTGTTACTTCAAAGACTAGCATGTGAAAATTTTATTATCAATTTGCATTAAAACTGAACGCACACGGTTAGAAATCTTGTACTAAAATTTAAACTTTTCTGTACTACATATAAGTCAACACCAGCTATGGTCTCAAATCTAGTATTTACAAATTACTAAAAAATGGTTTTAATACAGCTTTGGTTTAAAATTTAGTACAATCTTGGATTAAAATACTAAAAAAAAACAAAATAATAAACACCGCGAGATTCGATCACACGACATTCAGTTTATAAGCCCACTACTCTAACCATCGCACAGTGGCCCCAAATTGACTTTTGCGTCTCAAAATTCTGCAACTTTTTTCTCTCTTGGTATAATTAAACCAAACTCTGTTGATTAAACCAAACAAACAGGAATATATTACCTGTGATATTCAATAAATCGTTTGAACAATTTCCATGCGGTTCAAAATCCATGTGGTTTTTTATTACTAAAATTTTATTTAAAGTTAAGAAATATACGATTATGGCTTGACTTGTACGTTTCAAAATGCTCTGACTTTCGTGTCTCTTGCAATAATTAAGCCAAATTTAAAATATATTTTCTATGATATTCAATAAATGATTAAAACTACTTTTTTCAAAATCCATTTTAGTTTTTAGTACCAAAATATTGTTTTAAATTTAAAAAAAAAATCGATTTATGCTTTAAAAAATCTGTAGCTTTTTTGTTTCTTGAAATATTTAAGCCCAATTTAGAATGAAATTTCTTTGATATTCGATCAATCACTTGAGCTACTTTTTTCCAAAATTTATTGTAGTTTTAGTACTAATTTATTTTTCAATTCGAAAAATACGATTTTGCGTTTCAAAATAGTGTTACTTTTTTGTCTCTTGCGATAATAAAGCCAAATTTAAAATATATTTTTATGATATTTAATAAATCATTTAAACTACTTTTTCAAAATCCGATTTAGTTTTTAGTGCCAAAATTTTGTTTTAAATTAAAAAAAACGATTTTGGCTTTAAAAATCTGTTACTTTTTTGTTTCTTAAAATATTTAAGCCCAATTTGGAATGTATTTTATATGATATTCAATAAATCACTTGAACTACTTTTTTCCAAAATCCATTTTAGTTTTTAGCACTTATTTTTTTTCAAGTTTAAAAAATGTACGATTTTGCGTTTCAAAATAGCATAACATTTTTATCTCTTGCTATAATGAAGCCAAATTTAAAAGATATTTTCTATGATATTCAATAAATCATTTTAACTGCTATTTCAAAATCCGTTTTAGTTTTTAGTACCAAAATTTAGTTTTAAATTTAAAAAAAATACTATTTTGGATTTCAAAAATCTGTAGCTTTTTTTTTCTTGAAATATTTAAACCGGATTGGAATGTAATTTCTTTGATATTCAATAAATAACTTGAACTACTTTTTTCCAAAATCTATTTTAGTTTTTAGTACTAATTTTGCTTATCAAAATTGTGTAACTTTTTTGTCTCTTGCAATAATGAAGCCAAATTTAAAATATATTTCCTATGATATTAAATAAATCATTCAAATTACTTTTTTTCAAAATCCATTATTTTTATTATTACAAGCTTGTTAAGATTATTCTTAAAAACTGATTTTAAGAAATTTTTATAATGTTTGAAATCTTAAAAATAAAGTCTTAAGTCTTAAATTTCAATTTAAAGTAAAGAAATTTGTGTAAAGTGTTTTGTTGTATGTAGTAAAAGTGGAGCATCACATGCGTGAGATTTTGGGGCAGACTCCATACTCCACATATATAACCATGATCACGGAAAACTACACGGAAATCAACACAAAAATCGTATTTGTTGAAGAAATCTGATTATAACCAGAAAACATATATTATAGAATAATACTATGCAGGAAAAAGGCATAGGATCCATAAAAAATTTTTAGAAATAGTTGAATTGTGCAAAGTTACCATAAAAACCCCAAAAAACACAAGTTCATTATATGTGATGAGTTGGAAAGGGCACCAAGGCCCTCTTTAGCTTTCCTACGCCAATGGTTCCTTCTAGACAAACAGGCATTTGAGAAACATGCAGATTTTAACGGAATTATGGATTGCGACTGCATCAACAGAGTTTAATAGAAGAAAAAATATAAAGTTTATGGGATATTTTTTTGCCATGCACCTACGTTATGAAAATTTAAATTTCTCAGAAAGGGAAAAATTGGAGCAACTTATTTTTTTTGTCTAGCTTCCGATACACTAAGGAACCAAATGCATTATAAAAGAAAACTGCGCAAGACAGCGCAACTATTTAAACCTTAATCAAAGATAAAAAAAAAATAAAAATAACAGGTTGATAAAAAATATTAAATTTATTGAATAAAACTATTTTTTCAAAAAGCCTAAACATTAAGCTTTCCAACGGTATATAATAATTGTATGATCAATTTGAAAAGAGTTGAAAAAAAAATTTGATTAAAAACGTTCTTCATTTCGCTGCTTTTATAGGACTGTGTCTTGAGAACACTTTAGCAAGCCATATAACTGAATCGTGTCAATTTTTTTATAAAATTTACATTATAGTACAAAATTTGACCTTATCTTAGATTATTTTCATAATGATATAGGCTGCAAGAGTAATTTTTAATAAATCATTTATGAGACGCAAGCGTCCATTTGGGCCCACTGTGCACCGGACTATTGGCCTAGACGTAAAAAGCGCGATAAGCAAACATATGAACCGAGTTGCCTAATATTGAGTCCAAGCATTGCCAGGCTAATTTTTTACGGGTCTTAATCCAAATTTAGTATCCAAATTTAGTATCCAAATGTACTAGAACTGAGCATAAATTTTATTGTAAAAAAAAGTAATACAGAACTGTACTTAAATTTACACCAAAAAGGCTAAAATTGAAACCAAAAAGCTAGTATAGAAGAGCTTTAACTATGAGTTAGTATTTGCAAAGTTTAAATTTTAAACCGGAAGTTTTAAAAGAATGCAGTAATGTTTTAGTGGGACTAAAATTAAGTTCAAGATTTCTAACCGTGCAGAATAAAGCATTCCTAATAACATTTTTAATAAAAATAATTTTTTTTTCTTACACCATATCCAACCAAACTACGGTTGGTTGGATATCAATTGAAATTCTGAAATTGTCAATTGAAATTCAGAAATTTTATTTGAAGGACAGAAAAGATCAATTAAAACTCAGATATATCATTTGAAATTATTAAATAATTATTTAATTATTACTTTTTTTATTATTATCAAGGGCATCCGCAGGGGGGGCAAAGGCAAAATTGAATCTAGAATGAACATAAATAAAATGTAACTTATATAATGCTATTTACTACGATTTTTGGTATTAATTTTGTAAACATGATACGCACACTACACCGGTTGACACACGCTTGTACACATTAGAAACTCTAATATAATTTTAAAGATGGTGTAAAAATCTTTCTGGTATCATGTCCGAAATATTTAAAAATTTTATTTAATTTTTTGTCATGTATTAAATTAAATAATGTGAGGCCTAAATCTTTAAATGAAATCGCATTATTTACTATAGAGCCCCAAGATTTCAACTTTTAAAATTAGAATACAAAAATTTCCTAATATTAAACAATATTTTTTTTTGTTGAAAAACAAAAAAAAACTAAATTTTTAGGCCATTTTTAACTATGGAAGCCTTTAACTTCTAAACCAATTTCGAGTGGACTAAAATTTTTAAAGATTTGGATTTAGGAGGTCAAAACCCATATCATTCGCAAAAATTAAAAATTTCAGTTGTCGCTGTTCTTTAAATGTTCCCCGCATGCTAAGGGAGATATTTTTCACCGGATCTCACACTGCATTGACACCAATCTACTTATTTCTTTTTCCATCATGAATCCAGTTCTAGCAGCTTGCAAGATCCTACAATCGAGCACGGAAACTTACCTATTATCTGAATGATTTAAAATATATTTTTTTTTTCAATTCAAAACGTATGAATAAATAAATAAAGAGGTACATGTATAGAGGTTAGATGTGTTTTGGGTTTCATACATTTTCTTAACATATTCTAGCACCTCCTGCAAGGCTTGATTCTGAATCCTGGACGTGACGCGAAAAAAGTACAGAAAATTCTGAAACTGGGTGGGCGCCGCCAAATAACGTGAATTTTAAGAAGTATAAAATGATTGTTTGAAATCGAGTTTATGTCATTAAAAACTTTTGATTATAACATAATTCTAATGTAAAATCGTTTGCTTAACATGATATTAGGTTTTTAAAAAAATTAAACCTTGATCCAAAATTGGCCTACATTATTAAACTTCATAATTTTTTCTTGAGCTTATGAATTAGAAGCTTTGCTCTCGCCTAAATCGCGGCAAATTCCTTAAATTTAAATTTATTTACTTTGTCTTCTGCTTGTTTACAATGACTTTAAAGCATACATTTGCTTATCGTCAAAGTTTATATCCGTTATTGAATTAAATGCACCTTGCTTTTTGTTGCTACGAAGAATGATCTTCGACTAATAAGGGATATCATTCCTTAACATTCTTTAATTTCTCGTAAGAATAACTTCGTAATTTGTTTCATTACACTCGTAGTATTTACTAAAAAATTCTTTCGCAGGTTGACCGTAAAAGGTACGAAGTTTTAGTTGATTTTAAAAAATTTGCAACTGAAATCGTTCAGACTGGTTTGTCGAACAATTACCGAATATAAGGACATGTGTGATTGCAAGGTGGCCGTAGCCTACTGGAAGTGTACGTGCCCCATACGCTAAAGAACCGCGGTTCAAACCCTAGCAGAACAGAAAGTTCAGTCGTAACTAGGTATTACGATCATTCGTAAATGTAAAGTACAATATAAATTTGTTTTGTACGAATACGAATAAAATATTTGAAATGTGTACCAAACTATGAATTCTTTTCGTGTCTTAAAATTACGAATAAAATTAGTAGAACAAAGTTTTAAGGTTAAGAATACGTATAGAAAAGTTTTTGTGAAACAAAGGTAAATGAAATGGTAGCGTAACATATTAGGCCGTGTACATGTTACTCTTTTTTGTCGCGATTGCGACAGCGCTCTCATTTTTTTTTTCGCAAACGCGGCTGGGTAGTATTGAATATTAAATAAAGAAATGTATGCATTAGGGCGGGTCAATTTGTATGGACGAATTTTTTGGAGGTCTGGCTCAGCGAAATTCGTAAAATACATGTAATTTCAAGACTTTTTCTCCACTACAGCATATACAAATTCTGAAAAAAAGCTGTGCGGACTTTCGTAAATAGATTTTGTTCTCAATTATAAAATATGAATGTATGAATGTATGTGTATGAATCTATTTACGAAAGTCCGCACAGATTTTTTTCAGAATTTGTATATGCTGTAGTGGAGAAAAAGTCTTGAAATTACATGTATTTTACGAATTTCGCTGAGCCAGAATTTGACCCGCCCTAGTATGCATACAAAATTCAGTATTTTTCAGCAGTGTCTGCAAAAAAAAAAGTGAGAGCAATCGCTACTAAAACGCGTAATATGTATGAACACGGCCTTAGAGCAACGGGTACAACATTCTATTTGAAAATGAATGGTTTAGCTCTGCTTTATTTATAAATTAACCTAAAAAAAGTATTTTTGTATTCTTCTCAAAATATATTAAAAACATAATGAACATATCGTCATACGAAATCAAAAAAGCCATAAGTAACAAAAAATTCAAAATCGACTTTTTGATTGATTATGATGCATTTTATCATAATACATGTTTCGCAAAATGTTTCTACAACTGAAACCGACGTTTTTATTAACAAAGTTCTCAAAGCCCTAAGTTTAAGCGCAACTTACAATTTAGAAAGTTATTTGATTTTCTCTTAAAATTTTTTAATTTAAACTTACGGTTTTTTGATTTAATATAAAATTTTATTTAATTTTTATTTTATTTAATATAAAAGACATAAAAATTTTTCATTGCCTAGGGGGCAAGCGCCCCCTGCTCCTCCCTGCGGACGCCCATGTCCCTATTAGTTGAATATCATTTTTCGGAGCAACAGATCGTAAAAGCCATTGAAGCCAATAACGCATATGAACTTGGAATTTATTTAATTTATTTAAAACAAAATTATATTTTAAAGTAATTGAACATAAGAAAAACAAAGTAAAATAAATTTAAAAAAACTAAATGTTTTCACAAAAGTCGGCTTAAAAAAAATCTTTTTTCTGTCATAAAGATGATCCAATTTGGGTAATTTTTTAATTTTTCGTTAACTTTATAAAATTGCTAACAATCTTGCAGCATTTAAATTTTAGAAAATTGCAGCTGTAACAAGGCGTTACAATTAGGCTTACGATAAATTAAGTATAGTTATTTATATATGCAGCATAGGGTAGGTAACTTTGACAACAACAACGTGACCTACATAAATTACCAGCTACAACAACAAGACTCACTGTCTAGTGGCCATAGAACAGCCGCCAAACATTATTTTCATACGCCATACAACAGACGACGTATATAATTTCTAAGTAAATCTTTCTGAAAGCACATAAATAGACACGATAAGTCCAGCTAAGGTAGCATTCCTTTTTAGGTGAGCTCAAACCAAGTAGCTGCTGCCTCGGCTGACCGTCATAGCCTGAACACAATGACTGCAACTTGCGACAAACGCCATTTGTCAAAATATAGAAGGCATGTTTTCATATATAGACGAATTTTATGATGTCAACACAACAAAGAGAGGATGCGACGACAATTGTTGCTGTCGCAGACTTAGATCTATTTCTAATTTGACAGACGAAAAAACTGAATAATGCAGAGTTTGTTTCTGTTTGATATAAGATGCAGATTGTCGCTGTTGCACTGCAACATTTCTCTCTGACAACAAGTTGCCGCATTGTCGTCGGACGCATGTTGCAGTCATTGTGTTCAGTCTTTTAGGTCTATCGTCCGGGGAGGGCGGCGAACGATAATTTTTGGTTGTTTTTAAGTGTAGTTAGTTATATATTTTTTTATTATTATTAATTTTTTTTTTTGCGGAAGCCACGTCGCTACCTCGGTTGACCGCAAGGTCTATTACCGGGGCTGCGACGCAGGCACTCACTGCCACGTCACTAGAGCGTAATCTTTAGTAAGATTTTGGTTGCCTCTTGAAGCCACGTCACAACCTCGGTTGACTGCTAGGCCTATCAACGGGGCTGCGACGTAGGCATTCGCGCCACGCCACTAAAGCGTCGTTTATAGTCAGATTTTGTTGTTTTATGAAGCCACGTCACTATTCCGATTGACCGCAAGGCCTATCACCGGGACTGCGACGCAGGCTCTCTCTGCTACGCCACCACGGCGTCTGACCTCTCTACTCTATTATGTCGTATTAGAAATAACGGAGCATTCCTTTTTAGCGAATGCCAACCGATTACCGAAGCGATTACCAACGGACTACCAATTACCGAAGCAATTACCAACAGATTACCAAAGCGATTACCAACCAATTACCAACTTATTACCGATTACCAAAGCGATTACAAACTGATTACCGATTACCGGCTTCTAAAGCAATTGCCAACTGTTGACCGAGTACTAAAGTGGTTACCAACTGATTACTAAGCCCACTAGCGACTACCCGAAGCTGCATAACTAAGAGGTTATAATAAGGATAACGTATTCAATAAAGTAACTTCGTGAATTACTGAAAATTACTGAAAATTACTGAAAACCCTGCGTCTTTTATTTTCAAAATAATTTGTGAGAGTTAATGGACCTTTTCACAGGACCCTGCAGCGGCTGAGTACCTCCGCCTTTGATAAAACCACGTCTTAAGCGATCTAGGCAAGGGCAAAGCTTCTAATTCAAAAGCGAAAAAAATTATGAAATTCTGAATTCTGAATTTGAGCAAGCTAACTCACTAATTCAAGTTATCTTACTTTTTGATCAAGCACTAATTTTTAAAAAAAATCTGATGTCAAATTCTTGTTAAGAAAACGCTTTTATATTAGAATATCTTAAGGTCAAAAGTTTTTTAATGACTGAAATTTAAAAAGTAAACTCGATTTAAAACATTTATTTTATACTTCTTCAAATTCAGTTTTTTCTTAATAGGCGTCCACCCATTTTGAGAATTTTCGGGATTTTTTGTATTCTTATTTGAAAAGAGGAAAACTTGGGGGCTAAATAGTAATTCATCAATAAATTTTATGTAAGGATAAAGGAGACCTCACATTATTTGATTTACTAAGTTACTAAGAATATTTGTTGAAATTTTTTTTTAAATTACATGAAAATAAAAATTAAATCTGAAAATGTTTCGGGCGTGATACGAGAAAGATTTTTACGCCATCTTTGAAATATATTTATTTTTTTTATGTGTACAAGCGTGTGTCAATCGGCGTATCATGTTTGTTATCATTTACCAAAAATCTCAAAAAATACAATTATATAGGTGACATTTTCTTTACGTGCATTCCAGACTCCTTTATGCCTTTGCTCCCCCTCCTTCTCCTAGAACAAATACTGCGGACGCCCTTGACGTTGTCTGTTCATTTTTGTCGATATCTGCAAAATGGTTTTCTACTCAATGCGTTAGTTATTTACTCTGATGCATGGCAGAACTAGACAAGGTAGTGTTAGGCCTGAATCTGCTTTCTTTTTCAGTGACCATAACTGTCAAACTCAGCTATTTTGCTATTTTTGCCAATTCTTGCTTTCTCATTGCATTCTAACTGGTTGCACATTTTGTATGAGTTGTCAACTTCGTTTTGACAGTTTCGGTCACCGGCTCTCCGCCCTAACTTTACCTTGCCTTGTTTTACCATGCTCTTATGGTATTGATTGCATACATGTACACAATTGAGTACAAGACAACACAGATGCAGTACAATTTGTTTTTGAATTTGAAGAAAAAATAGCATCACTGGTCAGAGTATGTTATTTTTCAGAGGTATGTACACTATTGCTTACACCAATAGTCAAAGGGTTCAATTTGTGCAGTTTTTTTATAGGAATGCTTTAGACTTAAAAATTTTTTTTTTTAAGGACCAAAGAACCAAGGCAGCCTAATAGAAACAACGTTTGGTCTTTGACCTGAAAGGAAAGGGATAGATTATTAGAGGAAGAATTGATCAGAACCATACGAAAATTATCGATTAGGCGAAGCAAACGTGAAAGACAACTTGAATTGCTTATAACCGAGGCTAGTGCTATGCCTTAACCTCGGCAAGCATTTCCAGCCCACAGTTGTTCCTTTCCTTTAATTCGACATTTTCCACAATTTAGCTGTAAGTTTTTTGTTTCAAAAATTCTTAAATGTAGTAAATAACAAAGAAAGTGAAAAGAACCATGCCCGAGCCCGGATTCGAACCGGGAACCTCTGAGTTTATAGTCCAGCGCACTCTTCACTAGACTACAAAGGTGGACAAAAAATTTAAAAACAAAATTACTTTTAAGACCAGCATGTGAAAATTTTATTACCAATTTTCATTATAACAGAACGCAAATTAAAGCATTCCTGCAATATAATCAGATCTAATTACATTTGTAATCAAAATACAAAATTTTTCAGTACAGTTTCCAACTAAACTACATAAAAGATCAATTCAAATTCCGAAATTATTAGCTGAAATTCAGAAATTTTTTTAGTAGGACAGAAAAGATCAATTAAAGCTCAGATATTACATTTGAAATTTTTAAATAATTAAAAATAAGTATTGTTGTAAGCTTTTTAGAACTGTTTTTAAAAAATTAATAAAAAGTGTTATAAAAATTAAATAAAAACAATTATTAAATAATTGGAAGTAATTATTATTGTAAGCTTTTTTCTTCAAAACACAAGTTTTTAAGAAATTGGAAAGAAGTGCTATCATTATGTTACTAAAAGTGGTTTTTAATTATTTGGAAACAAGTACTTTTGTGAGCTTCTTGCAGTGGCGAAGTTATGGAGGGGGGAGTGTCCGAGGGTCTAAACTCCTCCCAGAGCCATGGAAACATTACCAAATATCTCACGTTATTGTGAATTGACTTTAATAATAAGCGTAGCACGAATCCAAATGTATATGTATTGCCCAAAATTTGTCTTTTTCTCAAGAAATTTATCAGAATTTGATTCTTTTCAGTGTTTAATTTTTCTTAATCGGTTAGCAGTTACTAGAGATAAAGTGACATGTGTAGTTGCCAGAAATTCGGTGATGTTTGGATTCAGTTTAACAAGCTCATAATTTTTTTACCTACCTACCGTTTTCGACGTTTAAACAAAGTAAGGCTGTCGAACATGACATTCGGCTTCACAAAACAGGCGTTTAATCAGGTATTCAAAAGTATACTTTTTTAAGGTTGTTATATTTTTTACTTACCCCCAACAACCAAAAGCTATCTACGCCACTGGCTTTTTGTAATGATTTTTTTTATGAAAAAAATTAGTTAATTTTTTTAGTTTACTGCTTCGAAAATCAATTTTATTAGGTTATCACATCTAAAACAACTATTAAAATAACCATGTGGGCGAACAGCGGTTGAACATGGGCCGCACGGCCGAACAAGGGTTGAACATGTCTGAAAAATAATCCAAAAAGCCCAGCGGTCGAAAACTTGGGTCGAACAACGGCCGTACAGGGTCTAAATAGAGTTGTACGGCCGTTGTATGCCACCAAATTTTTCTAAGCTCTTATTGAACAGCAAACGTATGTGCAACATCAAAAGAAAGCCTCACTCAGCTATGCTCAGCTATGAAAAATATTTAAAATTAGGACTTGTTCGGCCACTGTGTGGACTTAGCTACAAAAGTTCAAACTTTTACATACATACACTATGTTGCGGTAAAGCATTTTTTACAGTGTAAGCTCCATATGAATTAGATTTAACTGCAATTTCGTATCAATTTATTTTCAGAGCACTGAAAGTTTGAATTAAATTTAGCCTCAATCTAAATAATTTTATCTAAGGTGTAAGTTCCGCTTAAGCTTAATTTAGCTGCAATTCAATATTAATTTTTTTCAGTGTATTGAAAGCTTGACTTAAATTTAAATATCAAAATAAATAATTTTACTTACGGTGGAAGTTCCGCATGAGTTAAAATAAGTTGGAATTTAAATCATTTTATATTCGGTGTAAGTTCCGCTAACGTTAAATTTAATTGCAATTTAAAGCATTTTATTTTCGGTATAAGTTCCACTTGATTTAAATCTAATTGTAGCTCCAAACAAGTTGGTTGTGTACTAAAAAAAGTGTACTAAAAACTGAAAGTTCGAACCAAACTAAGTCCCAATTTAAATAGTTTTATACACGGTGTACGTTCCGCTCAAATTACATTAACTCATTTGCGCCCTCTGTACACGTGCATGTACAAGTGAAATTTAAAATGAGTCATTTGGTCTACTGTAAACGTAGTATAAATATATAATCGAATTGTTTATTGAAATCGAAACAAGACGTCACTAGCAGTTATGAAATAGAAAAAAATTTGTGTTGTCAAAAAATTGAACTCAAAAGCGCTACGCAGCGCAGCGTTACCCATGTCTACTAGAGTGCATTCTTCCTTCAAGGAATACAGAATATTGAGGTCAGTATAGTGACCATACTAAAGACCAATGACTCGTGAGCGATACGAGCTCTGTGCGCCTTCCGACGCAATTCTTAATGGTGTTCCCGGGGGGAGTTACGGAACTGGTGGGAAGATATTTTTAGCGGATTCAAGTTTCGCACTCAGGCTTTCGATGCTTTTCAGCTCAAGGGTATAAAAAAACAACACTCCATTCTTAATATTCCAAAACAGAAATTAGCTTCCAAGCGCTTTAATTATTTTCAAAGAACAACTGGGCTTATAAAAATGTAACTCCAAAAAATGCTCATTTTAATAAATGAGTAGAAAATAGTACTGTTATTTTACAATAACTCCTAAAATTTTTGCTTCTCAAATTCACTCAGATTCGAGCATTTTTTGTGAAAAAAACCAACTCGAAATTGCCGTTACCAATATCAAAATTATTAACATGTGGAGTGGATTTATACAATTTTAACAGAGTGTACCATACATAATAAGGCTTACCTTTTTTACTCATATGATTACAAATACAAAAAAAATTTTTAATTATGTGAAAAATTTAACATTTACAACATTTAACATTTACAACACAGAGCCAAAAACCACCACATAAAATCAATAAGATCACCTTATTGAGCTATTTCATTAGGTTTTCTTATTAATACTACAAAATAATAAGAATTTTCCATACAAAAATCTTTTTAATTTAAATTTAAAAAAAATTTACAACTACTATCAAACATTTTTTAATAAGATTTCTTATTAAATGAATGAAATGATGTGGTAATCTTATTAATACTTTAATAAGAAAATCCTTTTTTCACTCTCCAAAGTTTAAGAAGAGACCACCTTACATTAATAAGAAAATCTTTTTGATCTGCTTTTATAAGATTTTCTTATTAAGCACCTTTTTAATTATAATTTAATTTTAATTTATAAATTTATAAAGTAAACTCGAAGGAGGTACTTAAAAAAATGGAGGTTGAGGATGTCGCCACTTTCTTTGAAGGCCTCGACAGCGCCGGATATTTTGGTGACAAAGTCATATTTTGTTAAGTTAAAAAAACTTATTTATGCAACAACTTTGTATTTTTTTTTTGCTTTTTGTGAAACTATATTTTAACAGATGTTTTTTATACATACATATACAAATTTTATTTCCTATTAAATTGTAATAAACCATCAGAATATCTTTTTATTTAATATAACAGGCAATTAAAAGTATATTTCTAGGTTAAAGGTTAATAAGATTCCGTTTTGATTTAAAAATATTTCCTTATTAAAATTTAAAATGAAATCCTATTAAGTCAATAAGATGTCCTTATTATATTTCAAAAATAAATCTTATTAAATCTATAGGATTTCTTCTTAAAAACCAAAAAGTTTTGATAAGATTTTCTTATTGTTTTTAAAAGTGTTCTTATAAAAAACAATAAGATTCTTCTTAAAATTATGTGGTTTGCCTAATGAAAAAGCTCATAGTTTTAATACGATTTTCTCTATGGTTTTAATAAGACAATCTTCTTGGATGAAAACCATAGAGAAATCTTATTGATTTTCTTCTATTTTATTAGGTTGTTTCGGCTCTGAGCAAACTGTTCCAAAATCGTTATCCTTCTTTATGATTGCCAAGCATTTGGCCAAGTTTGTGACATTAATGGCATCAAGATTCTCCGTATTATGAAATAAAACTTGGAACCGGATATTCCAGAGGATTCTTTCCACATGATCACGAAAGCTATTGCTTTGCATTGCAAAAAAACAAAAAAAAAATATGAAAATTTCTATCTATCTTGGTTGCGTTGAAAATCTATGGCTACAAAAAGATCAAGTTTGTTTGCCACGAAACTAAAAATTCAAATCAAGCACTGCATCCGCGTTGGTTTCTTCTTGGCAAAGTCAAGATAAGTAAGAACTTAAAGAAAATCATGTTTAATTATAATTTTGTATAACAGTATTACAAAGAAATCAATTTCAACTGTGTGTTTGACTCACAATCACACACGTAATTGTTTCTTATTACATGATTAATCGAACATAATCACTCTCTTTTTCTAACTCATTTCTCGGGCCCTTTTCTTTACTTTTCGAATTACATATATAATTGGAAGTTTATCTATATTACATGTAATGGATGTTAAATATAAGTGGGTGGAGGCATTTTTGTCAGCGTGTGCGATTTAAAGCGCCAAGTTGGAAAAGGAGCCCTGCTTTATGACTGCTGGCAATATGCCTCGGAAGGACAGGAGATATGCTCGCCTTCATACCCGCTTATATCTGTTTACTATAGGCATGTCCTAGGTCGGAATGTCTGCCAAATGAACTGCCGTAGCAGCAATGCAGCATGCATCTTATGGTATGGATGCAGAAGTGATACATGTCTGCCAAATGAACTGCCGAAGCAGCAATAATGTATGCATATCACGGCATTAATGCTGCATTACTGCTAAGGCAGTTCATTTGACAGACATGCCGTCCTAGGACATGTCTATAGAAAAAAGATATAAGCGGATATGGAGGCGTGCATGTCTGCTGAATTTCCAAGTAATGTTGCCGGCAGTTGAAAAAATTGCCATTTTTCGGAGACTTGAACCTCATTCAGGCCGCGTTCATCCATTCGACCATTGCAGCTGTTAACTAATCGTCGCTTAATTTGCTTCATTAAGAATAAACGTACGAGCACAGGAAAGAAAATTAACGCTTTCGCTTTGTTATTTTAAGAAATCAATGAAAAAAAAACAGAACGAAATCACTACAAAACAGAACAAACTAAAAAAACCAGAACAAAACTAAAAGCCACTGAGAAAAAAAAAATTATGTCTCTGATGGGATTTGAACTCACTACCCAAGATTCTAAAATACATGAATAAAAACTAAAGCTCTAGCCCACTGAGCCAGCCATTCGCTCTGCTGTGGCATTGTTGAAATAATCTACATAATAACCACGAATGCCACCTTTGTGGGAAAACTCCCATTTGTGGTTATTTTTAATTGCCATGGGAAACGGGAATTAACATGGGATTTTTTATTGAGTGTGGTTTTTTTAATTCACATTAAATTTTTTTTGTTTTGTGGGATTTTTTTTGGTTTTGAAGGATTTATTTTTCAGTTAAAATATGTATAAATATATACATAAAAGTGTATATTTCATTCGACTCGCGTCGTTTCATCACCGAGGTCGTGAAGTACGACTAGCCAACGGTAATTGTGTTTGTGGTCCATTCGCTGATGCGACTGACACAATTAAAGTACAGTTTTCAATAGAATCAAAAGATTCGTAATTGGTGATGGCGTTATAAATCTACGATTTGGCCAAATAATTTCCTCTACATTGAGGATTCTTCTTGAGCTAGGGAAGCCTAGTTTTCGGAGTAATTTTAAATAAAAAAGTGTATATTTTTCATATTTGGTGCACTGTAAAAATCGTCTCAACCTATCTATATGATTTTCGCAACGAATTCGTTACGATTTCGGCTACTTTGGTTTGGTGGGTAGTTGTTTCACTCTTGACATAATTACATGTATTGGGAAAATATGTTTCAGTGAATTTTTCCTTTTGTTATTAATATACAAAATTGGTATATCTTAAAATTTGTGATTGGCCCTTATTATGAGCTGATTTCGACGTAATTTTCACTGGTTATCGAACAATGAGTATCGAACGTCAAACCCTGTCGGAATGTTCGTTGTTGATCGAATTATCAGTCGAATAGAATTTTGATGCGGTGCGTGCTGAGCAATTATTGTTAAAAAGATAAAAATTTTGTGATTGTGTTTTGCTTTTTAAAGACTTAAAACTAATTTGGAACTCCTTTTGTAAACTTTATACAGATCTAAGGTGGATTAAAAAATATTTTTTATTAAATATTATTACTAAAAGACTAATTAATATACAGACGACGAGATATACTAGTTGTTCTTTTTAATTTTTTTGTTTAATTTTTGACAATTTTTATGTCTGTATTAATTAATGTGGTAATTTTTAATAGAAGAGAGATTTTTTGTGAATTTTTTTTAATACAAATTGAATTTATCGTGGTTCTTTTAAACAAAAATGCGATTTTTTGTGGTTTTTTTATTTGCGTGGGATTTTCGTGGTTATTTTGAATGTCCGAGGAATTTTTTGTGGTTGTTTTTTAATTGCGATGGGGTTTTTTTTTAATTTTATAGCATGGGAATTTTCGTGGTTATTAATTTTTGCTATTTTGGGAAAAAAGGTTTTTTTCGTGGGAATTTGAGGTGGCAACCATGATAACAACATTGTTGCTATCAAAAGTGAAAACACAAAGTGTAGGCGAATTACAACAATCATGAAAATATTGAAGTTGTTGTTCAAAATAACTTTCCGTAAAATTAATCGGAATTTTGCATTAGCAAACGTAATACGTTATTATGACACAGTTGTTTTTATACTTATATTGAATGTATTTATGTTGTGCTATAAAAGAACTTAGTTACTGCTCTTACTCTCTTATGCTTTCTGTTAATAAATAATAATAGTAATAATACACCTCACTTAAAAATAAAGAGGATGTTTTTAAAATTTAAAAAATAGGCTTCTTAACTAAGCATTAAAATTATAACCTGCCACATTCCTTCCATCGGCAGGCCTGCTTTGTTTTTCATCTGGGCGCTTTTGCTAAGACCTCTTTTACATTGGGCAAGACTTGAAAGCAAGAATGTTGAGTCCGTAGGACAAATCGTGGTGAGCTTACCTGAGTTTTGGAGACGAAGGGGTAGAGATTAAATTGGCTCTGTACTGGCAAGTTTTTGTACTAAAATTGCTTTCAAGTCTTGACCAATATATAAGGGGTCTAAGTTATAAGATTTAAGTTATAAGATGCACGTTGAAATTTTGTGTTATGAAGTTTGTGCCTTAAGTCTTTCGTTTTGAAAAGTCAAAATCATTTTAAATTGCAGTATTATATATTATATGTAATCCAATATATTTTTAATTCTTTTTTTTAATCATTCTTTTTTTATATAGCAAAGAGAGTTCGTTGCTTAAGTCCTCTGTACAAAAACTTAAAGCTACCCATTGAACCGTATGCGACGGTTTTGCGTAAAGAGATAGTTTTGAGTACGTTTTTGGTTAGACATTTTTTTGTGAATTTTGTTTTTTTTTAATTTACATGATCAATTACACTATGCTCCACCATTTTTCTCATTGGTAGCCACTATTTTTTTGAAGCGAAGCTTTTAACGCCTCGTTTTGTGATTTGCTTGAGTGAAATCTGAAAAACGACACTTTTTCCATACACCTTTTTCTTAGAATTGTTGTTGCTTTTTGTGTCGATTGTAACAAGGGAATAATAAAATTAATAAAAATATTTCTTTGTTAGCAATGAGGATTGAACTCGTGCCCTTTCGATTGATAGTCCTATACACTATCAACTGATCCAAAAAAATTCGTTGACTATCAGAGTTTATTTAATATTAAGTATTAACTGAAGCTATGTTGCATAGGTGACAAGAATCTATTAAAGGATTGTGCATTAGCTATCCTTCATTTGAATGCGTGAAGCTATGGTGCAGATCAAAAGGATCGTGTTTTGGCTATCCAAACAACAAAATCAGCAGAAATATAACAAAACAAATGTTGATTCTACTTACCACCATTGTCGTTAACATCGCTAACGTGTTTTCTTTTGTTGGTGAGAATAGTCTGTTCCCTAACTTTAAGAACTGCTGGAACTTAAATTTTATGAATTGACACAAGTTATGCGGCAAAGTAATAAACAGTTTTTGTCATTGCTAACGAAGATTGGTGATGGTAAAATACTTGAGCAAATCGAGTTACATTTAATAGAGAGTCGATTTTTGACGAATTAATCTGCCAGCCGCCTGTGTCCAAATGGAATAAGATTATTTTTTTAGTAATGCTTCTGTAGATTTATTTAATAATTCTATCTTACGCGCAATAGAACGCAATAAAAATAATGAACAATTACAAGCATTTAAACAAAAATTATAATTTCAACAAACTTTGAAACATAATTTCAAAGTCATCGATACAGGTGGTTTACCTTCTGAAATTGTTTTTGTCATCAATAAACATTATCTAATAACAACAAATATTAATGTTAGCGATAGTTTGGCAAATGGGGCTATTAGTAAACTAGTGCACATTGAAATTGAACAGAATGACCAGGTTAAAAAAGTTTGGCAGGAATTCGATGAGTCTAAAATTGGTCAGAAAGCAAGAATGAAAGTTTCTGCTGATGCTCAATCGATTCAAGTTGGAAGAAGAGCTGTGCCAATTCTACGAAAAAACAGTAGCTTACCTCTTAATAAAAATAAAACAATCACAGTTACAAGAAATCATTTTCCATTAATTCCTGTAATGGCTGTAACTATTCATACGTCACAGGGTGAATCATTCGCAGATTGTTTACGAATATGGCAAAAAGCATTTCTTGCAATTACTCTACGTTGCTTTATCTCGTGTTACTAGTATTGACGGAATTTTTATCACAACGCCTGATGACAACCCTCAACAATTTATATTTCATCATGGAAGGCGATGATTTTTCTAATGTTGATTTAATTCGAGAATTTTAAAGATTTTCTCTTAACAAATTGGAAACTAAATGTATTACTGATGTAAATGTGAAAAAGCTTCGCTTCTCTCGTTTGTCCAACGACGCATCTATTTTTCTTATAGATTTCGGCCCGCTGAACACGAAAATTGCAATAAAAATTTTTTCTATGGATAGGTTTTCGAGATATATATTTTTGAATTTTTGACCCGATTTTTTCGGATAAAGCTCCAAACATTTTACCATATCCTCAGTTTTAATTGACCGCTTTGGTTATAATAAAATTCAAATTAAAGAAAAATTACATAAATTAAATTGTGAGCTTTTGATCAAGTAAGTGGCAACAACAACAACAACAACAACAACAACAACAACAACTCTGTATAGACTCAATCACTTAGCTGACTAGACAGTCTGTTTTGGAAATCGCTACATTTTCCTCTTCAGAAGTCTTTGAGTGATTAAGCTGTATTCAACTCACTGTTTAACTTTGTATATGACTTCACAGATTTAGGAATTCATTCTTTTGAATTGTATGGCTGCTAATCATATGACATTTTAAAGCAGTAGTTGCTTCTTTATTTATTTCAATATTCATTGGTGTTCGATAGTTTGTCGAAATGCATCATAGAAATGAAATGAGTTTTTTGCTTCGCTAGAAGCTAGTGTTCTAACTGAAAGGTGGCTATTTTCACAACCAAATGTTCAATTACACATAACTACAAGTCAAGTAACAAGACTGCAGTGGCAATGGAAAATTTTAAAGGTAATGAAAAAAATGTGCATTAACACTAAAATTTTAATGGTAATGGAAGAAATTTACATCAACATTCAAATTTCGGTACTCTTGCACCAAATTTCAGTACTCTGATGTCAATATTAACTTAGATACAGTTTTTTTCTAACAGCGGCAGGCCCTTTTCCGAATTCCGCCCACTTTGTTCATCTTGTTTTATAAAAATCATACCCATTCGTGTAACGAATTTTTCTACAATATTAGACGAGATACAATATTGTTTTAATATTGTGTTTTCTACGCCACTTTCTCTAATAACGCCCACTTCTTTGACAGTAATTTTTCAAAATTCTGCCTATCCCTGTACAAAATTTTTGTTTTTCTAATATTGCCAGGTTCCTTTCTCGAATAACACCCACTTTTAGATGAGCACCTCCGTGTTTAAGGTCTCTTTCTGTTGACAAAAAAGTACGGCAATTGGACAAGTGTGTTAGGAGTTATCGATGTACATTAGGGATGAACGATTTCTTAACCTCACTGGCTTTATATATTTTTATGATATGAAAAAAATTAGAATCGAATTTTTCAATTTCAGCTTAAAAAAAAATTTCAGTGAAAAAGAATATGGCAATGAAATACAAAAACCCTCGGGCAAAGTCAAAAGTTATGTCTCAGAAAAAACCAAGGATGCAGAAAAATTTGTTTTGACGAGGAGCTTTCAAGAATATATGAAGCCGATGAAGATTTTTTGCTTCCATACATTTCGCTCCGCTCTAATGTACATACATTAAAAGAAAAAAAAAATTAAAAGGAGAAACCAACGATCTTGGGAACCTCCTTCTCTTTAAAGTCGGTTAAAAAAATAAGGCAATAATATTAACATTGAGGATACAAATCTTCAACTTAAATTTTCACTCGATGAAACATTTTCAAATTTTTTTTTTCTTGATGAGCGGGGCCCCTAGGTAGTTGCCTACACTGCCTTATGGATAATCCGGTCCTGATTATTATTGAATACAGTTACTTTATTTTACTATATATGAATACCATACATGCATATTATCTATATAATAAGCTAAATAATAAATTTTTTAACAAATAATAAATATTATATGATATTAATAGCGATAATGTTATAATAAATAATATTATGCCATAATAAAATTTATAATTCAAAAAGATTAACTTTTTAACTTATGTATGAACAAAAAAGATCCGCTTTCGAAAGGCAACTCAGCCCGGCGATTGATACAAAAAAGGTTTATTTCCGAGTGCCGAAAAATAACTATTCTATGGTTAATTTTTTTAACTCATTTCCGAAAAAATTTTAACTCATTTCGTTTTTGAGTCATTTTCGTCTGGTGATTGATTCAAAAAGGGTTTATTTCCGTGTGCAGAAAAATAACTTTTTTATGTTTTTTTTTTAAACTCATTTCTGATCAAAAATAATCTAATTTCTGGTTCCTTTTTAATTCGTTTCCGAACAAAATAAGGCTCATTTTTGAGAGACATTTTAGTCCGACGAATGGTACAAAAAGGGTTCATTTTTGAGTGCCGAAAATGAACGTTTCTACCCGAAAAGGTTCATAAATAAATTCAAAGACGGTAGTTTTGGTTCACTGGGCTAAATTTAATAAATCGTCTTACTCAGAGTTAGTAATAGTTTTATATAGCCTGGTATAGAAATTTATCCATGCTAATAATGTTTCATTAAAAAAAAAAAGTTAAATCAATGGAATGCGTTCTAAATGTTGACAGTTTTATTACATTAATCAATTAGTAAAATTCGCAAAAAAGAAAGCAAAAAAGCAAATTATGAAGATCAAGAACCATAAGCAAATGTGTCTTCTGCCAAAAAAAGATAATCAATACAAAATTTACAACAACAAAATATATATCCGCCCTACTCCAAGCAGCTGGCGAGAAAAACAAAAGCATTAATTAAAATTAGCAACATTTTAAGCTACTTATAGTCACACAAACATCGTTATACTCCTATAAAAAACTTTGTGTATAACCCCAGTGTGCCAAACGGATTTGTTACGAATCCGTAACGAACTCACTTCTTCGTACATTTTGTCCGAAACGGATTGCGTTTCGCATCCGGAACGTATCCTTTTTCGTATGAAATTCCTCTCTCCGTTACGGACTTCAGTTACGAATCCGTTTCGGACTTCAGTTACGAATCCGTTTCGGACTTCAGATACGAATCCATTTCGGACTTCAGATACGAAACAGACGTTTCAGACTCTTTTTTTTAAATAATGCGAACTCGCAACGGACTCGTTTGACGCATTTAGCTACAGATGTTAAAAATATAGGTTCTCTAAACAAGTTTGACGCATTCAAATTCGAAAACTTTTTGCAGGAAATTAAACGTAAATTAAAACAAAAAAATCATTTTGTAATCAAATTTATAAGAGAGTAGTGGAGGCTAGTTTAAATGGTAAAAAAATTAATTCAAAATATCAAACAAACAAGTACAATGTTGGTGAGTTTCAGGATGGCTCATACTTGTTTCTTCAAACAGCTAAACATTATTTTTCATTGAAGCATCCCAATAACTTTTACTGCTATAATGACAAAGCGTACAAAATTCACGCAATTAAAAAAGTTTCCGAAAAATATCTTGTGTCGGCTATCACATTGTCACATTTAACTTGATCACTAATGATAATTATTTAAAAATTCTGCCAAGTACTTTTCTTCGATTTGAAGGAGAGCTTGAGGAGCACGAGCCTAATGAAATAAAAAAGTTGTTTAAAATAAAAATAAGTACACAATTGTATTTCGTATCCCTAATCCACTGAAAATAAAATAAGAAATTGTAAAACAAATTTAAGACTGTCTTTTATGTTAACGTTGTGGTAATTTTTTTGACGGATTCGTAACGGGCTCGTAACGGGTCCGTCAAAATATGAGAGCGATTCCTCTCAAAAATAAGAATTGCTTTTTCCATTTTTTCGGAGCCGCCTCGAACTCAGAACGGACTTCAGAAACGAATCCGTAACGGACTTCAGATACGAATCCGTTTCAGACTCTTTTGGCGGATTCGTAACAGGTTCGTAACGGGTCCGTCGAAACATAAGAAAGCGTAGTGCGTACTGACGGACTCGTAACGGGTTCGTAAGGGATCCGCATCCGTTTTTGTGCACATTGGGACTGGAAAATGTGCAGAATTAAATAAACAAACAAACAAACAAACGAACACACCAACATAACCACCAGCAAACGTAAATAAATCGTTTGCTTACTTGCTATACTTAAAACGGGCGTATTAAGCCTTAAAGCCGGCCGGCGAACCGGCTGGTCCAGCAGCAAGCCACTTCTTAACAACATCACTTCTGCTCATCTTAAGCAGCAGCAGCAGCAACCATAACCACAACAACAACAACAACAACACGATCGGTACAATAAAGCATTAACACACGCAGTTTTCGTTTTGACCAAGATATCTGCATTTAATGTTTATTCTTCGCGGTATTTGTTGTTGTTTTTGTTGCTGTTCTGTTTTATATTCAAAGTTTTGTTTTGATTTTTCATAATCTTTCGTGCCTTGCTTTCTTTCTTTCTTTTGTTTTTTTTATGTTTTGCTTTTACTTTGCATTACAAAATCTTATCTGATTAACATTTCCTTTTATTTCTTTAAATTTTATTTCTGTTGCTTTTTTTTGTGATACTTTTGAATGCATTATTTTTAGTTTATTTTTGCTTCTTGAAAGTTGTATAAATAGCTGTCGCCTGGCAGAAGTTAGAATCAGTTTTATTCTTTCGGGAGTGTGTTGCTGTTCGTGTTGCTGTTACCTGTTGCTGTCATCTACCAACAACGTGGACAATGTTTTCAATTTTAATAAAATTGTTCGTAGTGAAAAGTGTTAAAATGTGTTGGTGACAAAGAAAATTAAAAAAGAAGGAACTTATTGCATAGTGACATATATAGAAAAATAGAAGTTTTTAAAGACAAATAACTGTTAAAATAATATAGCAAAGAACAAACAATTGTGAGCAGCATAGTAATGGATGGTGGCAAAAAAAAGAAGTGATAAGTGTTTAAAAGTGAGTGATATATGGAAATATATACATAAGTTGAATGCACGCATTCAAATCAGAGCAAAACTCAATAGACTCCAAAACTATTTGTGAAAAGAATGTTAAAATTTTTTTTAAAATATTCAATATATTTTAAAAATTTTAATGTGAAAACGTTTGTTTAATAAACCAACAATTAACGATTATAAAACACGCAGGAAAAAAAATTAAATCATTTTATTACAGGACATTTTAAATAAATCAAGTTCGTTTCTTAAGTCTTTCGTTTTACTCTTTAACAACGTATGTAATTAGGTCTGCTTCTGTACCATCTTCAAGTAAAGTTCGAGTAATTGTAATAGAATAGAAGTGACATTTTGCTTGTTTTTCTTCTCTCTCGAGCTTTAAAAATGTGTAAAGGAACGCTTCAAGTACTTGAATCAAGTACGGAAACAGACCTATTGATATACTCCACCTACAGAGGTGTGAGAGCAGGCATTAAAATATTAGAATTTTTTTTTATCATATGAGAAAGACTTATCAAAATTTTGGATAAAATTTTCTTTATCTAAATGCAAATAAATAAAATAAATAGGGGCATACCTGTAGTTAGTTAAAAGATATAGAAAGCTTTAAGGATATGAAACGAAAAAATTTTTTAAAAATAGTATCCATAGCTTATGCTAGTCACCATGAAAAAACTCAATTTTATCTCATAAAGTTTATTTTGGAAAAATGGAAATATGCTGTTGCTACTTAAGTAAAATTTTGACTTAATATTGAAAAAAGAGAACAATTAAGAATTTTTCAAATTTCAACTATTTTTGCGTGCAGTTTGAAAAAAAAACAATATCCAAAAATTGTTTAGTTTTCAATAATTTTGCTATATGTTATAAAAGTGAAAATAAGCTTAGCAAGAGGCCCAGTAGGTGTCGCATGGTATAATAAGAGTGGGCAAAATAAGCTAAAGACAAAAATTTGTAACTTTGAAAAACTAAATATAGGCAATTCCAAACTGGCGTTACGTACGATTTGTACAAAGAAATATAAAAAGAAGTACAAAGAAGTTAAAATACCCCCACGGCCGAATTAGAGTTTATATTTGATTTTTTCCAAATTTCCTTCTTAAATTCATATTAATTGTAAAAGCTTATGTGGAAAATTTGAAGTCATTAGATTAATTTTTGCGGAATTGAAAGAGATTCACCATTTTGGTAAACTCGCTTTGTATGGGAGGTAGACGCGATTTTTATGCGACTTTTAAAAATTTCATACGTGCAAAATTTGAAGTCACTAGGTTAATTTTTGTGAGATTTTAAGAGACTTTACCGTTTTGGTAACCTCACTTTGTATGGGAGGTAGCCGTGGTTTTCATCCAATTTTTTAAAATTTCATACCTAAATATTATATTGCTTGTTTAAGCATATGTGCAAAATTTAAAGTCATTAGATTAATTTTTGTGGAATCGAAAGAGATTTTACCATTTTGGGTAAGTAACTTTGCATGGAAGGTAGGCGTGGTTTTCATACGATTTTTACAAATTAAATACTCAAAATAAATATTCAATATTTAAGACACTGTGCAAAATTTGAAGTCATTAAATTGATTTTTGTGGAATTTAAAGAGATTTTTCCCGTTTTGGGTTAGTCACTTTGTGTGGGAGGTAGGTGTGGTTTTCATCTGATTTTTACAAATTTAATACTCAAAATAAATATTAAATATTTAAGAAACTGTGCGAAATTTGAAGACATTTAATTGATTTTTGTGGAATTTAAAGAGATCTTACCGTTTTGGTTAAGTCACTTTGTATGGGAGGTAGGCGTGGTTTTCATCCGATTTTCGATTCAGATTCTCAGATATCGCTCAGATTCGAACTTGACCTCCATTTTTGTATAAAAAGCTTATATTTTGAATTTCGTTACGATAGCTCAAAAATTACGGCTGCTATCGTGGACACAGACGGACAGACGGACATGGCTAAATCGACTCAGGAGGTGATGCTGATCAGAAATATATATACTTTCCTATACTTGCCACGCCTCCTTATCGGCGTTACAAACGGAGTGACAAAATTAATATACCCCCATTACGTTTTTAAACGTGGGGGTATAAAAATACAATGAAAATGTTTTTTTTTTTAAAAATTTTTTATATATCCGTAGTTATTAAATAGCACTGTATTAAGTAAAAAAAAAATACAAAATTCAATCCTATGAACGTAAAGATATAAGCAAAAATATGTGCTGGTGTTACGTTACAAAAAACGGAAGTGATTTTTGACTTGGATTACAAAATTTGCAAAACTCTCTGAATTGGGCAAGACTTTTTGTATGCAACTTTTTTTAGAAGGGTTTGAAATAACAAACGTTTATTTTTCAATGGCTCCAATTTAAAAATCTTCTCTGGTTTTTTTACTAGGCTTTTTTATATGACATTACCGTACTGGCGTTGCGTTACTCAAATTCATTGCAGTTCAATTGGCTAATTAAGTAATTAGGCAGTATTTAATTATTGTCCTTTAAATAGTTAGCTATTTAGTTATAGTCCTTTATAAAATTTAATATATTGTCCTTTCCTTGCCTCCACCAGTTCTTCATTATCTTTAGCCCATGCCTTCCATTTTTACTGAAACAAAAAATTTACGAAACATTTATTAAACATTTACGAAAAAGAAAAACTGCATTTGCGAAAGAATGCAGACGATTTGATCATATTGATCTTCATTTATGTATTGATATGTAATTGCTTAAAATATTAAAATTAAAATGTTTTTCTTAAAAAATATCATAAAATAACACGTTTTAATAAGTCTTAATTTTTTGGTCACGGTAGAATTTTCTGTGGATATGCCCATATACAAAATAGGCTGGAGCGAATTTTAAAAGTATGCATATTAGGGCGGGTCAAATTTTTTTGGTGGTCTGGCTCAGCGAAATTCGTAAAATACATGTAATTTCAAGACTTTTTCTCCACTACAGCATATACAAATTCTGAAAAAAAGCTGTGCGGACTTTCGTAAATAGATTTTTTTCTCAATTATAAAATATGAATGTATGAAATTTGAAAGAAGTGTATAAAATGTGTATAAAAAAGATTATTTGTGCTGTCATTTCTAAGGTAAATTTGGGCGCTGAATCTGAATCTGGCATTAAAAATACATTAAATCCAACTATCAATAGAAAAAATCGTGATTTTTTATCAAAATATCGTGATTTTTGGTCAAAAAATAAAAAAAATGTTGGAAAATTTGGCGCTGAATTCAAATCTCCCATTTAAATTACTCCAATTCTCGTTTACTATTTAGTACTATTTAGTACCAATTCTAGTACTCCAAGTCTCGTTTGCTCTCAGTTTTGGGCCTTTTTTCTCTCGATTCCATCGATGTCGCAATAAAACCACTTTTGTGTTTTTCAGTAACGTGTTTGGATGCTCTAGTCATCTCTTGGACATTTCGTTCGGTGCTTTGAATGTGGCATGGTATTTCGACGTTAATCATAACCTCATCAGAATCATAATAATCTTCAGTCAAATGTTGCAATGGAATGTCTCTTGTGTATGGCGGCTCGTGTAGAATATCATCATCATTCAAATCTATCATGTTGGAAAAGTGGGTGCAGTCAAAATTGATTTTCGGTTTTTTGTATTCTCTCAATGTTGTCCGATCGAGATCACTTCGGATATGTTTTATTTTGTCGATTGCCATTTGACGTATAGGTTTCACATTGTGACAAACAATTGCTAGCAAAACATTTTCAGAGCTAGCAAAGTAGCAATTGGCTGACATTACACTATTAACAACGGAAAGTAAATTCGGTGGCAGATAATTCGTCCATTGTATAAATTTGAAGAACAAAACACTTCCGTATGCCATTGAATTGTAATATTTAACGTTGAAGTACATTGGAATGTACACTTTCATCACGTATGTGGCCAAAATTCGCAAGTTTTTTGACGGTTTGTCCGTAGTTATGTACGTACGTAAAATTCGAGCAGCTTTTGTTAACCACCTAGCATGATGTATTGGTCCCAACTTGATGTTTGCTAGATCAATTGATACTGAGCGAGTTGAAATCGCGTTTGCTAATTTGAGAAGATTTCTTGCATCTGTTGAGAAAGAACGTTCATCAAAATCTGGTGATGATGGTGGCATATTTTGGAGTGAAATTATCTCAAAATTATTGACAACCTGAAAAGCAGAATTTTTTTTTAATTCGTTAAATTATATAATTTATTTACTCAAAATAATCGTATTTTACTTGTATCGTATCGCAAATGCCTAAAACCGCTGCTAATCGTCCTGTTGACGTAGTTGGCCCTTTCGTGAAACTTTTTTCTAGTGTATTGTATAAATGACGAAACAGTAACTCATTGAAATGCAGCAAACATACACTCCAATGTAATGGCCTTTGTAAATGTTGTTCGAAAAGTCTTATTATACCACTTCTAATTCCAGTGTTAACAGGTTCACCGTCAGAACAGATAGCTACCAAATTATCTAATGACAAGCCGTTTTTATCAAAAAATTCAATAAGTTTATGCGTTTTTGCTTCTGCGGTTTCTTCTTCCACAATAATATGGCCCAAAAATCTGGAATCTGGCTCTCTTACAACAACTATATGCGGTTCTTTAATTTTGCGTGTATGAATTTTATTGTTGATAAATTCGGTAACTAATGTTTCGTCTGTTCTGCCATCGAAAGCAAATGCCAATAACGTGGAAGTGTCTAATCGTTTTTTCAAGACCTCATTCCTACAACGATTGCGTTCTCTTTGAACTTTATTTTTATCGATAATTAACGTTTGATCATTTTTATCTTTTACGCTTAAATCTTTCAAAAGTGCAGATGCGAGTGCAGCCGCAGCTCTATTTGATATACCGTATCTATCGCATTCCATAGCAAAGTTTGATAAGGTTACGTTTTGCATATACGGCCCTCGAACAGCACCTGGAGCTGCCACTCCTTCTTCAAATTCAAAATCCATACTACTTGCACCCATTGATAATTCAGGTTGCCAAACCACCTCTGATCTAGTCACTTCTGTAGTTGTTACTGTTGTTAAACTTGGTTGTGGTAGCGTTTGAAGAAATTCAGTAATAGTGACATTTCTATCTGTCATCTGGTCCACAAAAAATGTTTTCATGAATAGTGGTAGTGGTGTATTTTGACATCTGCAATCCGTTGTTAATAAATTGCAATTACATGTTGAAACCCAAAACAAATTTCCTAGCAAACCACGAAAATCAACAAGAACATCGGGTGATTTGGATTTGTTTTTTGATGCTTCTCTATATTGAGCCATGAATCGGTCTAATTTGTTGCAAATGGATTTTCTCTGAATAATTGGCGTTGGAAGATTATTCCAAATTTCAACAATTTTATCCGCCACATGACGAGTAATTGATTGGAATGAAATGTGTGGGTTGTTTCCTAGCAAACCACGAAAATCAACAAGAACATCGGGTGATTTGGATTTGTTTTTTGATGCTTCTCTATATTGAGCCATGAATCGGTCTAATTTGTTGCAAATGGATTTTCTCTGAATAATTGGCGTTGGAAGATTATTCCAAATTTCAACAATTTTATCCGCCACATGACGAGTAATTGATTGGAATGAAATGTGTGGGTTGTCTTCGAAATAGTGCTCTTGCATGAAAAAATAATGTAACAAAATATCGCCATACGTCGGTAGACGTTCAACGTTCAATTCTTTCGCTTCACCAAATAAAGTTTTATCATGCTGCAATATTGAAGTTATTTTACGGTCCAGCTCGGGTTGTGATGATGACGGTGAGGTTTCCATGATATAGCTTGTATTCTGAAATGTAATATTAAAAATAAAATATTAAAAATAAAAAAATTTCATATTAAAAATTTCATACATACAAAATATTAAAAATTTCATACATTCATATTTTATAATTGAGAAAAAAATCTATTTACGAAAGTCCGCACAGCTTTTTTTCAGAATTTGTATATGCTGTAGTGGAGAAAAAGTCTTGAAATTACATGTATTTTACGAATTTCGCTGAGCCAGACCTCCAAAAAATTCGTCCATACAAATTGACCCGCCCTAATGCATATGCAAATAAGAAACTATTCGATTTTTTATATATTATTTAACAAAATGAAGAAAAGTATAAGATAAAAGAAAATACAAATAAAGAATTATTAGTGTTTTTCTTTTCTAGCAATTACTTGAGTAATTTATACAGATATTTTTTTATTTATTTTTATGTTTTTTTTTAATTCAACTGTTCGCCATGCACTTCATAAAAGAAAGCTTAAAGTAAAAATTTACAATATTAGATATTAAGAGTTGAATCTGTACGATATGTAAGCCAGAAGAGCTAGTGGACCAAAATGAGACAAAAATACGTATCTTATTACAAAAAACAATAATATTTTAGGAGATTATCAGTAACAATTACATTTTTAAAAGAAGATAAAAGATTTAAAGCATTAAAAAATAAAGAAAAAAAAAAGTTTTTAGGCTAAAATGCCAATAGTTAGATACAAAAAGTAACATAACAATTTCACTCAGAGTTTATTGCATAACTTCCAGAATATTGCCTAAATCTTCATAATTAAAATTAAATAGCCAGGACTTTACGCTATTGAGAAATAAGGCCTTGTTGCGCATAAGCCGTAAATCATCCGGTAATCGATTAAAAATTCTAGTTAAAACTGAAGAGTAACAGTTTAAATAAATTCGCAAATTATGTGGTGGAACTTCAACAAGTGAGTTTTTTCAATTTTGTCTGAAAATCAGCGTCTTTTTCCAAAATATGTATATTTACTCAACTATGCACGCTCAGAGAGTCTTAAAATATGTATATCTCTCTACTTTTCACGCTATTTTAGCGTGTTTTTGCTCAGAGAGCCCTAAAATATATATATCCTTTACTTTTCACGCTATTCCAGCGTGTTTTCGCTCAGAGAATTCTAAATTATGTATATTTTTTATCAGAGAGATATTTTATCACAGAGAGATATCAGAGAGATATTTATCAGAGAGATATATATATGTATATTTTTTATCGCTCAGATATTTTATGCTTGCCCTTAAATAAACACCTCTACTTTAACGAAATATAATTTCAAAGAGTTTATTCGAACAAGTGTCCAATTATATACAACTTAAACAGTAGATTGGTCACAGCTTAATTATTCAAGCCTACTGAAGTAGGAAAGAGCAGCGCCTTCTGCTGAGTTATTGACTCTATACAGAGTTGTTGTTGTTGCCATGTTCAAATCTTACTTGAGAGACTTCACGCATTTCTAGCTTTTTTTATAAGCGCAGACAAGATTGGAAGAAATAATTTTAGAAGAGAGTTTTCACAAGAGAGCGAAAGAAATAATTGTAGGTGAGAGGATTCACGCATTTTTAACGATAAATATTTCTAATTTTGCTCTATGGGATTTAACGACAATAATTGTAGGCAATCAGTTGCCAGCAATTATTGTAGTTAATTCTCGTAAATTTTTGTTAGAGTGTATAACGCATAGAGAGTCTGTTAGGCAAATGACCAGAGTTATTATAAAATAGTTTAATAACTTTGTTGTAATACAAATGCTTTAGCGGCAATATTGACAACCCCTTAAAAAGACAAAAAATTTCTATCGTAGCGCGATTTATTACATAATAACCGAATAGCACACTTTTGCAAGTTAAGAAAAGGGTTAATTTTGTTTTTATGTGTGTCCCAGCCCAACAGGTCAAATCGTACTCCAATTTAGAATTTAAAAGAAAATAATACACACATTTCAAGAGATCTGGGGAGCAAAAATTCTTAAGTTCATAAAGCTGCCGAATAATGTTCCTAAAATACTTTCTTAGCTCACTGCAATGCAGAGACCAATCTAACTAATAATTAAGCCAAATTCCAAGATATTTATAAGAATCCACAACCTCGATCACAAAACATTGAGAAGAGCATTGGACATTCTTAAGAAATGTTATGTCACTATTATCTGTACTACATGAGGAACATACCTTAGGAAATTTACCACAATAAGGACCAAGATGGTGTATTTGAGCAAAAGGTACTTTATACCTAGAGATATAAGAAAATATGATTTTAGTTTTATCACTAATAACAAGTCTATGCGCTTTGAACCATCTACTCAGTAGATCCAGATCATGATTCAAATCAGGGTATAGATCGATAAGAGATTTGCAAGTAAAAGAGCACGCCATATCATCAGCAAATGCAGTTGTGGTGACTCAATAACTTTAAGTTGCATCACCACATTAGTTGAATTCCTAACTTCCATTTTACTTATCTTCTGTTACATTGATTTTCAACTTACATTTTACTTACCTTCTCGTTGATTCTTAACTTACATTGTAGTTACCTATTGTTGATTATTAATTTACATCTTACTTACCTCAACTTAACATTTATATTATTCTTATGTTAATTTATTTACACTTTGTTATAAACATTTGTATAAATATTAGCATATAAATAAATATTCATATTTGTATCAATCAGAAATTTTCATTTGAAAATTTCAGTTGAATAAAATATTTTCAAATAAACAGTTATAAAAAATATATATAAAAATAAAAGTTATAAATTAAAATTTAAAAGTTTGTTGTGCACCAAATACTGGCGATCCTGCCAGGAGCCGAACTACAAAACCAACAACTACAAGTATCGGCATTGTGCGTCCAAAATAGCAAAAACAGCAGCCGCAGTTACAACAGCATCAAACTTCATTGCCAGCACCGTCGCTCTGGCAAACGCCACTGCTTTTGGAAACCATAGTGAGTCCGCCAACATCTCCGGCCTCGCTACCATCGCCAACGCCTGTAGTACCTGCTCTCCCTAATATATCAACAACCTTGCCGTCCTCGAATTTCCATCATACTACTTTTGCACAACATTTGCAAAAAGTTGGCTGCATACGGAAGTCGCCTCCTACGCATACGTCCAAGGAACGCATTAGTCTCAACTCTCATGTCATGTCAGCAAGCAGCCAGACTTACAACAACAAATGCAAGTGCACCAATAAGAACTCGTGAGGATCCGTATGTCTTCACAGATACAGTGTCAACCACGCCGTCAATATTATTCAATATACGGAAATCAAGAGGAAAATTACCAGAATTACAACTAAATACAACTTACTTTTAATACAACTAAATTTATACATCAAAAAATACCCGTCAACGCCACCTCCACTTCAAGTTCCTCATCAGTCGTCGCTTCCACCAGCCAAAGCCACAACAACAACAACAAAAACAAAAACTAAACAACAACAACAACAAAACAACTACAGTAGCAGTAATAACAACAACATCTACAACAACAGCTGCAATAAAAGCAACAACAACAACATTAACAGCAACAACAACAACATTAGCAGCAACAACAATTTTCTTTCTACATAAAAAAATATTTTTGTATACTGCGTTAAATTTTTTTTTACAATTTATGTAAATCCTTTTTGTTTGTTACATTTTATAAAAATTTTTTCAGGCTGCCTTGTTATTCTAGTTTCTCACGAGGTACACACTTAGCTTCTTTTAACGAATATTATACAATCGGGACGTAAGAAACCAATTGTATCATATTCGTAGGCACTCCACTGCACTAGGGCAACACAAGTTAGGAAATACACTAATAGGCATACATTTTAGGAAATTATGAGTCTGTCACACACACCACCACCCGTTCCTAGGCAAACACCTATACCTTCACAAACTTCTGACCCTCTCGCTCACTTTGGCGAAGGCGACCATCGTCCCCTTATACATTTACAGACTGATTTCGTCAATCCATTTGACACTCCAATGCGGTCAGAAATTCAAGCGGCATCAGTTAAATTGCCACAATTTTGGACAACTTGTCCAGACGCATGGTTCGTCCATGCAGAAATTCAATTTCAATCAAAAGGAATTTCCACTGACAAAACAAAGTACGAATACCTAGTTACAGCTCTACCTCAAGAGGTAATCATAACGGTGCTCGACTTTATTCAAAAACCACCGTCTTCAAATTTATATGAAGGTTTAAAAAGAACATTAATCGATAGACACACTCTGAGCGAGACTAAGAGGTTCGACAAAATTCTGTCTGGCACCGAGATGGGTGACCAAAAACCATCTCAATTCTATAGAGCACTACTCATGTTGGCCGGTACCACAGTTGATAGTGAATTAATCTCTAAAACTTGGCTACGAAAGCTCCCCAAAAGTCTCAATATAGCATTGACCGGATCTAATCACAAAGACTTAGATGAATTATTGAGATTAGCTGACAAACTGTGGGAAGTTATGTCAGAAACAGAAGTAGCTTCAGTTGGCAATGATAGCCAACGCATCCCTAAATCTACTGAACTGATTACGAACCCTAAATCTACTGATGATTACGCAATCGTTTGCCAAAACGACCTCAAAGATTCTAACAAGTTTCAACAAACTGGCAATTGAGGTCCAAGAACTAAAAAACGATCGATATCGTAATAATTCACGAGAAACAAATTACCAAAGATACCCAAAACGTAGATCCCCTTCAAGAAGCATATCACGACCTGTCAACTGGGTATGCAGATACCACTTTAGATTTGGTAGGGCAGCTAGACGATGTGAACAACCATGTTCATTCAGACAAAACGACACTCAACACAACACAACACAACACAACACAATTCGACAAACTAGGTGACTCCATAATTGCGACGGCTAATAATGGAAGTCAAACAATTCTAACACGCTGTTTTTTTATTTATGAAAATGGACAACCACATAAATTTTTTAATAGACAGTGGAGCTGAAGTATCAGTACTTCCCGTATATAAATTTAGACCCCACCAAAAAAATTCAGACTTAATACTGACAGCAGCTAACGGTAGCACGATTGCGACTTTTGGCAAGAAATTACTAAACGTAAATTTAAAACTAAGACGTGACTTACCTTTTACATTCATATTAGCAGACATCACACGACCGATCATAGGAGCAGATTTTTTAACAAAATACGGACTCCTAATAGACTTACAACACAAAAAGCTCATTGATCCACTTACACAATTAACAGTCAACGCCATCACAGCATTCACAGAAACATCATTACCTAAACTAATTTCACTAGAAAACAAATACACAAATATACTCAAAAATTATCCATCACTAACTACAGAAGCAGACTACAACAAACCAGTTAAACACAAAACAGTACACCATATAACTACAGAAGGACAGCTACCTTTTTCCAGACCCAGACGCTTAGACTCTAACAAATACAAAATTGCTAAAAAAGAATTTGATTTTTTAATTAAAGTAGGCATTTGTCGTCCTTCAGACTCCATGTCAGCGTCTCCTCTACACTTGGTACCTAAAAAGGATGTGAATGACTGGAGACCCTGTGGTGACTATAGAAGACTTAACGCAATTACAATTCCAGACCGCTACCCTTTACCACACATACACGACTTGAATATAGACTTACACAATAAACACATATTTTCAAAATTAGTCTTAATCAGAGCATACCACCAAATACCCATGGCTACAGAAGACATACATAAAACTGCAATCACCACACCGTTCGGAATGTTTGAGTTTCTAAGAATGCCATTCGGTTTACGAAACGCAGCTCAAACATTCCAACGATTTATCAACGAAGTACTGAGAGAACTAGACTTCGTTTTCGTATACCTTGATGACATTTTAGTGGGCAGTGAGACAGAAGAAGAACACATTAGACACCTAAATTTAGTTTTTGAAAAACTAGACAATTACGGACTAAACATCAAAACCAATAAATGTATATTCGGCGTGGACAAAATAAATTTTCTAAGTTACACAATTTCAAACAACCATGCATACAACCATCTCCCGATAGAATTCAATGCATAAAAGACTACCCAAAACCAGAAACAGTCAAACAAATGAAGAAATTCATCGGGATGATTAACTACTACCACAGATGCATTCCAAAACTAGCACACACACTCACACACCTTTTTACATTTACGAAATGGTAACTACAGCAACAAAAACAAAGGACAAACACTTAACATGGACAGAAAACACAACACAAGCATTCACAGAGATAAAAGAAAGTTTCGCTAAGGAAACACTACTTAAACATTTCAATAGTAAAGCAAAACTTTCTATCGCTGTGGATGCATCAAACACCGCTATAGGCGCAGTCTTACAACAAGAACATAATCAAGAAACAGAACCACTGGCATTCTTTTCAAAAAAATTATCTACTACAGAAATAAAATAGAAATAAACGTTCGATCGCGAACTACTAGCCATTTACCTCACAATTAAACACTTTAGACACTATTTAGAAGGACGCACATTTACCATATACACGGATCACAAACCACTAACTTCAGCATTACATTCAAAAACTGAGAGAAGTCCAAGACAAATACGACATTTAGAATACATCGCACAGTTTTCCAACGACATCAGACACATTAAAGGTACAGATAACACCGTAGCAGACGCACTTTCAAGAGCTGAGATAGAGGCTTTCACAACCTCAGAGATTAATCTCAAAACTCTACACAAAGAACAAAATATAGATTCAGAACTACAAGAAATACTAAACAAACATATTTACAAACTAGAACAAGTACACATACCAATACTTAACATTAAAATTTGGTGCGAACAAACTAATTCAGAAACACGTCCATATATTCCACAAACATTACGCAAACAAATTTTCGAACAAATGAATAACATTTCACACACAGGTACACGAGCTACTCGAAAACTCATTATACAAAGATATTTTTGGTCTAAAATGAACGCACAAATCAATAAATGGTCACAAGAATGCATTAGATGCCAACGAGCAAAGATACACAAACATACGAAGACAATCCCACAAAAGATAGACATTCCACACGGACGTTTTGAGCACGTTCACGTCGATATAGTTGGTCCCTTACCAATATCTCAAGGTTACAGATATTTGCTTACCCTAGTTGACAGAAACACACGTTGGCCCGAAGCGTATCCAATTAAAGATACTAACGCTAACACTGTCGTAGATACACTCCAAAAAGAATACATCTCACGTTTCGAAGTTCCTTTGGAAATTACCACTGATCGAGGACCTCAATTCACGTCCACAACTTTTAGAAACTTCGTTAAGAATCTAGGAAGCAAACACATTACCACTTCTGCTTATCATCCACAAGCTAACGGGATTGTAGAAAGGTTTCATCGTCAACTGAAGACGTCTATAATAGCAAGCAACAATCAGACAAATTGGTACACAGAGTTGCCACTAATTCTTCTAGGACTCAGGTCCACGGTCAAAGAAGACATTAAAGCTTCACCCGCTGAGATGGTATTTGGGCAAACACTCAGGCTACCACAGCAACTAGTAATACATTACAGTCAGAATTTTAATCCATCGGACACCTTAGCCAAACTTAAAGAGGTAGTAGAAAACAAAAAGTCAAACATTACACATCATAACACTAACTTCCAATCGTATATACCTCGAGCCCTCAGTACTTGTAACTTTGTTTTCGTACGCAACGACACGATCCGCAAAACACTACAAGAACCGTACGATGGCCCCTTCGAAGTGGTTGAGAGAACACCAAAATATTTCACAATTCGTAGACATAACACTAACACAAGAGTCAACATCGATAGAATAAAACCAGCCTCCTTAGACACTGAGACAGCACAGACACAGTTAACCAAACATAAAGATACTAAAAAAGTACACTTTAACCTGTTAGCGAATACTACCAAGATATTTTTTTTAAAAAGGAGGGGGAATAATGTGGTGACTCAATAACTTTAAGTTGCATCACCACATTAGTTGAATTCCTAACTTCCATTTTACTTATCTTCTGTTACATTGATTTTCAACTTATATTTTACTTACCTTCTCGTTGATTCTTAACTTACATTGTACTTACCTATTGTTGATTATTAATTTACATTATTCTTATGTTAATTTATTTACACTTTGTTATAAATACTTGTTATTATAAAAACATTTGTATAAATATTCATATTTGTATCAATCAGAAATTTTCATTTGAAAATTTCAGTTGAATAAAATATTTTCAAATAAACAGTTATAAAAATATATATAAAAATAAAAGTTATAAATTAAAATTTAAAAGTTTGTTGTAAAATGTAAGTTGAAAATCAATGTAACAGAAGATAAGTAAAATGGAAGTTAGGAATTCAACTAATGTGGTGATGCAACTTAAAGTTATTGAGTCACCACACAGTTATAGAGCTTTTCAATTTTAAAGAAAATAAAGAGTTAATATAGATGAGAAACGATATTGGTCCCAATACAGAACCTTGTGGGACACCTAGGCTCAATAGCATGTTGGAACTAACGCTGACATCAGCTTTTACTACTTACTGTCTATTTGACAAGTAAGAGGCAAGCCAAGAAAACATGAAGCCTCGGAAACCACTGTAAAGTTTGTCCAACAATATTTCAGGATGTACAGTACCAAATGCCTTCGTCATGCCTACAAACAATGACGCGATTGTTTTACCCTCATTCACAACAGTTATATATTCGAACAGAAATTCTGCAAAGCATGTTCAGACGACATACCAGCTCGAAATCCAAATTGATTTCTGTTGAAAAAATTTATTTTGTCGAGAAACAATATAATTCAAGTTTTAATACATTTTTCAAATAACTTGGAGAAAACTGACAAAAGTGAAATAAGTCTATAGTTATTCATACAAGATCGTACACTTTCTTATATAACGGCAAGACAACCGCATGTTATAAGAGCTCAGGAAAAACGCCGGAGAAAACGCTGAAATTAAAAATATACGCTAAAGTATCTGTAATAATAAAGGCAATTTTTTATAACGTTACTTGCAAAACAATCATAAGTAGAGAAATTAGAGTTATTTAGGGACAGGATGGTTTTATATATTTTAAATGAGGAAATCTGTGAAAACATGAAGCTGTTTGGATAACATCTATAATTAAGAAAGCAGTTACAAGAAAAACGATAATTATTTACAAAACTAGTACTTTTTTCTCCAATGTTAGCAAAAACGCTATTAAAACCCTTAGCCATTTCACGAGTGCTAGAGGTTGGAGCATCATCAATAATAAGATTACTAATGTCATTATTACATCAATCTCTACCCAATATTTCATTAAGGGGGTCCTCTGGTAATCTATGCCAAATTTTAGCCTTTTTTCAAAATATTGTGGAAAGAGAACGAGTAAAGATATTTTAGTTCCGTTTTTTGATTTGGGTAGCTTAATTTATTGAAAAAAATACAAAATTTTGAAAAAGTGAATTTATGGACCGTTCAGAAAGTTCTCGGCCTGGTAACGAGGTTCTCCGGAAAAAAGGTGGGTCCAAATTGCGCACGATTCCAAGAGTAAACATCGTCTGAAAAAAAAAAATATTCAGTTACTTAGAATGAATGTCCCTATAGCCCCTACCTCGGAAACAAAAATTTAAATTTTTTTAGGGGGGGAGCCGCCACTTTGAAAATGAAAAATCGAATTTCGACCTTTTTTTTTGTAGTCTAGTGTAGAAAAAAAATAGTAAACATTATTTTTTCGGCAAGTTTGAGGTAGGGGCTATAGCGGCGTAAATTCTGCGTCGTTTCATGCCTCATATATCAAAATCGGTCAAAAACTGTTTGAGTTATCGTGCGCAAAGTTTTGAAAAACATGGTTTCGAGAAAAACGCGTTTAAAGTTTTGACTTCAATTTTGAGGCACACAAATGACATTAACACATATTTTTTTAATACAATACTTACGAATATTAATCGGCAATTCCAGCCCCATAAAGTGTGCCTTCCTCCATCTCATAAAACGAGTTTTCCATGGCTTTTTGGGCTCTGCGGGCTGTGCGACCCTCTTTCGATGATGCGTACGTTTTTAGCTCTGAGCGTTGAAGTCGTTTTCCGTCGCGAGATTCAGCATACATCTCGGCTTGTGGGCCGATGACAATACCCATTGTTGACATTATTTTTAAAATACTTGCGAAGCCTTCGTTGAAAATGCAGGTTGCCAGAAAATTTGCGATTTCGACTGTGGTAGCACCACAGTGGATATGTTTCGGCGCAAAGGTCCACAAAAGCGAGTTGAACGATTCGTTGCAATTTTGCGTTTCACCTCCAGTGCATCGGTTGAGTAGATCGTCGGATGATAACGCTTCGTATATGGGCTTCATTACTTGCAGAACCTTTCCATCAAGTGGGGCGTACGTGTGGTGAAATGAGGCTAATGAGCCTTCTGCTGCTGACTTTTGATAGGCGCACCAGCTGGACTCACCAGGTGGGCAATACATATGTTGTGGATTACTATCACTTGAACTTTTGTGATAATATGTTGACCATATTTCTTTTCTCATGTTTTCCACAGAGTCCTTATTACGTCGAATAGCAAGTCCATAGTAAGTAGTCAGCTCGCTTATGACTTTGTCTGTCAGTTTGCCAGTGCCTTTTCCACCGATGCCTTTGTTTTCTTTTTTGGCCTTGCGCAGCCGTGTGCCCATGCGTTTTTGCACGTGAGCGATGCACTCCTTTTTTGTGACAACGGGGTCGCCGTTATACGGATCAAGGTCTATAATGGCCTTGAAGGTTTTGCTGTCGCCATCGCCAATATATTTTTCATATTTTATGCCATATTTTTCGATCGATGAGGCAAACATTTCCTTCACGGCATCTACCTCCATCTTGCCCGCACTCCCACTGTGGTTGTTTGTGCATGTTTTCTGGTGCGATTCGTACCATTCTTCGAAGTCTGCAGAGTCATTTTTTTCCCCACATTTTGCATGCCTGGCAAAGGCTTGATTTGACAACGGAGTCAACCACTTTTTTGGTATGTTTACCGACGAGCGTAGTGACACCAAAAAGAGACGAGAATCCCCGTTTTTTCCAGGTGCCATCCCCTGAAACGGTCAGCACTGAGGAGTCACAGTCAGGATTTTTTTCTTTCTGCTGTTCCTGCTCTTCTTTAACCGCATTCAACAGGCACTGCTTGTAAACTGCTTTAGCAGACACATGCATGTTTTTCAAGGTGCCATAGTACGCATCAAGGCACAATCCTTGGCATATGTCCATTAATCCGCAGAACATATTGGCCGATGTGCTGGCAAAGTCGGTGTCCTCTACTTGGGAGTGCTGGTTTCCACGGAAATGCCTCTTTTTTGTTCGATACGCGTACTTACGCGGCGCGTTTGGGTGGCTTTTTTTATCCATAGCAAAAAAAAAAACACAAAACGATTTTTCTTTTATTTTACAACAGCAGTTATCGCGCACGCGTAGCTTTCAGCGTTCGAAAATAAACTGAATCTCGTTCGTTTGCTTCTTTCATGTGAACACCTGGGCTCAAAATCATTTCAACCCCTAAATCAAAACATGCATGTATACATACTGCATGTATACATACTGTGTGTGTATATTTTGTAATATCAATACATATTTTGGAAGAATTCCACAGAATTTTCGACTAATGACTGCAGGCAAATAAACAACTTTGCTGATGCGTTATTTTGACGAAAACATACCTACACAAAAATGCCTGTATCTCCTAAACTATTTCGAATTTTGAAAAATCCTTTTGGGAAAATGTTTTTGAGTATCTGAGCAATAGAAATATGAAAAAAAATTTCGGATTACCAGAGGACCCCCTTAATAACATTTCATTCTCTCTTAGCGTTACCTGTAAACCTACACTCAAAATATTTATTTTTAAAATTTCTACGAATGATTTTAGTAAACAAAATATTCGTACATTCTACAAATATGCATACAATTACAAAGTATTTTTATTGTGATATTTTTACGAATTCATTCGTAAAATTTTTATAATACATGATGTAGTGCCTACGAATATATTTGTTTTATATACTAGTGATATTCGTAAACAAAAATAAATCAATTCGTATTAGTGCATTGTACGAATGATTGTGTACATATAAATAATAATATTCGTAAATTTCTCGTACGAATAACTAAGTAATTTCTTTCATTAGGTTCGTAGTATTTACTAATACTTTCGTACTATTTACGAATGAAAAATAATATAAGTAGAAACAATTTATTCGTAGGATAACCGTACGAATTATTAGTATAGTTTAAAAAATTGAAAACTGAAATCGTTCAGCCTTGTTTATCGAACATCTACAGAACACAAGGAACTATATGATTGTAAAGTGACTATAGCCTACTGGTAGAGTGCGTGGCCCGTAAGCTAAAGAGCCGAGGTCCAAACCCAAGCTCAGACAGAATATTTTATTTTTCGTTACAAAATATGATATTTGTAAATGCAACAAATGTATTCGTACAATATACATTTGTTTTTTTAAGAATACGAATAAAATATTCGTAATATGCACTAATATATGTCGATTCTACGAATCCTATTCGTGGCTGAAAACTACGAATAAAGTTCGTAGAATGGACGTAGTTATAAGTAATATTTACACAAAAATATTTTTGAGTGTATAAAACCTATCCTTGTGAAACACAGTTTTAGCCTTGAAAACCGCTTTTTAAATTTTTTTGCATGCAGCCGTGTAACGGAGTCTAAGTCGTTCATTATTTTGGTGCTATTTTAGGTTTCTGTATAGATTATTTTTCTCATTTCTTTTGCAAACAAGGTCATCAGTTATTTATGGTTTTAATTTTATTATGCCCTTTTTCCTGGGAGCATGTAAACGAGAACACTGATCAAAGTGCATTTGCAGAGTGCTAAGAAAAGTACTAAAAGCATCAGAAGGGCAATTGCAATTGTAAACGTCATTTCAAGATTCCATAAAAATATATCTATTCAGAGCCAAAAAGACGCGGGCCAATTTAACCATCACTAGTATTAGACCTGGGGTCGAATTACAGCATCTGTGATCGAGCAAAATTGTACAAGATTGATAGGCACTTGACTCGTCGTGCCCTTCGTAATTTTGCTAGATCAAATCAATCACAGAACTAAAAGCTTTCAACCCATTACTTAAACGCGCAAAATATAATCAATGCATGAGGTTGAAGTACTAGTTATTCGAGTCAATGAAAAAATTAAACCCGGTCCTAACGCCCACAATCAAATTTATAGTATAATTGGCAGGAAAAGAAGTGGCAACTGCAATAAAATAAGTGTGAATGAAGAAATTATTTCCGAGGACGAAGAAAAAGTCGAGGCTTTCCGTTCACATTTTATTGATATCTATAAAGAGGTTCTTCCAAATTCTCCTAATATATCCTCTATAAAGGCTGTAATAGATTCCAACCTTTCCAGCTATCCAACCACAATTTGTACTTTTTCGTCAAATTTTTCCTCTCTGCAAAATTCAGATAATACTCACTTTGTAACACCTGAAGACTTAATGACGATAATTAAAACGTTGAATTCAAAAAAGCCTTCAGGAATAGACCAAATTTCAAATTTTTTAATCAAAAAATTTTCCTTTACTGTTTGTGAATTATTGACTATATTATTTAATAATTGTATCAACAACGGCTACTTTCCTCATACTTGGAAAATCGCAAAAATCATTCCTTTGCAAAAAAAATCTGGTAATTATTGTCTTAATAATTTCAGGCCAATTTCGTTGCTTTCAAATCTAGGTAAACTTTTTGAACGAGTTATAAAAATTAAAATGAATAACAGCGTTAATTTTGATTATATTCCATGCCATCAATTCGGGTTTAAAACAGGTCATTCCACTATTCATGCACTTCTCAAATTTCACAATGATGTCGTTTCTAATTTGCGTGAACAAAAATGTACAGTGGCTGTTTCACTCGACATCGAAAAAGCATTTGACCACGCCTATCATGATGGCATATTATATAAAATAATCAGTATCGGGTTCGCTCCATTCATTGTCAAACTTTTAAAAAGCTTTTTTAATAATCGTAACTTTTTAGTACACATTAATGGAATTTCTTCAGCATTAGGTTCTGTTCGAAGTGGGGTGCCTCAGGGTGCAATTTTAGCTCCCCACCTTTATAATATTTTGATATATGATTTTCCGCATGTTATTACTGGTTCGAAAAGTATTCTTTATGCAGACGATTCTTTGGTTTATGCACACGATGTGTCTCCGAATGCAGCTTTGGACCTGGTGTCTAACCATTTAAATGTAATAAACGACTTTTACAAAAGCTGGGGAATTAAAATAAATGCTTCAAAATCTGAAGCCATTTGCATCTGGAAAATGTAAATATTTTGTTGTTCCAGAAAGCAAAACACGCACTTTATCTCTGAATGGTGTTCAAATTCCATTTAAGAATAGCATCAAATACTTAGGAATATCTTTTAACAAGCTCTTAAAATTTAATGAACATGCCCGAATGGTTATAAAAAAAGCTAACAAAATTAAATCAATGTTTTCTATACTATTAAACAATAAATTTTTAAGTCAAAATATCAAAATTTTATTATATAACACAAGTATTCGTTCAGTAGTGATGTATGCATTTCCTATTTGGTTTACTATCTCTCCTTCAGTAGCCAAAGAACTTGAAATTTTAGAAAGAAAAATTCTTAGGAAATGTTAGGATCGTTATTTTAAACCTTTTACCAAACGCTTATCAAATAATTTCATATATTCTAAAGCAATGGTTAATCCTCTTTGTAAATATGCAATATCATTTCTTAAAAAATGTGTTGATAGATTGAACTTCCACGAAAATCATTTAATAATAGAAATCGTTAACTCACAACATTCCTTTAGCAGGTCTAATTGCCAGTATCTATCGCCATTAGGGATTTTAAATGAAAATATTGCAACAGACATGGACTTTTCAGCTCCACTTTTACCCGAATTTTATAAAAATATATCTCCTGGCACCTGGATCCCCAAATCTGATGACGACTTCCGCAAACGAAAAACTGATAATGATTTACGGATATGCACTTGGAATGTCCGAACCCTTAATTCGGAAGGTGCCTCTATCCAACTGACTGATGTCTTGGAAAGATAAAAAGCTGATATCACTGCTATCCAAGAAATGCGATGGACGGGACAGGGTTGCATTCGGCATGCACCCTGTGATATCTACTACAGCGGCCATGCGGAGAAGCACGAGTTTGTATGCGGATTTGTAGTTGGCAAGAGACTACGGCCCCACGTCCTGCGATTCACACCTGTGAACGAACGACTTGCCATAATCCGCATCAAGGTTAAGTTTTTCCATATAAGCTTAATATGAGCGCACGCTCCGATAGAAGACAAGGACGATGAGATCAAGGAAATTTTCTATGAGCGCCTTGAAAATGCTTACGAGCGCTACCCCCGTCACGACGTAAAAATCGTGGTTGGTGACTTCAATGCTAAGGTTGGCAAGGAGAATATTTTTGGTCCAACAGTCGGAAAGTTCAGCCTCCACGACAACACCTCCGATAACGGAATGAGGCTGATTGACTTCACCGCAGCACGAAACATGGTCGTAAGTAGCACTAGATTCAAGCATTTCAATATTCATAAAGCCACCTGGATGTCCCCTGATCAAAAAACCTAGAATCAAACTGATCACGTTTTGATCGACAGAAGGCACTCTTTCAGTGTATTGGATGTACGCACGATCCGTGGTGCAATAATTGACTCGGATCACTATCTTGTTGCAGCCAAGATCCGTACACGTCTGTGCGCAACTAAGAATACACGCAAGCCTACACAGAGAAAGCTAGACGTCGACAAGCTGCAATCGAAACAGAAAGCTGATGCTTTCGCCACTCGACTCTCAATCCTGCTTCAAAGCACTCCTCCAATCGATGATACATGCGCGCACTGGACACACATTTCCAACTCCATGCATGCGGCTGCTGAACAGGTGATTGGCTACCACCGCCCTCGCCGAAACCAGTGGTACGACCAGGAATGTCGCGACGCCACTGCAGAGAAGACGCCGCCTACAAAGCCACCCTGCAGTTGGTTGTTGGCGCGCTGCTCAGGAGCGATACAAAGAGAAGAGACGGGAAGAGAGATATATTTTCAGACGGAAAAAAAGAGAGACAGAAAAGCGTGAGCAGGAGAAGATTGAGATGTATGGTGACAGGAATGAGGCTTAAAAATTTTTTGAAAGAATAAGATGCCTTGCCGATGGTTTTAAAACCGGGGCCTCTTCCTGCAAGGATGAAAACGGGAATCTAGTGGCAGATGTCCAGAGTACACTGACGTTATGGAGGGAACACTTCTCTAAGCTTCTAAATGGCGACGTTGACAACAATCCCGCCAATAGAGATGATATTCCGGAAAACCAAATTTTTGATGACAGCGTTGAGGTTCCGCTGCCCGACTATGATGAAGTTCTGACAGCTATAGCTTGACTTAAAAATAACAAAGCCGCGGGAGCTGATGGCTTACTTGCTGAGCTGTTTAAGAACGGAGGCGAAGCTCTACTTAAATGCATTCACGAGCTTCTATGCAGAATATGGTCGGAAGAATGCATTCCGAATGATTGGAAACTCAGTGTGTTCTGCCCAATCCACAAGAAAAGCGAACCCACTATCTGTGCCTATTACCGTGGGATAAGCCTTCTTAATATCGCATATAAGGTCCTGTCGAGCGTTTTATGTGAAAGATTGAAGCCCATTGTAAACGAACTGATCGGACCTTATCAGTGTGGCTTCAGACCTGGAAAGTCCACCATCGACCAGATTTTCACGCTACGACAAATATTGAAGAAGACTCAAGAAAAACAAGTCGACACCTACCATCTTTTTGTCGACTACAAAGCCGCCTTCGACAGCCCAATAAGGAAGCACTTGTACTCCACCATGTCTGAATTTGGTATTCCTGCAAAACTCATACGACTTTGCAGGATGACACTGAGCAACACCAGTAGCGCAGTTAAAATCGGGAAGGACCTCTCCCCATCATTTATTAGCAAACGAGGTTTCAGAAAAGGTGATTCCTTATCGTGCGACTTTTTCAACGTAATGTGCGACTTTTTCATGCTGATGACATCGATATCATTGGCCATAATACGCGCGAAGTCAGTGCAGCATTTTCTAGATTAGAAAGAGAGTCAAGTCGAATGGGTCTGTCAGTGAATGCAGACAAGACGAAATACTTAGTGTCAACAAACAAACAGTCCCAGCGTCTTAGAACCCACGTAACCGTTGACAATACCTCCAGCATTAATTCTACCATCGACATCAGCATTGAGATCAAACGAAGAATAACAGGTGTTACTTTGGGCTCAGTAAGCAATTGAGAAGCAGAGCCCTCTCTCGACGAACGAAAATCACGCTCTATAAATCGCTCATCATGCCCGTCCTACTTTACGAATCACAAACCTGGACGCTGAGCAGTTTAGATGAAAAGACTTTAGGAGCATTCGATAGAAAGATTCTTCGTAAGATCTACGGACCAATCTGCGTCAATGGCAAGTACCGAATACGGTGGAATGATGAATGATGAAAGACGATGCTTAAGTCTATTTGAGAAATCACCTTCTCACGAAAAACTTTATGTGTCGGAAGCAAACACATCACTATTTTATCAAATTTATGTTCATATTCATCTTAATTTTAGCAAGTTGCTTTTTCTTGTAACCTTTTAGAGTAATACATTAAAACTCTATAATTAACTAGTTGTAAGATCTGAAAACTCTGTAAAAACAAAAAATATTTAAAAAAAAGTCTCAATAAATTTAAATTAACTTAACTTATTCGAGTCAAAACATTTGGCAAGAATTAAAACCCAAACTATTAAGAAAGCACAAGTAGTTGTCAATCAATGAATTTTCTTCTAAAAGGTTCAAAGTAATATCCCTTAAAAATATATAATTACACAGGCCAACACTCAATTTGCTTCTTTGAATTTATCAACTGATTCTAGTTAATTTGGGTGCGCTGAATTCAAATCTGTAATCAGTTTGTCTCTATCAGCTTTAGTTTTCATGATATAGCTTTTTTATACCCTCCACTTATGACCTCCAATTATGACCGTCTTTATGTATGTATGTATATTTGGTGATTGACGATTTCTGTAAATTGACATAAAAAGTTAATCCATAACAACATTTACATTTCTACTCTCTTAAAGCCAGAGAAAGAGTTGTCTTGCATGGTAATCTATACGGCACAACAGCGTTATGCGAACACTGAGCTTAAGAGTAACTAAATTTTTATGCTCTTATCCTATAAGACTTTTATTTCTTCACCTTGCGTTTCACCGTATTCTACTTTTAAATTTAGCGGCCGCGTCTCTGACACAGCCTACTGTGTACTTTTTTTCTAACTTGATAGAGATAGAGTGTTATTTTTTTGTGTAATTGCTAGCTGATTAACGGGAATTTTATTTGTACAACGTTATTTTTTCTTTTTGCACTCCAATTGCATATCGGAAGTTAGTTGCTTGTAAGAAGTGGTTTATTGCAGTTGGCAAAGTTTATTAAAAAAGTGTTGATCTAAATAGAAATGACTTCCAATGGAAGACGGTGTAAAAACTACGCTGACACATTTTGTTATATTTGTGGAGAATACAACTTTAAAGAAAACATAAGAGCTATTTCGGAATGTGTTAAAAAATCGAATTTAGATTACTTTGGAGTTAGTCTTGGTGACCAAGATAAAAGCTGGGCTCCACACATTGTGTGCAATACTTGCTGTGTAAATTTGCGACAGTGGACTTAAGGAAAACGAAATTGATCTAAGTTTGGTGTGCCGATGGTTTGGAGAGAGCCCAGACATCATTTGGACGACTGTTACTTCTGTTAAGTCCGTATTGCTGGTATTAATAGGAAAAATCGAAATAAATGGCAGTATCCCGATTTACCGTCAGCGCGCCGTCCAATTCCCCATTCCGAAGATGTTCCCATTCCAAAACTGAATGATTCTTCAGAGCTGAGTTCGGAGTTTGAACATAATACCGCTAATGACCTAAGTGATTGCGACAGTGTTTTCGTAGACACAGAAACTATTCCTCAACGTTTTAATCAATGCGAGTTGAATAACTTAATTCGAGATTTGGCCTTATCAAAAGAAGCGTCTGAAGTGTTGGCTTCGAGGTTAAATGATAAAAAAAATTTTAGAACGTGGAACAAAAATAACTTATTACCGCACTAGGGATAAAGCTTTTTTACCATTTTTTACTAAGAAAGACAATCTGGTGTTTTGTAATAATGTTAATGGTCTTATGCAGGAAATGGGGCTTTTCAAGTATCTACCTAGCGCTTGGCGCCTCTTCGTGGACAGTTCCAAGAGAAGGTTGAATTGCGTCTTATTGCACAATGGCAATGTGTATGCATCAATTCCAATTGCGCACTCCACAACAATGAAGGAAGAATATAATAACATTGCATTCGTGATGAAAAAGATAAAATACCAAGACCACCAATGGATCATTTGTGTTGATCTTAAAATGGTCAATTTTCTTCTTGGACAACATAGTGGTTATACTAAGTACCCTTGCTTCTTGTGTCTCTGGGATAGCAGATCCAAGCTACAACATTGGCGGCAAAAATATTGGCCTACGAGAGAAAAAATGATTGTTGGCGATAAAAATATTGCAAATGAAGCTTTAGTTGTGTTTCCCACGTGAAAAGATCGTCCTACCACCGTTGCACATCAAATTAGGACTCATGAAGCAGTTTGTTAAGGCTCTGAATCGTGATGGGGAATGTTTTGCATATATTTGCAGCAAAATGCCTAATCTAAGTAGAGATAAGATTAGAGCAGGAGTTTTTGACGGTCCCCAAATAAGGCAGTTTATGAATGACAACGATTTTGATAAGTCAATGACCGAAACTGAACGAAATGCGTGGGCATCATTCGTGCAAGTTATAAAAAGTTTCTTGGGAAATAATAAAGCTCCAAATCATGTTCAATTAGTGGAGAATATGCTGGATAAGTTCAGAGACCTTGGCTGCAACATGAGTATTAAAATCCATTATTTGCACAGTCACTTGGACCGATTTCCCGAAAGTTTGGTTAATTTAAGCGAAGAACAAGGAGAAAGGTTTTACCAAGATATCAAAATTATGGAGAATTGGTACCAGGGAAGGTGGGATACACATATGATGGCAGACTACTGTTGGAATTTACAAAGAGACTCTAATTCGGCTGTTCATTCCAGAATGTCTCTTAAAAGAAGCTTTACATCCTGTAACTAGAATTATATTTATATTATATTTTTAATGCTTTGTGAGAATTTTTTTTATTTTAATAAATTTGTATGAAACAGTTTTACTTATTCTAACTTTTTTTTTAAATTCCTATGGAAAAGTTTTACTTTTTAATACGTAAAAAAATTTAGAAATTAAGGAATTAATTAAAATCTGGCTTTAAGAGAGTAGAAATGTAAATGTTGTTATGGATTAACTTTTTATGTCAATTTACAGAAATCGTCAATTACCAAATATACATACATACATACCTACAGACGGTCATAATTTGAGGTCATAAGTGGAGGGTATAAAAAAGCTATATCATGAAAACGAGAGCTGATAGAGACAAACTGGTTACAGATTTGAATTCAGCGCAACCAAATTAACTAGAATCATTTGATCAATTCAAAGAAGCAAAAATCTTTTTTAATTTTGTGGGGCTGTGTTATTTAACGATTCATTACATTATAGAAAATCCAAATACTCTAAACAGATTGTAAGCATTGGAAGAAATCTATAGGCCCAAATGAAAGTTAAAATCCGATCATTTATCAAGCATTTAACATTCAGAGCATCACAACTTTGAAGATAAAAATCATAATGCTGCAAGGACAAATTACTCTTCAAAAATAAAGCCACACCACCAGAGGCTTTATTTTGTATATATCAGTTTCTCTACTAAAGACCCAAATTTCGGTCAAGAAAATAAAATCCGGCTTATTACCAAAATAATTTAAGTGTGCTAAAGAATTATCTAAGCTATGACGTAGACTACGAATATTTTGATGAACAATATTTAGACTATTCGCATATGTAGGTTTATATAAAATATCACATACATCAACATGATCACAAACAGAATCTAATTCAACTAGGTCATTAATCACATTTCATTGCATTGAAGCCTCCTTGTCTGAGAGAGTAGCCTGCAAGCTTTTAAAGGGGGCAAGGGAGGAGTGTAAGGTTAATTCGTACAAAAATGCATGGTTTTGTAAAAATAACTAATGGTACATTAAAATATGACTTTCGAAGAATATTGCATAAAATTTTCACGAAGATATATTAAAAAATACGGCAATAGCAGCAATTATTCGAACTTGTCTCGGAAAAAAGTAGAATTGCGGTGCCACTCACAACGTGATGCTGGACCAAGTAGGTACGATATGCCGGTTCTGGCTCACAGGAGCCAGGAGCTCACCATCAGCGCCATATGCGGTGGAATGGGGAACTATTACAATAGGTAAGCGGTTTGTGTCTATAGTATAGGAAAAAATGTTAGGTCTGTGTCTATAGTATATTCATCTAGTGAAAATAATGTTGTTAGTGTGTTTTGTATAGAAGAATGGGAGAATTTTCAATGTGGCTTGTGTATATAGTATAGGAAAAAATGTTAGGTTTGTGTTTATAATATCATGTGTTAGTGTGTTTTGTATAGAAGAATGAGAGAATTTTTAATGTGGTCTGTGTCAATAGTACAGAAAAACAAAATAGGTGTGTGACTATAGTATATTCATCTAGTAAATATCATGTGTTTGTGTGCAGAGTATAGAAGAGTGAAAGCATTTTTTAACGTGTGGTTTATGTCTAAAACAGGTTCATCTAGCGAATATCATGTGTATCCACAAAAAAAAAAAAAACTCATATGTTTCAATTAATCTAAAGTATAGAAACAAAAATTATCATGTGTTTGTATGTATTATAGTTTACAACAGATCAATGTACTGAATTGAGGTTAGTATGTTGCTGTTGTTGTTGTTGTTTGCTGTTGTTGTTGCTGTTTGCTGTTGTTGTTGTTGTTGTTGTTGTTGTTGTTGTTGTTGTAGATATCAAGTCCTTCGAGAACATTCTAGAAGCCTAGCTTTTTTTATAATAAGCTTCAATAGGGATTATCATGTGTTTGTGTGTGTTATAGTTTACAACAGCCCACTAGGAAATGTGAGCATTTCCGGATGTTACCAGGAATCATTCCATGGAATGTAGGAAACATCCCCTTTTGTTGCACACTCCATTGCTTTTTTAACATAGCATGTCATTAGAGGGAAACATTCCTCCCCGCTGTGTTAAAAAGTCATGTGGAAACATTCCTCTCCGCTTTTCTCAAAAGTGAACTGGAAGCAGTCCTCTCCCCTGTTTTAAGAATTAATGTGGAAACATTCCTCTCCCTTGTTATGAAAATGTATTCGGCCAGGATTCGAACCCGGGACCCCTGAGCGACAGTCGAGCGCGCTACGACTAGACTATCGAATTCTACAATAAGCGGCTAGAAAACAATGATATTAATATTTTCTATTGTCATTGCTTGACAATAGATAAAAGTTTCCACATGCATTCTTAAAGAAGCGGTTTGGAAACAATATAAATGCAAAGCTACCCTTAAGCTTCCAAAAGATGCGGTGGAGAGACAATATATATACAAAACTACCCTTAAGCTTTCAAAGATACGGTGGGGAATGTTTCTTTATCACTTTTAGATGGAAGCCTTCCGATTTTTCCTGGAGGGAGGCTAATCTAACGAATTGAGGTTAGTATGTGTTTTTTTTGTTGTTGTTATTACTTAAAATTGATATGCAAGCTATGCATTCAAGTTATACATATCAATAAAAAGCTATTAAAACTTTGATTTATGATAAGTGCTTAGAAAGTTTAAAACCCTACAAGAATTTTTACATGAAACACAAAAATTTAACCTTTTAATCTTTTTGGTGATAAACTGTTGTTGTTGTTATTGTTGCTGTAAATTGAAACTGATATGCAAGCTCTGCAGATAGTACCAGTCTGAAAAAACTTCAATATAAGGCAAACCAAAAATATATTAGCTTTAGTTCGTAAAAGATCTTTTCATTGAAAGCTTAAACGACAAAAAGAAAGGAAAGTTTCATTTAAAAAGCAAACAAAGACACTTTATAAAACATTAAAATAAATAAAAAATAAAAATGGTATCCTTTACTTGTAGCGAATGCGGATTAAGTTTCAACAAAAAATGCAATCTAAACAGACATATACGAGTAAAACACCAAAACCAACAATCGCAACATTTTCAATGCGATGTATGTAAGAAGTTATTTTCACGGAAGGATAATTTAAACCAGCATAAAGGAAAACTACATGCAGTATCTTCTTCTTCTTCCTTGACTGCAGCGTCAACATCAGCAGCAGCAGCAGGAAACACAACAAGCATTCAAAGTATCCAGGCGATTTTACCAAATTTAGTCCCCAATCTCTATTGCAATACTTGTAAGAAAGAGATATTGACGAAGAATTTGGCATATCACATCAGAACAAACGAGCATAAAAAAATAGTGGTGAAATAGTTAATGAGAATTTAACTAGAATCTCATCTGTATTTAATGAACATGATAAATGATAGAGTCATTTATACATAAAAATAATAATGAGAATTTATTGATTCCCGAAGAGTTTTTAGCAAACGCCAAAAATATAGTTACAGAAACTCTTCAAGAAATGTTGCAGAAGCACGCCAATATTAAATTTAATATAGAATTGTTCTGTGAATACGTTTAAATGAGCGAAAATGAGATGTCAATTGACATTTAATCACATCAAACCAAAATGGTTATGATTCAAGAGTCGACAGCCTTAAGTAACATTTTTGGTGAAAAATGTGATAATTTAGTGTCAAAAATGTCAGAGTTTCAAGAACGTGACAGCGGTTGGACTCTCATTAGAATATTACATTTAGAAATTAATATTAACCAGTACAAACCAATAAAAGGATCGCAATATATCCCATTACCAAAATTTGTCTATAATAAAAAGGCTTGTATCAATGTACAAAATTCAGATGAATATTGCTTCAAATGGGCAGTAATATCAGCACTGGCTCCAGTTAATAAAAGCTCTGATAGATGTTCCAGCTATAATGTGGAGGATATTACAGCCTCCATAATACACTTGGGCAATGATTTAACAATCAACTTTGAAAGTCTTGTTTTTCCGCTACCAGTAAAAGACATTAAAATATTCGAAGAAAATAATCCTAGATTAAGCATTAAAGTCTTCGGGTTCGATGATGAGATCAAAAGTATTGTCGGACCCTACTACTTTACAAAGGTGGAGAAGAGGACACACCTCAATTTGCTTTTACTTCAGGAAGGATACAAATCCCATTATATATGGATCAAAAATATTTCAAGGTAAAAAAAATTATATTCATTCATATATTTATTTTTCTTTATTATATATAAATATATATATAAGTTAATTTATTGCAAGTTTAAGTTGATAAAAAAAACATTTTTTTCTTCGCTATGAGCGACATTATTATTTGATATTGAACTTAAAACTAACTTAACATTTTCTATAGCTTTATTATTTAACCTGCGCTGTTGCTGTTGTTGTTGCTGTTGATTGTAGTGTTTGTTGAAGTAGCTGACGTTGGCGTTCTCACGGTTTGACGAATTTAGCGGATGCGCGTGGACTCTGTTGTTGTTGTGTTTTATTGTAGTGGTTATTGGAGTAGATAACGTTGGCATTCTTACGGTGTGACGAATGCATCGAATGCGCGTGCACTCGTAGACATAATGTCAGCATATTTCCTTAGTTTAAATATTTGTTACCTTAACTTATATCAACAGCATTTTTAACAAATTTTTCTTTTTATTTACAGACTTTTATGTAGCCAAGTTACAGGACTTGCTCATAGAATGTTTCTATGTAATTGCTGCCTGCAGTACTTCAGTTCGGAGTATAAATTACGGCGTCATCGACTAGAGTGTAGCCGAATAGTCACTAAGGTTCCTAATATAGAAAATAGTAAACTAAATTTTAAAAATTTTAAACATAAGTTAGATGTACCGTTCGTAGTATATGCGGATTTTGAATGTTTTCTAACACCAGAAAACATTCAAAATTCTGAATCTATAAAAACTGTACAGAGTCATATTCCCTGCGCATATAGCTACTATATTAAGTGTAGTTTTAATAATTCCTTAGATAAGTTTAGAGTATATACTTAAACATTTTTTTATAAATTTAGTTAGCGATGCTAAGAGCATTTATAATGACTATTTAAGTAAAGTTATTCCAATGAATTTCCTCACTCCTGAAGAATTATATATTCAAAATAATAGTACCAAGTGTCATATATGTGAAAAACCTTTAAATGATGTTGATGGTGGTAATGATGATGATGATGATAACTTAAGAGTAGTAGCAGATCATTGTCATTTAACTGGTAAATATCGAGGTCCAGCACACAATATATGTAATTATCAAAATGTAAACTTTATTCCAATTTTTTTCATAATCTTTCTCTATATGATTGTCAATTCTGTATTAAAGAACTTTCATCGATTCCCGGTAGAATAAATGTAGTACCAATAAATAAGGAAATTTATATTTCAGTTTCCAAGTATATACATTTCGAAAATGATGGTGTCTTGAATTGAGTCTTGAATTGAGATTTTTAGATTCATTTAGATAGACTAAGCTTCTAGTCTTTCAAGCTTAGCCAACAATTTATCTCATTCAGATTTTTATGTTTTACGTTCAGAGTTTCCGGTTGATGAGGAATTTAATCTCTTGAGGCAAAAGGGTGTATTCACCTATGACTATTTTGATTCAATGAATCGCCTTCAAGAGGAATGTTTACCTCCAAGAGAAAAATTCTTTAATAAACTAACTAACGGAGAGTGTAGTGTTGATGATTATCAACATGCTCAAAAGGTATGGTCAACTTTTAGTTGTTCAACACTACATGAGTACTTAGAGCTTTATCTCAAAACAGATGTATTACTTTTAACAGATGTCTTTGAAAATTTCAGAAAAGTCTGTAAATCTATTTACAATTTAGATCCTTGTCAGTACTATACAGCTCCCGGACTATCTTGGGGAGCTATGCTAAAGTATACGAAAATAGAATTAGAGTTATTAACAGACATTGATATGATTAAATTCATTCAAAAAGGTATAAGAGGAGGCATTGTTCAATGTTCAAAACGACACACAGTACTTTGAGCCCATACAAAAGTGAGGAATAAATACAAGGAGTTGTTCGATCTTTACGAAATTTGGCATGTTTATTATTTTTTGGCTGCTGATTTCAAAAATTGAATCAGATTGTATGAACATCAAGTATTTACGCCATAAATGAGGTTTAAAAATTAAAAAAACTGAAATTTCCCTATTTTCAATTAAATACATATTAAAATTATAAAAACTTTTTAAAAAAAAAATAAAAATATATTTTTGAAAACTTTAAAGTCTTAACTTAAACTTGTTAAAACTGAAAATTTTATGGCAATATATTTTTTTTTAAAAAAGATATGCTTATAGTTTGACATTCACTTTTTTCACGAAAATGTTACTTTTCATGTAAAAAAAATATGTTTTTGCAAAACAAATATTTTTTGTAATTCTAAATTCACTTTGTATTATTAAATTAAATATTTTTTGTTAAATTGATTAAAAGAATAAAAATTAAAAACAAAATAAAGAAATTTATGCCAAAAAATAGGTATTTAAGTAATTATAATAAAGTATAATTTTTGTTTGTATCGACTGTGACCTGAACTGCTATCCATACCCCATTTGCAAATAAGAGTCATTTTATCTGTTGCATCTTTACAGAGCTCTAATACACTTTTAGCTGTAAACCGCAAAAGTGGTTGTAAGCGAACTTCTGCAGTACTTTCCGAAGCTTCAATAGATGGTACTAATCGTTTCTTAAAATTTTGTATCGCATACAAACTCGGAAATAAATTTTTATGATAGACGTTGACAGTGTTGCGCAGAATATTATATTTTTCTTCCGAGAGATCCAAATCTAAGTACAGTGACAAAGCCATTTGTACTGATAGACAATTTTGACTGTCAATATTCGAACCATGATTATTTTTCTTGAAGCAAGTTCTGATGCATATCGTAATTCGTCTTCAGAATAATCAGATAATAAGTGAGCCACTTTCCTTTTTTTCATTTGTTCTGATAACAAATGGAACTCCTTTCCAGGCCTTCCGCGACTTGTGCTTGGTTGCTGAAATGTAAACTTTATTTTTAACTGCGATAATATTAAATTTTATTTTTACTTGCGTACATTATTTGGATCAGAAATAACAATTGCTTCGGCACTTAACTAATTGGAATACTTTTTAATAAGCTTGCTTTTACTATATCCGCACTGCTTCCACTTCGTTTCCAATTGCAATATAAAAAACTTAATATTTTCATCAATTATTTCTTCACTGTATGGGATTTTACAAATTTAATCTTTAACAAATGACTTCAAAAACAAATATTTATTGCGTGGACCGGCAGAAATCCAACAATTAAATAAATCGTTATTAGTAATAATTATTGGCATTTTAAATTAAAAATCTTTGTAATGTTTTCGCTGAGAAAAATACGGTAAAAACAAATATGTTGGCATTAGTAAGCATGAGAATGCCCTACATTTTAACATAAATAGTCATTATTTATTTTTAACCTGTATATAATAGCAGCATTTTAAAAAACAATTACAAAAGAATTCATACTCCAATTACTTTTACTTTTACTTTTACAACTTTTACAATAGATTTTCATACTCCAATTACTTTTACAAACATAATAAATAAAAATCACTATTTAAAGAACCTCTTAAAAAACAATTTTCTGCAAACTGATACGTCTTATTTTTGAGCGTAGAGTACAATTCATACAGATTACTTTAAAAATGATCTAAGTCTTAATTTTTTTAAAAGTAAACATTAAATGATTTAATAGAAATAAACATACTAGTTTTTTACCTAATGAAAACGATTATTAAAAAAAATGGACTTCATTTGGACGTCATTTTCGAAATTAGTCACCCATAAATATGTTTGTTTACATTTCAAAGGAGTAAACTCCTCACTACATGCTACGTTTATTAGAGGAAAATATGATTTTTTGACCATTTTTCAAAATACGATAACTCTAAAATACGGATAAAAAAGGTTAATATGTTTTGGAATTTTAAAAGAAAAATACATAAATAACAATATGTTTGAAAATAAAAGAGATATTTTTCGTTGTTTTTTTTACAATAATTTGCTCTCAAAAATTGGAAATTTTTGGAAAATATTTACAAAAAAATTTATTTTTTGGCGTATTTTAATTTTTTTACTTTCAGCTAAATTTTAAACATATTAAAGTTTATGCATTTATACAGTATTTATCTTGAAGAAAAATTAAAAATAAAAAGAATTGGGCTAAAATTGCAATTTTGGCAATTTTTTCTTTGTAAGATGTGCAAATTACTAATTTCCATTATTTAAAAGAAAATATGATTTTTAGACTATTCTTCAAAACGCTATAACTCCGAAGGGCGGACGCAAGCGGATATCAAATTTTAGAATTTGAAAGATAAATATGTATATTAAAATATATTAAAAAATTAAAGAGATGTTTTTTGATGTTTTTTTATTTTTCTCTCAAAAATTGTAAATTTTTGAAAAATATTTAAAAAAAATTTTATTTTTGGACAATTTCCATATTTTTAGTTTTAGCTTAATTTAAAATATATTAAAATTGATTTATTTTAAAAATATTAGTCTTGAAATAAAATCAAAAAACAAAAGAATCAGGCAAAAATTGCGTTTACAGCAATTTTTTCTTTGCAGGATGTCCAAAATTAAATATTTCACAACAATCAAAATGCATAAAAATGGTTGACTTTAAGGAGCTGTAGAGTCTACAAAAATTGTTCAATTGGCAAAAAATTTGGATTCTTCTTAGTGGAAGTATTTCCAAAAAAACGGTACCAATATTGTTATGATCTGCCACAACAAAAATCTTGATTTATTCCTATGAGACAAAGTACTGTGCGACATGTCAAAGCAAATAATAAATACATGAGTGATTTCGATAGTGGAAAACCATCGAACTACCTCATGTATTTAGATGCTAATAATTTGTATGGTTGGGCAATGTCTCAATTCTTACCTGAAGGAAAATTTGAATGGGGTTGATGATGTGTCAACTTTCTCGTTAAATGAACACTCTAATGATTCTAACGAAAGATATATATTGGAAGTCGATTTAGAGACTCCTACCGAAGTTCACAATTTACATAATGATTTACCGTTTTGTTCAATGAATAAAAAAAGTCCTAAAGGTGAACATCAAAAGCTTATTGTTGATTTATATAATAAATCCAATTACATCATATATTATATAAATTTACGACAATGCTTACAAAATGGACTCAAGTTGAAAAAGATCCATAGAATTCTAAAATTTAAGCAATCTCCATGGTTAAAGAAATATATTGATTTAAATACTATGCATAGAACTCAAGCTAGAAATGATTTTGAAATTTTTTTTTTAAATTGTTAAATAATGCAGTGTATGGAAAAACCATGGAGAATGTGGATACGAGGAAAGACGTGAAAATTGTTTGCGAGTGGGAAAGTAGAGGTAGAAGATTAGGAGCAAGAAGTTTAATTGCTAAACCGAATTTCCATAGCTCTACAAGGTTCACTGAAAATATGGCAGCAATTCAACTAAATAGAATACATACCCTATATGATAAACCAATTAATATAGGATTTGTAGTTCTTGAATTGTCAAAGTGGAAAATGTATGATTTTCATTATGATTACATGATTCAAAAATTTGATAAAAACTTGAGTTTATGCTATATGGATACGGATTCATTCATTTATTCAATTAAAACTGATGATTTTTATAATGAGATTAAAGCAGACATCAACTTAAAATTTGATACATCTGATTATAAAGTTGACAATCCACTATTGGTAAAACGTGGCTATTTTTGGCATAAATTCAATTTTTTTTTGTTTAAAATTTAAAATCTGCTTTCGTTTTTTTGAATTCGTATACTCTAACGGTTATATAAACGTTTTTTTTATAATTTTTATGTTACACCCTGTTATTTTATGAAAGGAAAAAGTCAGCTGTTTCAAGGTTGCATTATGAACAGAAAATGCGCGCGAAATTTTTACTAACTTTGATCGTGAGTAAAACATTAATTGTAAACATTGTGAAAAAGTTTAAATATGGAAGAAGTTAGACAAGGTATGTAAAACAATTTGTGATATAGTTTAAAAAATAGTTGTGTGTTATTGTCTAGTAATTCAGTGTTTTGTTGGTGTGTTATTATTGGTCGAAACTAACAAACATACGTGTGTTGTGTGGAATATAACTTCTGTGTATAGAAAGGTATTTGCAATATTTATTTTAAAAGTTATTAATCAAACTGTATATAATCAAACATCATTAACACTTTTTGTTCCTTTTTGTTCCATTTGGGAAAAAACTTCATTTTGTAGTTTCATACGAGTTTTGCCATTCAACACTGCTTGAAGTTTGGAGCAGCAAAAATCGACAAGCAGATAGTGTAAAAGAATTTATTTTGGAGAACATTAAACAGCAAAATTTATCAGATGAGCAACATCAGTTAGTTACAGAAAAAGTCAAGCAATTTATTGCTTTCATAAAATTAAATTTGCCAAAATGCAATCGAATACTTGACTGATTTAAAAAAAAAACACTCGCGTTGGCTTGCATCCAATATAACTATTGAAATAAGTGATTGCGGCTTGCCCGGCAATAAACGAGGTCGGAGGCATTTAGACTATACTGATGCAGGGCCCTGTTTGAAGAGAAAGTTAGCATCTGAGCTTGCCGCAGAACAAAAACATTCAACACCTCTTTTATTGCACGCTGCTTCCGTTTCAGCTAAAAAATCAAACGAAAAACAAACTGCATTTGTGTTGAAAAAAGCAGTTACAAACGAGAACATAACAGGAATTATAAGGAAACTGGAAAGGAGTGATCCGTTGCCAATAAGTGCTGATGAAGCATTAGCTTTTTTAATTGAAAATGGCTTTACAAAGCAGCAATACATTAACATGAAAGCATTAAATAAGCAGCACGGATGTGACATTTATCCCCCTTACTCTGAGATCGTAAAATCAAAATTGAAATGCAGACCTAAGGAAATCAGCTATTGTGATACTAAAACAGAAGTAACAATGCAAAATTTACTGGACCATACAGCTGATCGCATACTTGAAATGCAGAAGGACGTCTTTGATGTTGCTGCACATTGCAAATTAATTGTAAGTTATGGGTTCGATGGTTCGACAGGACAGAGTTCATATAAACAACGTTTTGAATTGGATGAACATATTGGACTAGACCATTCACTCTTTGTGACAACCATAGTTCCATTGAAATTAATAGATGAGCTAAAGAGAGTTATTTGGCTAAATAACTCTCCACAGTCTGTCAGATTCTGTCGGCCTCTCAAAATGGAATTTATAAAAGAAACTACTGAACTTATTTTAAGTGAAAATAGTTAGTTAGATTTTCAAATTAAAAACATCCAAGAACACATCTATGTACACAAGGGCAAAAACATTCTTGTTAAATATGAAGCACATATAAAAAATTATCGTTTATTTAAGTATCAATGAACTCTGATACCATACTTTTTTAAACCTGCCTACTCTTTCGTAAAATTAAACTTTACACAAAACTGAAGTTTGCAAAACAAAAAAATTATAATAAAAAAGTAAGGATAACACATTTTATTACCATTGATGCTTCGCATGCATGCTTCACATTGGATCAATGAACTTAAAATGTTGTATCTCATAAATGTTAATAAGAACACGAACAACAACAAAAAACAGCAACAACAACACGAAAAAAGTAGGTGGATAAATTGATAAGCTTTAAAGAGTCCATTAAGTAATTAATTTTTGTCATATGGTTCATAAATTAGCATATATTTGCGTCTTGTTATTGTTGATTGACCAAATTAGAGTTCGCAGAAGCGTTAGCCTAGTTATTTTATTTGCTTTTAATTTTTCCAGCATCTTTAATTCAGCGCAGTTTTGGCTTTATTCTAAGGGGGAAAAAAACATAAACTCGACAAGATTCAATTAACACATTAAATTCAAATTTTGCCTACAAATTAAGATATAACCATAGAAGTGTGAACAAAATGTAGAGTTCAGCAGATTATTAATAAAATTATAATAAATTAATAAATATATTATGGAAATATTATATGCAAAATAACTAATTTAAAACATAAATGAATAATATTTGTGGCAATTGAATTCAAAGTATAATTTTAGATTCTCGCTTATGTTTAAAATATTTATTTGCATAAATCTTGTTGCGATACTTTTGCAATATATGTTAATGACATTTTAAGTTTTATTAAAAAGTTATTTCCGTTAGATTATCTTTTGGTTCCATAATCTATTTTTGTTCTTGAAACTTTTGCAAGAAACGAGTTTGCTACTTAAGTCTTTCGTTTGCTTGTAAAGAGTTTTTTAAAGTGAACATTTCGAGTGCTTATCTTCACTACTTTTGCTTTTGAATTATTTCTTTCTGGTATTGAAAAATGTACATATTAGCAAAAAGAAGCTGTTCTTTGTGGCTTTTAACTGCCGAACTTCAAAACATTTTTATCATTATATGTCCAATGTAACAGGTTATAAGAATAAAATATTTCTGCAATACCAAAAATAGTACACTTTAATTAAGATATAATCTCCAATTATCTCTGAAAATAAATCAGTTCTTTCTTGGAACACAAACCAGTTGATACTTAAGTCAGTTAAGATAAATATATTGACTGAAAAAGTTAAGAATTTATTTTAACCACATGCAGTAAAATTTATGCTCTGTTGTTTTATAAAATAGCAACGAGTTCAGCAGCAGTTTTTGTTGCCAATAAACAAAAGCAACGCATGCGCTACTCTGCAGGCATATTAATTAGATTTTAATCTAAATAGTAAATATATTCATTGGTTATATATCATAAGGATTGTAATGTTTTATTTTATTGACATGTGCATTTTTTAGAGGTCTATATTACATTGAATTGTTAGTATAAAAATAGTTTGTGTTTTGCTTATTAATAATTAGGAAGATGTTTTAGCAAAAAATGGAAGCTATGCATAAGCAAATAAAATAGCATTTTTAGAAGAAGAAAAGCTAATCATATTTCGAAATAAGAAACGAAAGACTTAAACAACGAACTTAGTTTGTATTATTTTTTAGCTCTTAAATGTGCAAGACAATATTTTTTGTTTTTAATTAGTTCCATTTTAGTCGTTTATTTGATCCCACTTTTTCGATATAGTTTTTAAGGTATGACCTGCGGTTAAAAAATTTTTTTTCTTTTTTTTGTCATAAATGTCTTCTTAAATCTTTCAAAAATAATGCCTTAAAAGGATTTACGGAGTTACAGAGCTATAGAGTGTATATTTATATACACTCGCGCCGAAGTATAATAATAAAACTAGAAGTCGGATAAAGATGCGGCGGGCGGTATTTTGTAAGTAATCATGTCAGGCAGGTCCTGAACTAGGATAATTGTGCTAACTCTACTACCGGGGGAGGGATGGGGCAAAAACCCCCCAAAACAGCTAATTTTAGAACTTTTTTAAAAATAGCACCATTTTGTAAATTTTTTATATTTATTTTGGAAATATTCTAGTTCAAGGCCTGCCTGTGACGTGATTACCAACAAAATTCCGCCCGCAGAATTTCGATACGACATCTGGTTATCAAGAAAAACGACACCCCGTTTGCCTTCTCATTTTTACATTCCCATTTTCATCGCTCTGGGAGGGGGGATAAAAAAACATCGAAACATAAAAAAGTACGGAAAAACTTAGAAAATTACATATACTTTCACGTAAAAAAAATCAAAGTTGAAAATTAAAAAATGACTGCCCCAGACAAAATTTTTGGCCGGAAAATGAACTTAAAACGGCTGACAGGTAGTCTGTTTATTGGAATAGAAATGAAATTATTTTGGCCCAATTTTGGCAGGGCAGGGCGGGAATTGTACCAAAACCAGCCAGTTGACTGCCACTGAACAGAACAGCAGACTGGCTAACAGAGGCTCAAAAATGTATAAGAGAGCATGCAAGTGGCGTTCAGTGGCAGCCAGTTGGCAGGAATGTACAGAGCAGAATAGAGGCAGGTAGTGGCAAGCAATTGGATGGGACATTAATATGGCATCGAATAGCAGAAAAGTGGATTCTTGGTTTCGTAATTTTATTCCAAATAATATCCAAATAAAATAAAAATCCTTTTATAAATATAATTGAGTTTATATTATTGTCCTTTTATAGAGTAACAGAGTTAAGAAGAGAGTTAAAAAACGGCGAACTCAAATAGTTTAAAGTCGGTTAAAAAGATAAAAATAATAGAAATTAAGAGTAACAAAGTTTAAATACAAATCAATAATGTAGGTTTCATAACTAAAAGAAAAAATTAATTTAAAATAAAAAGAAATAGTTGCAATCGAAGATGGTGGATGGCGGAATGCTTGAAGGTAATGCATTTTGCTGGACAGATTCCTGACATGGGCTTACGACTTCAGCAGTTTCCTGAAAGTAGTTTTATGTTAAAACAGTAAGCATTAAAATTAAACTACTTACGACACGTTTTGCCTTTGGGATACTTTTATCATGGTATCCCGATCGCAGCCCGCTTAAAAACGTGCTAAGAATTTTCGTCATCTCCCTTCTCCCTAAAGGTTTTTGCTTACCACTTAAACAAGAGTAGTGTAAATTCTTCCGACATTGTACTGGCTAGTCACCTTTTAAATGAGTTTCTTGCAAGTTTTGCTGATCTCTATGATCTAAAGTTTCTTATTATCAACATCCATCAACTAATTGTAAATGTACTAAAAATTATTCAATACCAACGGCGATATCGAATATTGAAGTCACTCATGTACATCAGTATATAATATCATCTGAAATACAGTTAATTGCGCCACAATGTATCAAAAAAATGAATTTGGCATTACATGTTAATGATATTTTTTATGTTTGTGTTCCACCAAATATGATTGAAAATGAATAAAGCACCTTTACTTTTTTAAATTTTATAAATTTTTTATTTATGATTCTTTCTGCAAATTTTCAGCAAATTGTAACTTTTCAAATGAATTGTAACTGCCAAAGTAACATGTTACATCCGATGTGAAAATGTTTTAAAAAATTTCAATATAAAGCCAGTAAAAAGTTAGACCTTTACATAATAAAAGCGTCTTCCAGTATAAGACGAGATGATTCTGTTTTCTAGAAAGCAAAACATTTGCTGCTATACCATTTCAATTGGATACCAATACAATGCTTGTTTTTAATAGAGTTTATGTGCCTGCCAGTATAGGGTGAAAGCATTCTGTTCTGTAGAAAACAAAACTTTTAAGCCTGCCCAAATATTTCAGTTCAATGCCAAAATAGTGATTTTATTTAACAGAGTTCATATGCCTGCCGTTATAGTGCGTAGGAAGGCTGCTGCTGAAAAAACAAAAATGTTTGAGCTGCTTGAACATTTCAGTTGCCGTCCAATACAATGCCAAATTTCGACACACTGCCTTCTACTGACTTTTCCATGCCTTCATGCTGCTACTTTCTGGCAGCCTTTTTTGATGAAAAGTAAACTGGCCGCCACCACATTTCAACATACTGCCAGAACTCTGCTCATTTGCCACCATTATGCTGATATAATGCCATTTTCCTGTCGAATATTTTGTCTGGGGTGAGCTACAGCATTTTTAAAAAAGTTATTTTTGTGGGCTTAAATCGCAGCTCATACCTTAATTAAGGTTTTTCATTGCCAACTTTAATAATTTTTTTAAAAATGCAGATCTACCTCGAAACTCACTTCCAAGAAATGTAATGTTAAAGACCACATAAAACTAGTTATATCTTTAAAACAACAAAAGTTAGAAGAAAAGTTTGCTCACATAAAATGCAAATCTTGAGGCCTTATTTAATGTACACATACAATTTTTTTTTGTTTCATGGAATATTTTCGATTAATTTGCAGAAATATGTGTTCAAGTGCAACGTTGTAGTGAAAAAAATTTACCACATGTAGAAAAATTGGTTTGTGCCTAACATATCATGTATATAACATATACGAATCAATACGATCGTCAATCAATCACTATTTGTCAATGTTAATTTTTTAATTTTTTTATTTACAGAGCTGCTTAAAATTTCGTTTATCAAAAAGATTATGTCGCTTGTTAAAGTAGATAAATAAAATAAAAAAAAATCTTGATTGAGGAATTCGTCGCTCCTCATAATTGTCGATTAATTCATAAAGTTACCGTTGTTACAGTATTATCGATATGACTAACTTATCGACATGAATCCATCTGTGAAGCAAAATAATAATACTTGCAGTGCCCATTTGTTTTGTTTTTTTTGCAAATTCATAGCTGAGTTTTTTCCGTAACCAAATCTAATTTGCATATGTTTACGCCATTATGCCATCTAGCTGTAAAATTAATTGTTATTTGGAACGAAGTTCCTTTATGCGGCTGGCAGGTTGTGTGATTTGGTAGAAACCGTTACGTAAGAGTGAGATTGCTGTGTGTATATGCGAGAATCGAATAGACTGCAAACTACCCAGTGGGCAAAAGCAGGGCTTCGAGCAGGCATCACAGATATTTTTTAGCCCTTCCGTACTCATATCCAAGTCCATTAACTTTTTTATATTAAACGAGAAAATTTTCTATGCCTTTCCCGCTCGCGACTTTAAAGAATCCAGCTAGAAGCCCTCTTTCAGAATACACGTTAGAAAGAGCAGCAATATAAATATCAACTTGAAACAAAAAACTACTGATGTATCGAAATTTGTACCAACGTCAAGCAGTTGTTAACAAACTTCAGCTTATTTTGCATCATTTCAAATGAAAGTAAGCTTACGGGAGCACGGGTTCGAGACCCAGCTCCGACCAAAAAAAAAAATTTACTTTTTGTACTTTTTCTGAAATCTACATTTTTTTAAAAACTTTTCTGTTCATTTAAAATTTGTTTTGGAATTTTTTTGTAAAATTTCTTCATACAAAAATAATAGAAAAGACTTATAATTTTTACATATAAAAATTTTCATATAGTATGATATGTAATGTGTTAGATTTCGGAGACCTGGGTTCGAGCCCCAACTCGGACAAAAAAATAAAAAATTTTATATTGCTTTTTTTTAAATTTAGATTTTTTTTAAATTGATCTGATCAATTATAATTTGTTTCTAAATTTTTTTAAGTATTTTTTCATATAAAATATTATTAACCCATTTCCACTCTCTGTACACACGCGTGTACAGGTGCTTAAATATGATTCGTGAACGCAACTTAAAATATCTAACCGAATTGTTTACTGAAATCGAGACAAGATGTCACGAGTTGTTGTGAAATAGAACAAAAAAAATTTGTGGTTCCCGCGAAAATTAATATCAATTTGTGCATTTTATGTTATGATATTCTCAAAGTAGCTAATCATGAAATAAAATTACAAAAATGCCGGGCATTGTATATACCAGATCTTATTAATTTGTGATTATATTTATGGAATTTTGCATTTCGAGGTAAGTTTGTATTGTTATTTATTATAATAAGATGAAATAATATCAAATTTTATTATATTGTGTACAAAAAGTGTTTAAAAATGTAACCGAGTACAGGTAATTTTCCAACATTTTTTCACTTAATTTTTTTTCTTTGTTTTATTACTTACTTTTACTTTATTTCATTACATTTATAATAAAAAATCATAAGAATATACCGTCGTTTTACTATGGGCGTTAATGGGTTAAAAGACTTCAAACCTTCAAAAGGTAGACCTTACAGTAGCACTCATCAAGACAGCAAGCAAAGAAGGTATATTGGCGCCAGTAAAAGCACTACTAGCATGCCTTGTTTAGCGTAACACTAGCTAAAATGTCCACTGGGTAGTAGACCAGTGCGCTGTGTGAGTGCGTGCGAGTATTGAGATTCGAGCAGACTAACAAACGAGTAGGCGACAGGGTTGCCACACAGGAAAACATTTTTCTACCAAATTTCCTAAAAAAAAAATATCAATATGAAACAAAATTTACCAAATTTTTCTTTTATGCAAAATTATTTACTTTTATTGATATGTTTTTTTTTAATTTTTAAATAAAATTTATATATACTACACATTTCATTTATAAAAAAAAAATAAATACAAGTAAACGTATACATTACGACAAAAAACATTCAAATATTAATATCACATTTTTGTAATCAGCCCAATTCTGAATGATTTCAACCTTATCTAGAGACTATAAATACTTATAGACATTGCATGTGAAAGCTCCGGTACGGAATGAAAAATTTGCACGTACAAGACAAGAGACCCGACGAGTAAATAACCTAGCGAGTAATGGCTTGCATGGATTTGTGTTGCTAGCACAACATGTATATGTTGCTTAAAGTAGCCTGACTTTGTTTACATTTTTTTTGCTTGATTTGTTGTTGCTGCATTGGACTTTTTTTGTAACGCTAGGCTTTTGTTCACGTTTTGGAAGCATTTCGTTGATCGTCAGTATAAATCATATTTTTGCGATTTTGTCTATCAGAAGCAAAGGCGTTTTATCTTTCGCTATATCTTTTTTATTTCTAATCGGATTGAAATGCTCCCAAGGACAAAATTTCAGAAAATTGATTAATCTTTCAAATGACATCAAAATTAAATTTAAACAAAATAAATCCAATTATTTATTAACTATTTTAAATAGATTTAAAAGAAAAACTCCAATCTGCTGCACAAGGCTAAATCCGCTAATACCTTTTAATTGCATTTTTTTAAGAAAAGACAATAAATTTAATTTTCTAGTTTTATTTATTTAGAATTTATTATGTTGACTTTATATGATTTAAATACAAATTCTAAATGTTTGATAGTTTAAATCATACTTGATTTTAATGACAAATTCTAGTTGTTTGATAGTTTAAAATCGTTTATTGAGCTTAAGGTCAAAGTTAGAACAATTAATTGTTCTAACGAATCTTTTCAATGAAACAACAACAACAACAAAGTTTTTCAATATGAAAAGAAAAAAATCACTAGCTGATCTTATTGCAATTTCGGCCCGGCTAAAGGCTTCATCAGAAATCTTTGTGATACCCGTGCAAGCGCGCACTAAAGCACTACACCACCGGGGCGATGAGATTTGAAATGTCAATTTCTCAGTTTTTCTCAATTTCATAATTTCACATTTGTTGTTGTATTTTTGCTTTACTTTAGTCTCTATGCTTATGTTATTATATGAAGTCCAACAGCCTGCTGGAAGTCTCCACTAACAAAGCATGTTTTTTGAAATTGTTTTTAGATTTTTGCTGATTTTGTTTTCAGCTGTTTCCGTTTGGTCGATCCTGTATTGCACAATCAAATCTTGCAACTCCAGAGTGGTTTGATGAAAATGGGAGTTGCTTTGAGCACAGGCAAATCATTCTAGATTTTCTTATAACTGTTTTAATTCGAAAGAATTCTAAATGATTAAAAAAAAATCTAGCGTCCGAAGAGTTAAAAAAAAGCAATGCAAAAATGCAAAGGCTTCTAAATGCATAAGCATTCCGTTTGTACGTCTGAAAGTCTGTCTGAAAGTCTGTCTGTCAATTCGTCGTTTTGGATTTTTTTAAATAATCCGACTGTCACTTCGTCTGTTTGTCCATATCTCTTTTTGTCTGTCAGTCTGTTAGTATGTATGTGTAAATGTTAGACCGTCTGTCCGAAGTCCATAAGTCCGTCTGATTGATTTTTTCAAGAAAATTTTTGCTATCACAATAGTCAAGTCCATTGGCCAACCTTTCAGTACTGTGCAACTCTAAACTAGATGAGCGATCCGGTGATTTTTCAATAACGGCGTTATAAGTGAACGTGATTTTTAAATCGCCGTTCTTTAATATGGTGACCGTGATCACGTTATTTTTTAACTAAACAAATACTTGAGAGACAGAGACAAAAAATTCTCGCACAATCAAAAAATCACTGGTTATATCACGAATCGCTGCAAACGACATAAGACAAAAAATTAACAAAACCTCAATCACTGATCACGGTTTTTGATAGTATTTGATCACTGCAGTTACCAGTGATTTTTCAATCACGGTGACTAAATCAACGGTATCAAAATATCGCTCATCTCTACTCTAAACTGAATGCGCCTCATATTGTTAAAAACAAGTGCACCTCATTTAGCAATGTTTTCCCCCCATGCTTTTGTTATTATTTTTATTTTTGTATGGTATTTCCTTAAAACTTAAATACATTTGAAATAATTGAAATTTAAAAGCGAAGGAGAAATCTTAAAAAATTTCATTTATTTTGTAATTTTTAAATTTTCGAAGGAAAAGGAAAAAAATTTAAAAATTTCATTTATTTAGCAAATTTTAAATTTATCACAAAAAACTTCAAAACTTATTTTATAATAATTCATGTTTAAGTTAGCAATATAACAAAAAACTTAAAAGCATTTCAGTTGTTTTGGTTTTCATATATGTATTCCTTTTTCACTATTTAATACAAAAATTAGAGCTTACAATTTGTTAATAAGCCTACATCTTGCTTTAAAAAAAAATAATATTTTTTTGATAATAAAGGGTGTTTTTTTAGAGGTTTGTTTTTGGAATAGAGATAAAACTGGCATTTTGTGGTCAAATCTGGCAACTCTAATGTCATTTATGTTTAGTTTGGTTTGCCATTTCATCATAAACAGGTTGACAAAAGAACAACGCTTGCAAATCGTGCAAATTTATTTCGAAAATAATGGTTCAGTTCGCGAAGTTTACCGCAAGCTCCGTCCATTTTATGGTCGACATAATCGTCCATCAGAGCAATTAATTCACCGGGCACAGCAATTGGAGCTTTGTCCATCAACTTTATGGAAGATTTTGCGCAAAGATCTTGGCTTGCGACCTTACAAGATCCAGCTTGTGCAAGAATTAAAGCCGCGAGACCATGCAATGCGTCGTGATTTTGGTTTATGGGCCGAAAATGAGATTGATCTCGATGCTGATTTTCATCGCAAAATTTTGTTCAGTGATGAGGCTCATTTTTGGTTGAATGGCTACGTCAACAAGCAAAATTGCCGCATTTGGAGTGAAGAGAATCCATATGAGACCCTTGAGACGCCATTACATCCACAAATACTGACTGTTTGGTGTGCTCTATGGGCTGGTGGAGTCATTGGGCCATACTTCTTCCGAAATAATGCTGGAGAGTCAGTTACCGTTAATGGAGACCGGTATAGAGCCATGATAACCGACTATTTTGTTCCCGAATTGGATGGCATGAATGTGGATGAGTTGTGGTTCCAACAAGACGGCGCTACATGCCATACAGCGCACGTCACAATCGATTTATTGAAGGAAACATTCGATGAGCGCATAATTTCGCGGAATGGACCTGTCAATTGGCCACCAAGATCGTGTGATTTGACACCATTGGATTATTTTCTTTGGGGATATGTGAAGTCGCTCGTCTACGCCAACAAACCAGAAACGTTAGGGGACTTGGAAGCCCACATTCGTGGCGTTATTGCCGACATACGGCCCCATATGCTCGAAAAAGTGGTTGAAAATTGGACCTGTAGAATTGGCTTTATTCGAGCCAGCCGTGGCGGCCACATGCCCGAAATCATATTTAAACATTAATGGCATAAAATTATCCTTCGAATAAAGCCAAATTGATGGACAATAAAACGATTTTCTTGTGTTTTATTTCAATTCGAAGTTCTATACCTCTAAAAAACACCCTTTATAAATTGCCGAATCGCAATTTAATCAAATTTAAAAAAAAAATAAGTCTCCAATTGGAAGATGCTACAAAATAGGCAAATCAACAAGAATAACACAAGGCAATTCGTGTAGCTGCCGATTGTCCTGCGTGGCAATAGAATACTACTATTTAATTTTTTCTTAACGACCAATTAGACAAATCATAATTTAATTCTAAATAAATAAAACAAGAAAATAAAATGCATGGTCTTTTCTTAAAAAAAATTCAATTAAAAGTTATTATTGGAGTTTTTGTTTTAAATCTATTTATAATAGTTAATAAATAATTGGATTAATTCTGTTAAAATTTAATTTTGATATTATTTGAATGGATAAAGGCAAAAATAGTAAATAAAGAATTCGAATAATTTTTGCAAAACTTTATTTTAATGTAATTTGAAAGGATAAAGGTAAGAATAGTTAATAAATAATTGGTTTAATTTTGTTAAAATTTAGTTTGATGTCATTTAAGACATTGATCACTTTTCTAAAATGTTGTCCTTTGGTGCATTTGAATCCGATTAGAAACAAAAAAGATATAGCAATTTATCTAAACCACCTTGCTTCAAATAGATAAATATATATGTACTTTTTTAAACAAATAAGCCGAATATCAATTTAAGTTACAAAGAAATACAAACAAGAAAACAAAATTGATGGCATTTTCTTTAAAAAATACAATTTAAAGGTATGAGTGGATTTAACTCTGTGCAGCAGATTAGAGTTTTACTTTTAAATCTGTTTAAAATAGGTAATAAGTAATTGAATTCATTTTTTTTAAATGTAATTTTAATGTCATTTAGAAGATTGATAAATTTTCTAAAATTTTGTTCCTTGGAGCATTTGAATCCGATCAGAAATAAAAAAGATATAGCGATTTATCTAAAACGTCTTTGCTTCAGATAGACAAAATCGCAAAAATATGATTTATATCTGACGATCAACGAAATGCTTCCAAAACGTGAACAAAATCCTAGCGTAACAAAAAAAGTCCAATGCAGCAACAACAAATCAAGCCAAAAAAAAAAATGTAAACAAAGTCAGGCTGCTCTACTCAGAAATCTAAAAAATATACGTATAAGCAGTGGTTTTCTGCATCATTGCTGTTCTTTTATAAATTCTAGCAACATAGACAAAACTTTTAGCAACTTATACATGTTGTGCTAGCAACACAAATCCATGCAAGCGATTACTCGCTAGGTTATTTACTCGTCGGGTCTCTTGTCTTGTACGTGCAAATTTTTCATTCCGTACCGGAGCTTTCACATGCAATGTTTTAGTTTTAGTTTTAGTTTTAGTTTATTTTAAAGTCTTTGGAGTATAAATCCTTACAGACTAAATTCACAATAAAAGTATAAATGCTTAGTAAGAAAACATTATTATTGTAGCTATAAAACGCTAAGTTAAAAATGCTATTAACAAAATTTTTAAATATTTGTTTAGAAACAAAAAGATCAAAATCATACAATACATTTAGCTCATTACAAAGAGTCAAAGCCCTAGTAATGGGCTCATTTAATGCATAATTAGTTTTACAAAATTTTATATAAAACAGTTTAGATCTTCTTAAGTATCTTAAAGGAATATTAAAAGTTATAAGCTCTACAAGAGATTGACAGTCAATTGATCCGGATAAAATATCAAAAATAAAAATAAGAGATGCAATCTTGCGCCTCGATTCAAGAGATTTTAGACCCAGTAGCAATAAACGAGCATTATAAGCCGGCAGGGGATCATGAAAGTTACTAGACCGCAAGGCATGCCTAGTAAAATTATTATGAACTTTTTCCAGTCTAAGAGAAGTAGAGGCATAAAAAGGGCTCCAAATAATGGAGGCGTATTCAAGTCTCGACCTAACAAAAGCAGTAAATAACATTTTAAGAGTATATGGATCTAGAAACTCTTTACTATTTCTACGAATAAAAGCAAGTAGAGAATAGGCCTTCGGAATAAGAAAGTTGACATGGTCAATAAAAGTGAATTTTGAGTCAAAAATGATCCCTAAATCGCGGTATAAAGAAACAGATTGAATTGTTGTATTAGACAGAAAGTATGAATTAATTATTGTATTTTGAGAAAGTTTAGAGAGTGTAAGATGGAAGCATTTAGAAAAATTTAAGGGGAGACCATTAACTTCGCTCCAAGTCAACACTCTTATAATATCAGCTTGCAAGTCAGTAGCATCTGCTGAACAAGATATTTTCTTAAATAATTTCATGTCATCCGCATAGAGGAGAAAACGTGAGTTTCGTATACATTTAGATACGTCATTTATAAAAAGAATGAAAAACAGTGGTCCAAGGATGCTTCCCTGAGGAACACCTGAGGTTGCCACAAACTTATATGATTTGTAGTTATTTATAGAGACTAAACATGTCCTGTCCGATAAATAAGACTTTATCCACCTCCAAAAAGATGAATGAAAGCCCATTTTTCGTAGTTTCCAAAGTAACAATTTATGTGAAACTTTATCGAACGCCTTGGAAAAATCGGTATAAATTACGTCAACTTGATTGCCAGATACAATCAAAGATACGCAGTAATCAGAAAAAATAGCCAGGTTTGAAACTGTGGATCGCCCAGCAACAAAACCATGTTGTTCAGGGCAGATATAATGTTTGATCAAAAAACTTAATTTTAACTTAACAACACTTTCAAACAGTTAAGAAACATTTGAAAGCTTTGATATTGGCCGGTAGTTTACCACATTGCTTTTAGAACCAGACTTAAAAACAGGGCTGATAGAGGCAATTTTCCAACAATTAAGAAAATTTCCTTCAGATAAAGATTTATTGAAAATAATGCTCAGCGGAGCAGCTAAGGCTTGTGTGCAATTAACAAAAATAATTGATGCAAGACCATCAATATCTTCTTTAAAAGATCTCTTCATATCCTTTATGGCATTGCTTACGTCAATAACTGAGACAAACAAGAAACCAATATCAGTAAAAGCATCAATGGTGTTTTCAAAACAATCAATCGAGAGGTCATTATCGGCAACAAAATTTGATTTGAAGAAGTCAGCAAACATATTTACTGTGTCAGCAATGTGAAATGAGCACTTGTCGTTAAAGGACATTGAGGTAGGAATCTGCGAGCCACCTCTTTTTGACTGGATAAAGTTCCAAAATGATTTAGGGTTAGATTTGATGTTTGATTCAAATCTTAAAATATATTGTTTATACAAAAACTTGTTAAGGAAGTTAAATTCGCGCATGTAATGCAAGTACTTCAATTCATGTTCAGGATCATTTGTTGTCCTGTACAACTTTGAAAACTTATTTCTTTGGTTTTTCAGTTTCTTTAGACCTTTAGTGTACCACGGAAGTTTATGATAAATTTTAGGCGAACGCGGAACGCAAGAATCGCATATGGCTAGAACATTGGTTTTAAAAAGATTATAACATGTTTCAGCATTATTACCATCAAATAATGCATTCCAATTAAGGCTAAGCAAAGAATTATTTAAATTATTAAAGTTACAGGTATTGAAATTAAAAAAATTTTTATCTGGATCGCTTTCAAAAAACTCATAGAAATCAATTACTAGCATAAGAGGCTTATGATGCATGCATGATTTTGATATAGGAAAAAAACATTCATTAATATCATACTTAATATTTGAAGAAAAATAAATAAGATCCAACAATTTATTTAAGTTATTAAAAATGTTATTAGCTTGATGTAAATCAATACTTAAAAGACTATCTATGAAATATATTTCATTTGGTTGGTTAATGTTAGTTGGAGTCAATTGAGAAGCAATGTTGATCCAGTTAATTTTTGAGAGATTGAAGTCGCCCAAGAAGCAGAGGTGAGAGTTCGCATCCATCGAGGAGTGTAAGTTAAGAATGTTTTCGACATGTGCAGTATAGAAGGCGTCGTTACTATTTGGCGGAATGTACGATGCGCAAATGAAGAGAGATCCGTGATTAGTAAGTACTTGAATACAAATTTGGTCCAGCACTGAGTCGGAGTTAATAAGCAATGAGTACACCACCCCCCCGACTGAGCCCAGTTTTAACTGCATCTCGGTCTTTTCGGTAGACATTAAAAATGTTGAGATCAAAAAATTTCCCATCGAAAAACTCGTTATTTAGCCAAGTTTCAATTAATATATAAACATCACAATCTTCATGAGATGTAAAGTTATGAATTAAATCAGCTTTTGTTCTAATCCCTGACATATTTTGAAAATAGCATTTTAAATTTTTTGATACATAAGGTTTGTTTGATTGAAATGTCGCTTAAAGCCACGGCGAGCGCACAGGTATAAGTAAAAGCAGAAATTAACACAGGAAAGAATTAGAATTTGATTTCTTTATTTATTTGTTTCGGCCACTTACCACTTCGAGCGTACAGGTATAAGTGGAAACATAAACTATGAACTAAGCTTACGAACCTAAAGAGTTACAATAATATTACTTAACATAGTCTTAACATTAATTGAGCAAAAGCTCCAGCTGCCAGGGTTGCCAGCCTTTTGGCATAAACATCGCCGCCCACCTTGCAGTATGGCTGCAAAAAAAAGGTTTTAGGGATGACCGCTCGGCATGAAATAAGAAAATAAAGAATCGTTATTATAAGGTTTTAAAAAAAAAAAAAAAAATGAATGTGCTATTCAGATACAAGGCTATTCAAATTATTAATGTTTAAACATAAAATTTTAGGAATTAGAATTCATAGTTTATTGTACGGTATAATTCACAATCGTAAATATATGGTAAGCTTATATGTATAAATAGTGATAAATTGCCTTTTGGTTGATTACTTCAAATTTTAAGTAAGGAAATTCATTCAAGAGAAAATATAGAACATACAAATTAATTATTTAAAGGGCGCACGATCCTGATAGGATCCACCCGAACACGGTATTTTGAGCTACAGGAAGTCCGTTTGTACTGGGCATCATCCCTGGTAGAATTATCTTTGGATATAGATCAGCACCTAAAATTAGGGATAAGTGTGCCGACTTGTAAAATTTAGGGTCAGCGAGTACCACATTGTTAAATTTTTCCTTGATGGATTCATGAAGGGATTTTGAAGGAGTTTGCATTGTTATGCGATTGTTGACGCTAGCACTTGCTTGTATTTTAAATCTTGGATCGTATGGAGATCGTATGAGAACGGAACAAATCCGTTGGTCACCAACTGTTGAGGTGGCTAGCTGGAGTTTCTTGACGAGTTCGGACGAAATGCGACTCAGTGGTCGACACGGATCTAGCAACGATCGGACGAAATGTCGTTTTCCTTGTATTTCCAGCTGCACCACAGCCGAAGGGAGCAAAGTGACGACGTGTTGAGACAGAATGGACTCGATAGATGGTCGTGACGGAGTGTCATCGTTCAGAGCCACAGATCGAGGATTTCGCAGGCGGTCGTGCATGTGAAGTAGGGTGTGATGATCCCCTCGGCAGTAATGACACCCAGTTTTGCTGCGACATGATCCGCTGGAATGCTTAAGAGCTAAGCAATTTGCACAATACTTGTGGAGAATTACGACGCGCATTCGTTTTTCCGTGTTCATAGCGAGGAATATAGTACAAAATCGGAGAGCATGATTTTCGTCACAGATGCGACACGGAAAGTCATTTCGGTCGTAGCGACGAACCGCTTTTGTAAATTTGGTGTGATGAGTCTTGGAGTTTCGACCGCGGAATCGCTTATTTTTGGATTCACTAACCATGATGTCTATAAAAAAAAGTAAAAGGAGTTGTGGTGAATGATGATGAAAGCTGATAAATGATATGGAATTATTATTAATGACTATTATGAATACGATAATAAGGACGTGTAAAACGCGTCAGTTGACTGGAAGAACGACGAGCTTTACTATGGGGCGTGTAATGATTCCTCGATCAGTTAAAACGGCTGCTACTCGAACACGTTTATCGCTACCATAATAAGTTTTCGTAATACGACCAAGTCGCCATTCGTTCGGAGGTAGATTTTCGTCTTTTATTACTACCATAACATTTGTACCCAAATTTGGTTCCGGTTTCTTCCATTTGTTTCGTTTGTGAAGCTCTTTGAGATATTCATGCTTCCATCGAGAGCATAAATTCTGATGAAGTGCTTTAAGACGTTGCCATCGATTGATAATCGATATCTCCCTGAATCTCGGGTTCTAGAGCCGCTAGAATTGGAGTACCGATAAGGAAGTGACCTGGGGTAAGTGAGGTAAGGTCATTTGGATTCTCTGACATTGGAGATAATGGACGAGAGTTTAAACATGCTTCAATTTTACAAAGGAGCGTGGAAAGCTCTTCAAAGGTATATTTAAAGGAACCGGCTATTTTTCGGAAATGTGTCTTAAAACTTTTAACGCCAGCTTCCCATAATCCACCCATGTGAGGACTACCAGGAGGAATGAAATTCCATGACAGATTTTGACTGCTGTAAGCCGAAATAAGCGCTTCACGAGCAGCTCTATTGAAGTCATTCGTTAATGCTTTGGAAGCGCCGACGAAATTTGTTCCATTATCGGAATAGACGTTGACTGGACAGCCACGTCTAGAAACAAATCGGTTAAAGGCAGCTAGGAATGCAGGAGTAGACAGACTTGATGTCGCTTCAAGATGTATTGCTTTAGTGGAGAAACACACGAAGACACAAACATATCCTTTGGTAATAAGGCACGCTCTGCCCGTATAATTTTTAATATCAAATGGCCCAGCAAAATCCATCCCAGTATTGGCAAATGGGCGTGAAATTTCTGTTCGTTCTGGGGGCAAGGAACTCATAAGTTGACCCTGAACCTTTTTCTTGTGGATTACACATACTTTACACCTGTGGATTGTCGTTTTTATGAGATTTTTTACTTTTGGAATCCAAAATTGGAGTCGAATAAGTCGCAGAACTAGTTGGTTACCTCCGTGGATGGAGATTTCATGAGTGAATTGAACTAGAAGTCGAGACAAATGACAATTATATGGAAGTATGATTGGATGGCGTTCATCATAGGATAATGCGGGAGACGAAGCGAGTCTACCGCAAGCTCTTACTAGGCCGAAATTATCGACAAACGGATTAAGGTTTAAAAGACAGCTGGACGCTGCTAGAGGCTGTTTTTTGGTTAGATTCAAATATTCAGCAGGATACGCAACTTGCTGAGCCAGAATTATGAGGCGTGTCTTAACTTGGCTTACCTCTTTGGATGTAACAAGTAAAGAATCTGCTTTAAAACTGGAAGAATGCCTTGGATGTGTATGATAGAAAAATCGGAAAAGATATGCAAGCACTCTTAGCGCTCTTGGCAATGTGGAAAAACGTTCGATTATGTCCTCAAAATTTCGGAAAAAAGTAAAATTAGACTTAATTGGTTTCTTTTCAAGCTGTATTTCTATGAAATCGTCTGGATTCGTACTTGGCCAGTGTGTTGGAGAAAATTTAAGCCAGTCAGGGCCATGCCACCACAGATCATTACCAACTAGATCCTGCGGAAGTACCCCACGGCTTGCCAGGTCTGCTGGATTTGAAGCGGAATCAACGTGAAACCAATTGCTTGACCCAACGCCTTGTACAATTTTAGAAACTCTGTTTGCAACGAAAGTTACCCAATGGCATGGAGGTTTTCGAAGCCACGCTAGAACAATCGTGGAATCAGTCCAAAAGAACATATTACATTTTGGGACTTCGAGCTTTGGAAAAATATGATCAACCATGTCAGATAAAAGTGTTGCACCGCACAGTTCGAGTCTTGGAAGTGAAATGGTTTTTACTGGCGCTACCTTTGTCTTAGCTGCCAGTAAATGAGTGGAAACAACTGAATTTTGAATTATGCGAACATAAATGGTTGTCGCATACGCCCTCTCAGAAGCGTCACAAAATGCGTGAAGCTGGATATCGCAACCGGGAGAGTACTCTATCCACCTAGGAATTTGTATATTATCTATGAATTTGTAGCTCGTGATAAAAGAGTGCCATTTTCGGAGGCAATTTTTCGAAATATTCTCATCCCAATCAATTTTCTCAAGCCATATCTGCTGCATTAACATTTTAGCATATACGATGCATGGAGCTAACCAGCCGGCTGGATCAAATAACTTTGCAATTTCGGATAATACTTCACGTTTTGTGAATGTGTCGTTGTAAGGAATATGCTTAGTAATAAAGTAGAAGGAATCGGAATGAGCATTCCAGCGAACTCCAAGAGTTTTGACGTGACTTGTGTCATCCAGTTGAAGAAAATCTTCTTTGAGAAGATCCTCCCGAGGGAGTCCTTTAAGAAGATGTTTGGAGTTGGACGTCCATTTTTTTAATGAGAAACCGGCGGATTTTAATGCCGCAATGAGCTCATCTCGAGATTGAACTGCAGTTTTAAGATCATGAGCCCCTGCTAGAGCGTCATCAACGTACATGTTTTGTTTGAGAACGTTACTTGCAAGTGGATATTGCTCTTCAACGTCCTCTGCTAACTGCAAAAGTGTACGAATCGCAAGGTAAGGAGCGCAATTGACCCCAAAAGTTACGGTTTGTAGCTCATAATCTTTTATTTCGCTCTTTGGATTGTCACGATATAAAATACGCTGAAATTTTGTTTGAGAGGGCTCTACCAGGATTTGGCGATACATTTTTTCGATGTCACTATTGAACACAAAACGATAAAAACGCCATTTTAAAATCAGGAGAGTTAAATCGGATTGGAGAACTGGGCCGGTATGTAAAATGTCATTGAGACTAATACCGTTTGATGATGGATTGGAAGCGTTAAACACAACACGAACTTTGGTAGTTGTGCTTTCAGGTTTTATCACCGCGTGGTGTGGAAGATAGTAGTGATTTGGAAGATAGGAATTTCGTGGAGAAGCAACCATTTTCATGTGGTTAAAGTTCAAATATTCACGGAGAACACTGTCATATTGAGTTTTGAAGTCTGCATTTTTGCACAGTCTGGCTTCATTTCGGAGAAACTGTGCGTTAGCAATCGATCTGGAGAACCCCAGCTTGGAACCACTTTGGAGCTCGTTTTTGAAGGGCAGAGAAACAACATATCGACCATCATCTCTTCTCTTTGTAGTTCGAATAAAACTTTCTTCGCAAAAACGCTCAGCATCGGTCATATGGTGTTTTTGTGGAAGATCCTCCACCTCCCAAAATCTGGAAATTTGTTTGTCGAGTGTGAGTTCACTATAGTATGAGACGACTGTGGATGAAGCCGCAGTCATTTTATTGGAAAGTGGTCCTGACAAAATCCATCCGAAGATGGTTTCTTGTGCTAACAAGGATCCACCAATTTGAGTTCTTACGCCGTCAAGCATGACAGATGGGAAAAGATCACATCCTACTAAGAGATCCACATGCGAACTTTTGAAAAAGTTCGCATCAGCCAAACGCAGATTTGGTAGTTGTGATAAGATGGAGAAATCTACCGAACATGTCGGCAGATTTCCTGTGAGATGCGATAGAACAAGAGCGTTTGCTTCAATTTGGATTTCAGGATTAATGGGAGAACTTAAAATGAAAGAGCAAGATTTCTGGATTTTCCCAGAAATAACCTGGTTCAGCCCAGAAACTTGCGCATTTATGGGGGTACTGGGAAGTTTAAGAAGTTTAAACAATCTATCAGTAATGAATGTCCCTTCTGATCCGGAATCCAAAAGGGCTCGTGCAGTGTAAGTAGTGCCTAAGTGGCAAATGTGTACCAGAGCGGTACCCAGTAGAATACCCTTGGAATTGGATGCAAAGCAGGACTGAATATTATTGACAGACTCGGAATTTTTAGTGGACTGTATTTGAGATGTGTGGGAGCGCTGCACGATTGAATTTTGACTTGAACTATTCACATTTCCTTCCGAATGTATAGGTAAATTGGATGGAAGGCGAGGAAATGGACTGGAATTCGATGAAAACTTTTCCATATGCAGCAAAGTGTTGTGTCTTTTGTTACACGTGAAGCAATTGTGAGTGCTTCTACAGTTTTTTATGGAATGCGCTTTTGCTAGACAGTTTAGGCAAAGTCTGTATTTTTGAACAAGTTGCATTCTTTCAGCAGGCTGCATTTGAAGAAATCGTGGACACTGTCGGATGGTATGGTGATCATTTGGACACAACTTACATGTGGGAGTACCTACATTTGTGTGGTATGTATTTACTCTCTTAAGAGTAGAAGTAGGTGGATTTGGAGTAGATTTTTTCAAACTTGGAGGCTTGGAACTCGTAGACGATCGTATGTCAGCTACTGTTTCAAGTGTTTGATATCGCCTGGTGAGGAAAGAATCAAGATTTTTCCAAACAGGAATATCCGTTTTGTTTTGGATCGATTGCTCCCAAAGAGCAAGTGTTTGGTCAGGAAGGCGGGAAGAACACAGAAATATGAAAATAGCATCCCAATTATCTATAGAAATATTGTACAATTGAAGTGCAGAAATACAACTATTAATCTCCCTTTGGAGCTTTTTGATCTCTGAACCAGACTCAGACGACACAACTGGGAGATTAAATAAGATACGCAACTGGCTATTAACTAGGATCCGCTTATTTTCAAAACGATCCTTCAGATTCTTCCACGCTAGAATAAAGCCATCGTTGGTTAGAGGAGTTTTTTTGACTATGTCACGAGCCTCACCTCGTGTTTTCTGATTAAGGTGGAACAATTTTTCCACTGGACTTAATCTAGAGTTATTTATGTAGATAGCTTGGAACATATCCCGGAATGTTGGCCAGGATAAGTAATCTCCGTTGAAAATTTCTGTGTCACATGGCGGAAGATGAAAACTGCTGCTCGGAGTCGAAACGGCGTTTGTTCTGGAACTGGTGAATGGTAAGTCTGCTTGTGACGTAAGCTGTTCAGAGATTTCGCTTATCTTCGCGATACAGCGCACGTACGTTTCGTAGGAATTACGATAACGAGACTTCATTGTTTCAAGGTCGGGAGATTCATCATCGCTGTGATCCTCCATGACGTCCTTCGTGCAGTTTTCATATGCCGTCTTGACTTTGTTCCAAATAGATTTCATTCCTTCACGATGAACTTCTAAGGAGTGTCTAGAAAAAACTGCTACTGGTTTGGAACTAAAATCGGTTTCAAACTCCACGAGTGTGTCGGTTAATCGAATAAAGTGACCGAGAGAAGCCATTGTTATGGCAGAAGCAGAGCAGTAAATTTTAGTAGAAAAGGAACTATAGGAATCGAAGAAGTTGAAATTAAGGAAAACTTCTTATTCACAAACCGCAATGGAATATGAGCAGGTAGAAATATTGCTATCGATGATGTAGAAGCAGAAATAAAAAACTTATCGATAATTTGAAACTTTAGGAATTAAAATAGAAATCAAAATTCCAATCGGAAATTGAAGTCGCCTTAGTGGAAGCAGTAATGTACAATTATCGATAGTTAGAAACAAAAGAACTATAAACAGAAATGAAATCCCAATCAACAATGTGAAGTAGTCGATAATTAATCGAACTAAGTTGAAATAGAAATTTAATTCAAACGAATGAATTTGAAATCGCACTAGTGAACGCAGAAATGTGAAACTGTCGATTGTTTAAACAAGATCGAGTGTAATCGAAATAAATCCAAAACAAAGGAATATTAAATCGTACTAGTGCATGCAGAAATATGAAATTGTTGATTATTTAAACAAAATCCGTTGAAATTGAAATAAAATCCAAAAAAAGGAAAATTAAATCGTACTTGTGCACGCAGAAATATGAAACTGTTGATTATTTAAACAAAATCCATTGAAATCGAAATAAAATCCAAAAAAAGGAAAATTAAATCGTACTTGTGCACGCAGAAATATGAAATTGTTGATAATTTAAACAAAATCCGTTGAAATCGTAATAAAATCCAAAAAAAGGAAAATTAAATCGTACTAGTGCACGCAGAAATATGAAATTGTTGATAATTTAAACAAAATCCGTTGAAATCGTAATAAAATCCAAAAAAAGGAAAATTAAATCATACTAGTGCACGCAGAAATATGAAATTGTTGATAATTTAAACAAAATCTGTTGAAATCAAAATAAAATCCAAAAAAAAGGAAAATTAAATCGCACCAGTGAACGCAGAAATGAACAAAAGTATCAATAACTTAATCGAATGCAGTTGAAATGGAAATAAAATTCACAATGAATAAGTTTGAGCTTGCACCAGTTTATATAGAAATGTGAAATGATCGATGGTTTAAATAAACAAAGGCAGTTGAATTTGAAATATAAATCCGAGCGGAATGAATTGGAGCTTGCTGCAGTGGACATTTGTAGTGACCAGTAATATTGTCCACAGAAATGAAATTGAAATCAAATTCAGACCGAAAATTGAAATCGTTTAAGTGGAAGCAATACAAATTATTGGAACTTGGTATAGAAATCGAAATACAAGTCTTAATGGCTAAAGATTTAAATCTTACAGGCATATGGTTGCAAGAGTTGACTATTGATGGAAAACAACAACGGTTGAAATATTTAATTATTATTTTTTTTTTTTTACGATCCCAAAGACTCAATGTCTTAAAGGCTCTTAGGTAATAGAGCACTAATTATTAAGTAAGAAATTGAATATTAAGTTTGGACATCCAATTCTAAAGTGTTTTTTTTTATGATTTAAAAAAAAAAAAAAAAAAAAAAACCTGCAATTCATTGAATTATTTCAAATAAACGACTCTGAAGAATATATTTTCAACGTTATATGCTGGTAGAAAAGGAACCAAATTAGCTGTTTTAGTATCAAACACATTACATAAATGCTTAGAAATGTTTATAGAAGTTTTATAAGAAATATTCATAACTTCCAACCCGTGAAAAGGTAGAGCACTGAAATATGAATTGTACTATTGGAATACGCGATTGAATTCTTTGTTGCTTGTATGGTGTGTAAGTTCATATAAAGAAAAAACCACAATTTATAAAATCTTAACCATACAAGTTTAAAATCCACGATGATAATGTTTGTTATCAATTTTGGTAAATTCTTTTAAAGAACAAACTCAGCAGGAATTATGTTATTAAATGTATATAATCGAGTTAGATGTTGATGTGGTAGCTTTGATTGCTGTTTCGATACTGGTATGTCCGAACAAAATCAGCAGCATCAATTGATTCTCACTTAGTGGTGTCTATTTTATTTTTGCTAAACAGATCGAGCAATGCTTTTATGCATAAATATGTATAAACATATGTTAGCTTACCATGCAGACAAAAAAAAAGTGCAGCAGCTTTGGAGCTAGTGGTGATTTTTTTTTTTGTCTATACATACGTACACGTGCGTAGCTCGGAGAGCGGAGTTTGAATATATGTATGTGTGTATGTATGCTTAGCGCCTGCACCAAGCCGCCAACTAGTTGTTCTTTTTGGGCAACGAATATGTATATATGTAGGTATATGAGTTGGTAGGTATGAAGGTATGTAAATGCAATCAAATTAGATATTTACAGTGGGCCAAATTGCCGAATTAATTTGTAAAAATTGAACTTAATTGTTTATAGAATCAAAATAATTTGTGCTCATTGTTTTAAATGGAAATAATAAATGAATGTTAATGAAACATAAGCAAATGCTTTAACGAAATTTTATCATAGGTATATTTACTTTTCTTTGCTTAACAATTTTCTATTGTTTTTTTTTTCTAGTTTTAGAATTAAGTATTTATTTTAGATGAACCCACATACATTAACGTACATACCTTAACGTGTCGTTGTGTATACAAAAAAAACTCGAAAGACTGTTTTGAAAACTGTTAAGTATAAGTATGTATAGAATATATATACATACATACATATGATTAACATTATATATATATGTAGATATATAGGATTTTTAACGGACTTTCACCTTTTTTATTTTAATGCAATTTTTTTAATTAAATTTAATTTTCTGTTTCAAATTAAGTTATGGATGTTATCTTGAAACAATAACATTTAAGGTTTAAATGTACTTTACCTTGTTACCTTCTTATGTGTGAAAATGATATGGTAATGGTTTGGATTATGCGCTTCGTCTTTGGAATGAAATTGATTTGCTGAACTTCGAATGAAAAAATCTGAATCCGGCTCGAAGGACCAAATGTTTGATTGAAATGTCGCTTAAAGCCACGGCGAGCGCACAGGTATAAGTAAAAGCAGAAATTAACACAGGAAAGAATTAGAATTTGATTTCTTTATTTATTTGTTTCGGCCACTTACCACTTCGAGCGTACAGGTATAAGTGGAAACATAAACTATGAACTAAGCTTACGAACCTAAAGAGTTACAATAATATTACTTAACATAGTCTTAACATTAATTGAGCAAAAGCTCCAGCTGCCAGGGTTGCCAGCCTTTTGGCATAAACAAGGTTGTTTATTGTTCAGAGTCAATTTACTCTTCTTTTCAATTTCCTTCTTCAAAAATTTGAAAACATAGAAACTTTAACATTTTCTTGCCAAAGCGAGGGTTCAAAGATAGCATCAATGCAATGCTCAGGAATGCCAAGCTTAAAAGTGACTCTTTTTAGATTCTCAGCAGGAACACTTTTATTTACTAACTTGTAGCAAACCAGATCATTTTCGTCAATAGAAGAGTATTTAGCTACATAGTTAATAATGTCTTCTTGAGAAACATTTGGCCTAAAGGCACCAATATGAACGAAAGCCATTTTTTTAATAACTTATTTAGCTCATGTCGATCATTACGACCAATTACAAATTTAGAACGATTATTAGATCTTTTATTCTGTACTAAATTCCACTCTTAATTATTAAGCTCTTCATTATTACGCGCAACAACAGCAGAATAAGTTTGCGAATAATCAGAGACAGCAATTGAAGAAGATATCGTCGCAGCAGCACCAACAACAGCATCAGTATGTTTGGTAATAGTAGCGACCTTACTAGGGAGCGCAGCATTACCTGAGAACACTTCTTTTGTAGGAGTATCAACATCGGGAGCAACAACAACAACAGCATCGTCCACAGCATCAACAATAACAGCAGAAAAAGCCTCTACAGAGGCCGAACTACCCGCAGAAACCGGTTTTCGCGTGCGTGAGCGAGATTGAGCTGCTCCACTCGTGGGGACTGCATTGTTTACTGGAGCTGCAAGCTTACGTGAACGAAGTCGAGGCAATTCCAGAGAGATTGCATTAGCATGAGCTGATGGTAAAGAGACATCAGGTTTTTTTGTGTTGTCGACTAATTGCACTGGGTCAACAACCTTATTGTCATACGAGCGAATAAGCAAAGCTTTGATCTCAATAACTTCGATGGTTAATTTTTTTAAAGTTAGCGCAAAATTTTCGCTTTCAACTAAGCAATGATCACATAAAAAAATATATGTTTACATTACTATTAATTATTTCACATTGTGATTCATTTAGATTCACACATTGTTTATGAAATATATCTTTGCAAAACTTGCACTTAACAACATTGTCAATTGTTTTTAAACACTTCTTACACTTTGTGCACTCCATAGATAAGATTGTCTGATCAGACTCGCGGCTAAACAGAGACTCAAAATGTCTATAGACTCAAATGTCTATAAGTATTTATAGTCTCTGTCTCTGATTGATCTGAAAAATATTTGTTAGTTTTTAATAAGGCAGTTCACGATCTTGTTGCATCGTTGCAAATGCAAAATAAACAGCTTTTACAAAAACAAAAAGCATATATTGCAAAAGCTTTTCAATGCTTTATGTTTTTGTAAAAGCTGTTTATTTTGCATTTGCAACGATGCAACATGATCGTGAGCTATCCTAATGTTCTACGTGGCACATCTTTATACTATATAATCTTTGGTATAAGTGTGGATTTCGTGGCACTATTCACCAATGGTTTTCTTCGTATTTAATGAAAAGGTTTCAAAGGGTAAAAGTTGATAACTATTACAGTTCATCTAAAAAAATCCTTATTGAAGTTCCGCAAGGTTCTGTTTTGGGTCCAATTTTATTCTTAATATACATTAATTCATTGTTTTCTAGTAAGTTTATGGGTAAAACTATAGCGTTTGCCGACGATATGGCTTCTACCTTTTCTTGTGATTCAGTTTTTGAGGTAGAAATAAATCAAGACTTGGAAATTTTAAAACATTGGTTAACTATACACAAGTTGGTTCTAACTGATAAGACCAAAATAATGTTTTTTTATCATCTCTGGTATAGATACTCAATTAGATGATTTTACTTTTCATGGTGCAAATTGTGAAAAGTATTTTCCCTGCAATGAAACTTGTTGCTTTCGTACTAACGTGAAAACTTATGATGAGTCAGGCACCTGTTCGAAATCCTGTTTTAATATTGATTGTGCTAAAACTTTCAAGTATCTAGGCTTAGTATTGGACTGGAAAATGAGTTGGAGTGATCACTCAGCTGCTTTAAGAAAGTATTTATTGTCAGCAACTGTATCATTTAAAGAAGTTCTGTTCCACAAAACTGATTACTTGTATTTATTTTGGTAGAAGGATAAATCCACTTCTTACTCTCCAAAAATATACCATTTTAGGTTGATAGCTAAGAACAGTCGTATTGTAATCAGTCTACCTCTTTTCAGAAATTTGAACATTTTGCCATTGAAGCATTTGTACTACTTCAAGGTGTTGAAAATTTTTTTCTAAGGTCTGGTTATTCATTAAACATTAGAAGTCATTCGAATTATAATTTAAGAATAAATAATAGGAATTTGGTTTCTGTTTCACCTCACAATCTGCAACACTTTCTACACTACTATGCTTCTGTAGCCCCCAGAGTTTTTAATAAGCTTCCTTACCATATAATATGCCTTTGTAATAAACGTGCTTTTTTTAAAGAAGTAAAGACTTGGCTTTTAAGTTTCTCATATGAAAATATAAATACAATAGGTGTTATTATTTCCTGTAATTTTTTTTTATTTTTATTATTGTAATTAAAAACTGTTTATAATTCAAAGTTTTTATTTGTTTTTTTCACCTCATTATTTTATTTCTTTTTCCTCACACATATCAACTTTTTTTCGATCTCGCAATGTTATTAATAAATAGAATTTAAAATAAATTAAAATTATATTGATATTAAATTCCCTTAAAATTGTTTAATGATCCCTCACTATAATTATAATTTAATAGTTTTATATGAAATTATTACACGTTGACGACCACCGCAAACGAAAAACGGACCATGATTTACGGATATGCACCTGGAATGTCCGGACTCTCTACAGAGAAGGTGCATCTATCCAACTGGCGGAAGCCCTCGCAAAAATAAAGGCTGACATCACCGCCATCCAGGAGATGCGATGGAAAGGGCAAGGCTGCTCTAAGCGAGCAGACTGCGATATTTACTACAGCTGCCATGCGGAGAAGCGCGAATTCGGATGCGGCTTCGTCGTAAGACGAAAACTACGCCACCTTGTTTCTCGGTTCACACCAGTGAACGAAAGGTTGGCGACGATACGCATCAAGGCGAAATTTTTTAATGTAACCTTAATTTGCGCGCACGCCCCGACGGAGGAAAAGGACGATGCCGCCAAGGATGCTTTCTACGCGAGCCTAGAGGACGTGTACGATCGCTGTCCGGCCCACGACGTAAAAATAGTCCTCGGCGATTTTAACGCAAAGGTCGGAAAAGAAGGCGTCTTTGGCCCCACTGTCGGTCAGTTCAGTCTCCACGAGGCCACTACGAACAACGGTCTAAGACTGATCGACTTCGCCGCGGCACGAAACATGGTAGTAAGTAGCACCAGATTCCAACACCTCGACATCCATAAGGCCACCTGGCTGTCCCCTGATCAAAAAACACGAAACCAAATTGATCATTTTGTGATCGACGGAAGGCACGCTTCTAGCGTTCTGGATGTGCGTACATTTCGGGGAGTGAACATCGACTCCGACCACTTTCTTGTTGCAGCCAAGATCCGCATGCGGTTATGCAATGCAAAGAACATACGCACAGGAATGCAACGAAAGCTAGACGTCGCTAAGCTGCAATCACAAAGGACAGCTGAGGCCTACTCCGCTCAACTCTCGGTTAAGCTCAACCAACCAACCTCACAACACGATGATGCCGATGGACTTTGGGCGCACATCTCCCACTCCATGCGCGCTGCCGCTGAAGAAGTGATTGGTTTCCGGCGCCCGCAACCTCGGAACCAATGGTATGACCAGGAGTGTCGCGACGCGACGGCAGCAAAAAACGCCGCATACAGAAAGACGCTGCAGTCAGCTACAACGCGAACCGTGCGAGAAAAATATCGTGAAAAGAGGAAGGAAGAGAGACGCCTTTTCAGACGCAAAAAAAGGGAGCAAGAAAAGCGTGAGCGTGAAGAAATTGAGGTGTACAAAGGCAAGAAGGATGCACGAAAATTTTACCAACAGGTTAAGCGTCTAACCCAAGGTTTCAAGCCCGGAGCATCCACTTGTAGAGATGGGAATGGAAATCTGGTTACAGATACGCAGTGCGCACTGAGATTGTGGAGACAGCATTTTTCCAATCTGCTTACGGGCGATGATCCCACCAACTCCGCCCATGGAGAATGCAGTTCGCCACAACCAATCGACGATGACGAAGTAGAAGTTCTACCACCTAGCCATGACGAGGTTCGAGTTGCTATCCAGCGGCTCAAAAACAACAAAGCAGCGGGTGCTGACGGCCTGCCAGCTGAACTGTTTAAAGCCGGCGGCGATGAGTTGATAGGGTGCATGCATCAACTCATCAGCAAAATATGGCTAGCGGAATGCATGCCCGACGATTGGAATCTCAGCGTGCTTTGTCCCTTACTTAAGAAAGGAGACCCGACAATTTGCGCCAACTACCGAGGTATCAGTCTTATTTCCATCACATATAAGGTCCTCTCGAGCGTACTATGTGAAAGACTTAAGCCGTATACAAAAACACTGATTGGACCTTATCAGTGTGGCTTTCGACCTGGTAAATCCACCATAGACCAGATTTTTACACTGCGCCAAATCCTGGAGAAAACCCACGAAAAGCAAATCGACACGCATCATCTCTTTGTCGATTATAAAGCTGCGTTCGATAGCCCGAGGCGGGATTGCCTATACGCAACAATGTCTGAGTTCGGTATACCTGCAAAGTTGATAAGACTCTGCAGGATGACGTTGAGCAATACTTGCAGCTCCGTCAAGGTAGGAAATGACCTCTCCGAAACCTTCCATACTGAACGAGGTTTCAGACAAGGCGACCCGCTATCTTGCGATCTCTTCAACATCATCATGGAGGGGATCCTACGAAAGGCCGGTGTGCATCGCAATGGCACCATTTTTTACAAAGGTGTTCAGCTCCTTGCGTATGCTGATGATATTGATATCATCGGTAGAACCAAGAGAGATGTCACTGCTGCTTTCACCGCTATCGAAAAAGAATCAGCCAAGGTGGGTTTGACGGTAAACGAGGGTAAAACGAAGTATATGCTGCCTGCTGGCAGGGGAGCGGGGCGGCTAGGCTCTCACGTTTCAACAGGCAACTATAACTTTGAAGTGGTCAAGGAATTTACCTACCTTGGCACCGCCATTAACAGCAATAATGATGTCAGCCTGGAGATAAAGCGAAGAATAACAATTGCTAATAGGTGCTACTACGGGCTTAGTAAGCAATTACGTTGCAGAGCCCTCTCTCGATCGACAAAACTGACACTCTACAAGACGCTCATTATACCTGTGCTTCTTTATGGCGCTGAGGCATGGGTTGTCTCGCAAGCAGACGCAGCCGCTCTTGGGGTGTTTGAGAGAAAAGTTCTTCGCAAAATCTTCGGTCCTATTCGAGTTGGCGACGACTATCGCATACGAATGAACCACGAGCTGTATGAGCTATACGACGACATTGAAGTAGTTCAGCGTATCGCAATCCAGCGATTACGCTGGCTAGGTCATGTCCATCGTATGAATGACGATGCTCCAGCGAAAAAGGTGTTCGAGGCGAAGGCCGAAGGCCGACGACGAAGAGGGAGACCATGCCTCCGATGGATTGACCAGGTCGAGGAAGCCCTAACCGCGCTTGGCGAAACCAATTGGAGAAGGCGCGCGCGAAGCAGAGGCGCCTGGCGAGAGCTGATGAGATCGGCCGAAACCCGACGACGGGTTGCTATGGCCACCTAAGTAAGTAAGTAATATGAAATTATGAATCTCACCCGTTTCTAGTGTGTATTTTACTATAGAATATAGATTTTTCTTTAATGTTCCTATCTATGTAAAAAATGTTTAGAATACATAAATTACAATAACAATAATAAATAATAAATGTAAAAAAAATTATGTAGTTTATGACATTTATGCCATTTTTTTTTCTTCTAACTTTAATAATATTTTTAATTTTACAATATTAACTTATTCCTATTTTCTATAAATATATATTTTTAATGTTATATCTTATTGTCATTCGATCCTAATATTGTATAAAATTGTCTCTACTCAATATTTATTTTTTATTACTGCTTTCACTAGTTCCTCGTGAACTACAGATAGCAGTTCTTTTTCACCAATTCTTTGTTAAATTAATGATATATTTATGCATAATTGTATTTTCAAATGTAATTGTGAAATAGAAAATAAAATTAAAATTCGAAAATTCAAATTCAATTTCAAATTTAATTGAAAGGTTCTCTAAGTCTATATGAATAGGTCATAGGACTTGGTGCAATTGCTTAGGCCAATATATGAGACCATCCTTCAACTTCAGCAGGAGTAGCTTTTTGTGGATGATTCTTCAAGGCCTAGATTGATTTGAAGTTAAGAGTAAAGGCCAATAAGTCTCAAACGGTTTCAACGCTTCAGAAGTGTATTGAAGAAAGGGAACTGCACTTATTAAATACGGATGTTGTAAGTACAGCGTTATTTTTAGACCCCCGGCTCCGTAGAACCTTTACTTCAGAAAGGAAAGAAACTGCTAAGAAGCACTTAAAACAACTTGCATGCCACATTATTAACAGGGACAGGGTTGATACTAATCCGTTTAAGGTTTCATTGAATTATTGGCAACAAGAACTTTTCGAATACTATTTTAGACTAATTACACCAGTAAAGTGGATTCTCCACCACTTGTTTGCCAAGAAGTTTCCACTCCAAGTTTCGTAATCGATGAGTCCACGAACCAAAGCACCTCATAATTTCTCAGAGAATCATTGAGAAAACTGGAAGTTGAAGACTCTTCGGGTGACGATTTGGATGACGAAACTAATCGAAAGGTCATTGCTGCGTATAATGCGATCGACAATTTTAAGACACCCCGTATCGATATCGACGTCGACCTAATGGAGTATTGGAGGAAACAAAAATATTTGTCACCCATGTTATGGCAACTCGTTTGTATTGTTCAAGTAGTACCAGCTACACAAGTAACGGTTGAACGATCTTTTTCAGCTCTAAGGCTTGTCCTGAGTGACTTGCGATGCAATATTTGTAAAACTCAAACAAAATCAAATATAAAAAATTATTATAGAATTACTTGATTTTTTCTCAATGATTGGTATTGGTAACGAAAAAAATTAATTTCAGAAAATAACAATCATTAGTCAACCAAATAAATATTTTCGTCACAGATAAAAGTTGCACGGGAACTGAAAAAAATTTCTCTGAAAAATAAAAGTTATCCATAACGAAAACAATTTATGTCCCAAATTTGCCCAATTTTTTGTGCAGTGAAATGTTAAATAACAATTATTTTCGGTCGCTGGTTAAATTGTTGAAATTCAATTGAAAATATTAAATTGTACAGGAATTACAATGTCGAACATGGTGCAGAGAGCTCATAATAAGTTGTTTTTAATTTTGTACAAGTATGTTGTAAAAGCTGTGATATAATAATTTTCTGCCGAAAAGTTTTTAGGAATTGACCTAATTTCAAAAGTGTACTTTTCAAAAACAAACTGTTCTTAAGTTTTATTATCATCAACCACAATTATGTTAATAAAAAATCCGAAATAAGTCAGAAAGGCAAAAATGTTCAAACTAAAAACCTTTCTTTCTTCAGCAGTGCCAGTTCGTTGCTTAAGTCTTTTGTTTACAAAATCAAGGGCAGTTGAACTGTCATTAATATATTTATTTAATTAACATAGAGTGTGTTTATAAAAAAAAATGAATGTATACTGGTAGTATTCATGAACTTCTTACTTCCCAATTAATCATCAGAGTATGAGCAACAAAGCATTCCAAGAGATTAGCATGCAAAGCATGCATGATTTCTCGTAAAATAAGGAAACATATCAATCGCATATATTCACACATATTTTGGAGTTTCTCGACAATATAACGCATAATATATTATTCTATCTTTAAATCACACACACACACACACACACATACAAATACGTTGAATGCAAGCTTACTCTCAAGGGAAGAAAGACATTACAAGCTGAACTGCTGCTGAATATTTATTTTTTTTTAATTTTTTGTTAGTTAAAAATGAATTTAATAGTTATTGCATTGAAATAATTTTTTGTTTTATATTGGTCTTTGTTATTCAACTATAATTCCATATATGTTATTATTTTATTGCAGGAAAAAAGTGAAATCCAGCAACGGTAACATCAAACAATCAACGAACAGCACTTCAATATACTGGTGGTGAAGAGAAAAAAAAACCAGCCAGAAAAAACGTAGCTGTTAAAAAAGCATGGGAGCTGGCTGTGCAGTATCAGCGGTGGCATGGCTGCTGGTAAGTATGACTCAAATGTTTGTTTGTCACAAGTCAAGCGATGAAACACCTTATGCAAAACACTCACGTCACGCTGATCTGCGCCTTGTACAGTTCAGGAAAAATCTCGGAGATCCCTGCAATGGCGTTGAACTGGTGCCTTATCCCGGAGACTGTACAAAGTATCTTTTCTGCTTGTGGAATCGCTTGCAAGCTGGTAACTGTGGTCCTGGCTTGCATTTCAATGAGGCAATCAGCAACTGCGATTGGCCAGAATCAGCTAATTGCAAGGACAATGGTGTTCGAGAACCTATCAGGAATGAATTAACGGACAAAAAAAAACCAGAACCAGTAAAACCTGGTTATTATAAAGTCGTCTGTTACTTCACCAGCTGGGCTTGGTATCGTAAGGGTATAGGAATCTTCATGCCCGATAACATCAACACTGACTTGTGTACTCATGTGGTATATGGTTTTGCCGTTCTCGACTCCTCCGATCTAGTGCTACGTACCCACGACTCTTGGGCTGATATTGACAACAATTTCTATACGCGCGTTAGTGGGCTCAAGAGTAAGGGCGTCAAAGTGAGCTTGGCTCTGGGAGGTTGGAATGACTCACAGGGTGACAAATATAGTCGTCTAGTACGCAGTGCAACATCGCGTACCCGCTTCATAATGCATGCCATTGAGTTTATGGAGAGGTACGGTTTCGAGGGCTTGGACTTGGATTGGGAATATCCAGTTTGCTGGCAAACCGAGTGCAACAAGGGCTTCCCAGATGAGAAGGATGGTTTTACGGCCCTGGTGCGAGAGCTTTCAGACGTCTTCCAACCTAAGGGTCTGCTCCTTTCGAGTGCCGTCTCGCACAGCAAGAAGATCATAGATGCGGCTTATGATGTACCTGAAATTACCAAATACTTTGATTGGATTGCTGTAATGACTTACGCTTTCCACGCTCAGTGGGATAAGAAGACTGGACACGTTGCACCTTTGTTTCACCACCCGGATGATGATAATGAATATTTCAATGCCGTAGGTTTTTTTTATTAAGCCACCAACTCTTAAATTTTCATTAACGAAACACTATAATTCTTCCAGAACTTTTCTATAAATTATTGGATTAAGCAAGGTGCACCATCGCGTAAGATTGTCATGGGCATGCCTATGTATGGTCAGTCATTTACTCTGGAAAATTCAAAAAATAATGGGCTTAATGCTAAAGCAGCTAGTGCCGGACAAGCAGGGGAATTTACAAAAGCTGCTGGATTTTTGGCATACTACGAGGTAAGATTTATTATATTTTCCTATGAAGAAACTGTGATAACAATAGATTTACCTCATAAAAGATATGCGATCGAATTAAGAACCATGGCTGGGAGGTGGTGCAGGATGAGCGTGGCCGCATGGGTCCTTTTGCACGCATGGGCACTCAATGGGTTTCCTTCGATGACGCTGCCATGATACGTAAGAAGTCACAGCTCGTACGCTCTTTGGACTTAGGAGGTGGCATGGTTTGGGCTCTCGACTTGGATGATTTCCGCAATCATTGCGGTGAGGGCGTTTATCCACTATTGACACAAATCCATGATGTACTAAAGCATCCTCCCACGGGTTATGAACCCACACGTAGGTTTTAATTCGACACTTAGACGTCCGTGAAGATATTTTTTTTTTAATCTATTTTTATTTGTAATCTGTCAAAAAGAAAAAAAAACAATAAGCAAATGTTGTCACATATAACTAATATAACAGTATAGTAAAACTCCAATGAGTATAACTATATAAACATAAGATAGTTTTACATCTTCAGTTAGTTACTTCAGGACATTATATAGTACATTATGTAAATATGTAAAATTAACAGATTATTTTTATTTTAATATTTGTATTACTTAATTAACGATGAGGTAAATCCAAGATATGGTAACGTTTTAGTCTTCTTGTCGATGAACTACTATCTAAAAGACCTATAGCTAATGTGTTACTATTGTAACGAAGTGTTTTTCCTAAGGCTGAGGTACGCTCGCCGGACCGAGGATCGTTGCAATAATTTATATAAATTACGAACGCCAAATCAAACTATGGGTTTTAAATTATAATCAACAATGCTTTTATTTCACAATTTAATTCCTTAACCTATCTTAAGACTAACCAATCAAGTTATTTCAATAGTTTATATTTTAATTACTCGACCATTAATTAATTATTTAAGCTTTATATGTAAAATATGTTGTAATTTTAGATTGTATTATAATTAAACAAATCTTACCAATGAATATTTTAATTTACTATATTTAAATGTGCAATGATTGTGTCCTTACTTGCAATCTCATTGATTTGGTGTACTAAAATCTTTCTAACGTACTCAGCCGGGGAAAAATGGGTTAAACAATGGAAGTGGTTCTAAGGTTGGAGTACCTGTGCGACTAGTCTCATCTTACGCAGGTACAAAATATTAAGGAGCCCTTGTGCGAATAATTTCGTCTTACGCAGGGATTAAGGAGCAGGGTGCCTGTGCGACTAGTATCATCTTACGCAGGCACTAAAAGGTTAGGTGGATAAGTGGGAATATGCGGGAAATGGTGAGTGCTTGTGGCTATTAATCTATATATAAGATAGGTTTGGGAGCACCTGTGCGACTAGTCTCATCTTACGCAGGTACAAATAGGTTGTGGCCCTTGTGCGAATTACTTCGGCTTACGCAGGGTTGTAGGAGCAGAGCACCTGTGCGACTAGTCTCATCTTACGCAGGCACCAAAAGGTTAGGAGGAAATATGTGGGAAAATTAAGGATATCTGTGGTTCTTGCTAACTTTAAGATAGGTTTGGGAGCACCTGTGCGACTAGTCTCATCTTACGCAGGTACCAAAAGGTAAGGAGCCCTTGTGCGAATAATTTCGGCTTACGCAGGGTTTAGGAACAGAGCACCTGTGCGACTAGTCTCATCTTACGCAGGCACCAAAAGGTTAGGAGGAAAGTGGGAATACGTGGGAATCTTTAGGGATTTTGTGGCACTGAAGCCGTTCTGCAAAAGCTGTGAGGCTTACACGCAAGGAATTAATATTGGCAAGATTAGAAATTACGTTAAGGTTTGAAAATACTTATTATCTATACAATATATTCAGTTTAGTAAATCTTTAAATTAATATAAATGAAGGGGTGATACTTATAACTCCAATGGTCGTTGTTGTAGAGTGCGTCACGAAGTTCCGATGCGATGCTGCTACTATCAATTGCGCTATCGGCGCTGTAATTCTGTTACTGCCGATCGTGACTGCGCTGTTGGCGGTAATTTTTGCCGCTGTCGATATTGCAGCTTCGCCGCTGCCGATCGTGGCTGCACTGCCAGCGCAGACTCTCTGCTGCTGCTGACGGTGACTGCGCTGTCGGCGCTATACTCTGCTGCTTCGACGTGACTGAGCTATCGACGTTGCAGGTCCTTCTGCCAACTCGACTGCGCTCCCAAGTCCGGTCGCTGCTGCTGTTGATAGACTTCGCGGTTCTGCCCTAGTTGTCAACCACTGTTGACGTAGACTTCTACTCGGCTTCGCGTTTTGGCACTATTTAAAATAAACTTCACTGATCCGTGGTTCAAGACTGACTGAACTTCACTCGTTCACGGCACAAGACTGAATGACTGAACTTCTTCGCGGCACAAGACTGAATGCCGAACTTCTCTCAAGTTCTTTTCTTCGAACCTCGCTGTTGAGTATCCGACTCCTTAGGTATCTCTTTCTGGCGTGTGTGGCTCCTGCCACTGTCTTCCTCTACTTGGGTTTTTTCCATTGCAGGTGTTCACTTCTAGCTAGACATCGTCCGATCGTCCCGTTAGTACATGCAAATATAAGAAAGAAACCCATTAAAGAATACACCACGCCACTTTATTAATATGCACACAATTTCTAGTGCGCAATTAATAATAACCTTGAACCTCATGACGTTAAAAACAACTCATGTTTGGTATCGTCACCCCAGTAGGAATGAGTGCCTACATTACCTGTACCTATGTGTAGTGTAATGCCTATGGTTTCTTGCTATAAGAAACACACTCTGGTTGTCCTATGTTATTTGATATTTGGAGTTAAACTTTTATCTTTATATTATAATATACATTACCCCACATATTCTAATATATCTAGCATTGATAATAAAAGATATTTGTTCAGCTAGTAGAAAACAGTTTATTTTGTTAAATGTGTATGTTTTCTAATACACATTTAAATAACTAGTATTTCAAACCAAAATATATTTTAATAAAGATAAATTAAATAAAATTAATATCTATATTCTTAATCCTAAAAATTCATTATTCTTAAACCTAACTTAATAACTATAACTTAGCTTACAAACGACGTGCCTAACTACACCTTCCTCGGGCATGTCCTCACATCCCTAATGCCTACTTGGACATTCTCCCTTACTCTGGGTCGACCTACAACCCAGAGGGAACCTGAAAAGAGAATGATTACATTAGTATTAAACATGTAAGGGCAAAACTTCGCAGTAGTTTTGGTCCTTACACTATGACTTTCGAGCCGGTTGAGGTATCCTTCACTAAACCATTTAATTTCACACTTTACAAAAGGAATGTTTAAGCCATTGTGGATCTGATCATTACGTACAAACCATGGAGCATTAACAATGCCTCTCAATGTATTCGATTGATAGCGTTGCAGAATCTCGATATTTGAGTTGCTTGCTGTACCCCATAATTGGATACCGTAAGTCCAAACTGGTTTTAAAATTACTTTATATAGCAAAACCCTATTCTCCAAACTTAACTGCGAGTTTTTACCAAGGATCCAATACATTTTTTTAGTTTTGATATTAAGTTGTTGCTGTTTAGACTTGATATGTTTTTTCCAGGTAAGTCTGCGGTCAAGATGAAGTCCAAGATATTTCACGTTATCGCTGTGATGTATTTGCAAGCCATTAAGTGTAACAGATGGGCAGTCACCTTTTCTTAAAGCAAAAGTTACTTGTACACTCTTATCAGAGTTAACCATGATTCTCCATTTCTTCAACCATACTTCAATTTTGTTAAGTTCGGCTTGCATTAGGGCAGATTCCTCCGCAGGTGTTGCACTTATTGCTATTATGGCCGTGTCATCTGCATAAGTTGCTATGGAAACATCATCATTTACTGGCAAGTCAGCTGTGAATAAAGTGTAGAGAACTGGCCCCAAGACGCTTCCTTGAGGGACACCAGCATTAATTGAACATATATTTGAGTTTTCCCCACTCATTTTGACATAAAAGCTACGATTACTTAAGTATGAGTTTAGTACCATAAAGTAAGGGGCAGGAAGAAGTTTTTTATTTTGTATAAAAGTCCTGGATGCCATACCCTGTCGAAAGCTTGCTGAACGTCTAAGAACACACCATTACAAAATTTTTTGTTTTCCAGCGCATCAGATATTAAATTGACGATTCTGTGGCATTGTTCGGGAGTAGCGTGTGATCTTCTGAACCCAAACTGATGTTCAGGTATAATATCGTATTCTTCCAAGACCGGTAACATTCTTCGCAAGAATATTTTTTCAAATATCTTCGAGAAGACTACCAGCAAACTAATCGGGCAGTAGGATGAAATCATGTTTTCAGGCTTATTAGGTTTTTGTATCATGATAACCTCGGCGCATTTCCATTGGGTTGGAAAATAATCAAGTCTTAAAATGGCATTTAATATTAGGGTTAAGAAAACAATGCCCTTTCGTGGTAATGAACAAAGTACGTTTGCATCTATACAGTCATATCCTGGAGCCCTTTTATGATTTAATTGTAAAATTTCATTATGTACTTCAGTTGGGGATATATGCCGAATAGGTAAGTACATTTGACAAGGCGAATCAAGAAATTGATGTATATAATCTTCATTTGACACGTCAGCAGTTGGATGAGGTTGAAACATTGAAGATAGATGCTCTGCAAAAGCTTTTGCTTTTGATTCATTGGATCTTAGCCAGTCTCCATTTCCAGATTTAATAGGAACATTTCGTTTGATTGGACGCTTCAAGTATTTTGCTGCTTTCCAAAGACTGTAATTGTTATTTTTTGACGCTGGATCAAGTTTCAAGAGAAATTGAGTAGTTGCCTCTTGTTTTAAATCATATAAGCGCTGTTTAAGATCTTTTGCTGCCCTATTAAAGAGTGTCTTGTCTGAAGGGCTTCTGCTTACATGCCAAGCTCTTCTCAATCTTCGTTTCTCTCTTATAAGTGACCTTACTTCAGCTGATATTAAAACTTTATTTCTTTTGCTGCCCTATTAAAGAGTGTCTTGTCTGTAGGGCTTCTGCTTACATGCCAAGCTCTTCTCAATCTTCGTTTCTCTCTTATAAGTGACCTTACTTCAGCTGATATTAAAACTATATTTCTTTTTATTTCCCTTGAAGGTGGTTTAGATAAAAATGCTGCTTCGTGTATTATTGTTGTTAGCGATTCCGCTGCTTCGTCAATATCTTGGCCAGATTTTAGTGATATGTCTAACCTTATGTTATTGTCAATCAAATTTTTGAATAAAACCAAGTCCGTTTTTGGTGATGAAATTCGACAGTTACTTTGCACGTTATGGATTGCCGCGCTGTAGGTAACTAGAATAGGCGAATGATCTGAACTCAGCTCATAGCTGTCAATTATATCCAAATGTTGAGTAGGAATGCCTGAGTAAACCACGAAATCTAAAAGATCCGGTATTCTTCTAGGATCACTGGGCCAATAGGTGGGATTTCCAGTAGATAAAGTATAAAGATTGTTGGCAGCAATACATTTTTGAAGCTCTCTTCCTTTGGGATTAGTTAATCGTGATCCCCACCATGGATGCTTAGCATTATAATCTCCTCCAGCAATAAATTTTGGACCCAATTTTGAAAAAAAGTTTTGGTAATCACCAGCTTTAATGGAATAGCGAGGTGGAAAATAAACCGCACATAAGCATATGCTAAATTGTGAACATTTAATTTCAATACATGCTGCTTGAACATTCCTTTCTGCTATATTATGCATATAGTCATAACTTAGATTATTTTTGATTAAAATTGCCGAACCACCATGGGCTCTATTATCAGGGTGGTTCGCTTTAACTATGTCATAGCCGTTAATTTTAAAATAGCTCCTATCGGTAAAATGTGTCTCTGAAACAAGTAACACATCAATGTTGTTTAAATTAAGGAAAACTTTTATTTCTTCTGTATGGTTAGAAATGCCGTTAGCATTCCATATTGCAATTCGCAAATCTAGTTGCATAATTTGTTTTTTAAAATTGTCTTGCTTAATAAGTTATTTGTTAGTTCAAACTGTTTGGCAAGCAGTGTTTAAATTTTTTCTAGTGTGCTTAAATCAGTGGGTTGTAAATCGCCTTTCAATGCTTGAGCATAGGACAAACGGTTTGAAGTATCTATACTTTGAATTGTTCTCGGTGTTGTGGAAAATTGTTGCTGACTTATACATACAAGGGTTGTTTAGGATTTGTTGTGTTCTATTCTGTTGTGAGTTTTTTCTAGCGACAAGTTCTTGATAAACCCTACAGCCTTTATAGCTAGCTGCGTGATCTTGAAGGCAATTTACACATTTCGCCGGAGCACTGATATCTTTTGGACATAGTTTAGTTTCATGACTCAATGAACATTTAACACATTTAAACCTTTTTGTGCAATACGATTTGGTATGACCAAATTCTTGGCAGCGATAGCACTGAACAATGTCGTTTGCTTTTCGTGGGGGATCAACAGTAACAATTGCATTGCCTATATGCTTGAGCTTGTAAATATCAGCGTTGTTGTTATTTGGCTCAAGGTCTACGAAAAACATGTGCAATGGCTCTCTTGTTATACGACTACGCTATTGTTTACGTTTCTCACTTTGTGGCCCAATTCTTCTAAATCTTTTTTAATGATCTCTACTGGCATAGAGTAATGTATGTTTTTAAGAACTACTCTAAAAGCTCTGTTTTGCTTAAGTTGGTAGGTATGAAAATTGATTTTATCATTTTTGAGGTTTGATGTGAGAGCTCTATATCTATCCACTGTTTTAACCATTACCCGTATGTGGCCATCACGCATAGCTTTGTAATTATATTCATCGTTAGAAAGAATTTTAGAAATATATTTTACCATACCAGTTACGTCACTGACATTGGAAAGAAATATAGGCGGTGGTTTTGGAGTATTGCATTCATATTAATCTCGTCATCTGCCTGGTCATTGTCATCATTTTGTAGAGCAGCAAATCTGTTGTTATAGCTGGAAGCAGTTTGATTGTTGTCAGTAGCCAGACATTTTCGCTGGACATCTGGCGAGTTCACATGCACTCGCTTTCCTTTTTGTGGACTGACCACTTGTTGCCAACCGACGGCATCACAATCATCTTCGTCTTCACTCATGCTAGCACATGCACTTGCTAGTAATATTTGTAACTGTTTTTTTTTTCTTTTAATGTTTTCTTTATTTTTGTTTTGATCACTTTAAAGGTGTTTGTTATACAAACAAAACAAATTCAATTTGCTAAGAACACAATACGTAGTGATAAATTACAACCGTTCTCTTCAACGTTTGGAAGACCACTCTGCGTGAAGATATAAAAATTAATTTCCTAAAAGCTGGACACATCGCTGTGGATCTAGAGTTTATGGAGGGGCCTCAATCTTCATCAGAGCTGGAGATACTCAATGACATTGAAATCGAACATGACACCATTGAGAATGTAATTCAACTTAATTCCGATGTCGAAGAGGATGAGCAAGAGCAAGAACCCGTTACTGGTTCTAATCGCTTCAAGGTTGTTTGCTACTTTACCAACTGGGCCTGGTATCGTCAGGGTGGTGGCAAGTATTTGCCCGAAGACATTGATGCCGAACTCTGTACGCATATCGTTTATGGCTTTGCTGTGCTAAATCGTGACACTCTGACCATCAAACCCCATGACTCTTGGGCTGATTTGGATAACAAATTCTACGAACGAGTCGTTGCTTTACGCGCCAAGGGCGTTAAAGTTACTGTTGCCATTGGCGACTGGAATGATTCGACCGGTGATAAATATGCACGTCTTGTGCTTAGTGCTGCATACCGTTCACGTTTCGTAAGCAATGTAATCGAGTTTATTGAGAAATATGGCTTTGATGGTTTGGATCTTGACTGGGAATATCCAGTTTGCTGGCAGGTAGACTGCAAGAAGGGCTCTTCCGATGAAAAGGAGGGCTTTACCAGTTTGGTGCGTGAGCTCTCAGAGGCTTTCAAGCCGCGTCAACTCTTACTCTCCTCTGCAGTTTCGCCTAATAAGAAGGTCATTGACGCCGGCTATAATGTTCCAAAACTGTCACGCTACTTTGACTGGATTGCTGTAATGACCTACGATTACCATGGTCAATGGGATAAGAAGACTGGTCATGTGGCACCCATGTACGATCATCCGGATGGTACGGAGACATTCAATGCCAATTTCTCCATCAACTATTGGCTGCAAAGTGGTGCCGATCGTGAGAAGTTGATCATGGGTATGCCCATGTATGGAAAATCCTTCTCTCTAGCTCGGGCCAGTGCTCATGATCTGAATGCTCCTACTTATGGTGGCGGAGAGGCCGGAGAGGCAACGCGTGCTCGCGGTTTCTTGTCCTCTTATGAAATCTGCACTTACATACGCAAACGCGGTTGGAATGTGGTGCGTGACTCTCGTGGACGTATGGGTCCATATGCCTATCACCGCGATCAGTGGGTCTCCTTTGATGATGCACCCATGATAAGGCACAAGAGTGAGTATGTACGTGCCATGGGTCTTGGTAGTGCTATGATTTGGTCTTTGGATTTGGATGATTTTAAAAATGATTGTGCCTGTGAATCGTATCCACTGTTAAAGACCATCAACCGAGTTTTGAGAAACTATCCTGAACCACACGCCAAATGTCAGTTGGAACTTGGAGATCACACAATGAGTAGGCATTTTTCAAAAATCGTCTTACCGAAAAGTATTAAAATTTTTCTTATTTTGCTTTCTAAATAGTTGCTACGGGCATTAGACCTTCGCAAGACCAAAAAGTGAAACCAACAGTGAATACCGTTGTAGAGCAAACTGCGGCAATGAAGGAACCATCTGCCGAAATCAAAGAACCAATTGTGGAGGAACCACCAGTCATGCGTGTGGAGTGTAATGGAAGAAATTTCGTACCACACAAACAGGACTGCAATAAATACTATATTTGCCAGCATAATGAACCAATCGAACAACGGTAAGTAATGGCAGCAAATAACCAATTTATATTTACAATAAAACTGATGACAGCTGTCCGGCTGGTCTGCACTGGAACGTGAATTACTGTGACTGGCCGCAGAATTGTAAATGTGCTGTACACAACGATCTAACGACAAAAGCTCCCGTCGTTATTCGACCCAAGCCTCAGACAACACCAAAACCAGCGAATAATCCAAACAAGGAACATACCAAGAAGCCTACAGGCGAACCAACGAAGAAACCACCAACGCGACCTAAGCCAAAGCCCCCAACTCTGCCAACTGTGCCACTTGGCAAAAATGATGACTACAAGGTTGTTTGCTACTTTACAAATTGGGCCTGGTACCGACATGGTCAGGGCAAATATGTGCCCGAAGATATCGATGAGAATCTTTGCACGCATATCGTCTACGGCTTTGCAGTACTCAACAGCAGTACGTTGACCATTCGTACGCACGATTCCTGGGCTGACATTGACAATAGATTCTACGAACGTGTTGTAGCTTACAAAGCGAAAGGCATACGTGTTACCGTTGCTATTGGTGGCTGGAACGATTCGCTTGGCAGTAAGTATGCACGCTTAGTATTGGATCCTGAGGCACGTGCACGTTTCATTCAAAGTGTCCTTGACTTTATTGAGAATTACGGTTTTGAGGGCTTGGACTTGGATTGGGAGTATCCAGTTTGTTGGCAGGTAGATTGTACTAAAGGCTCACCGGAAGAAAAGCAAGCTTTTACCGCTCTGGTACGTGAATTGTCCGAGGCATTTAAGCCACGCGATCTCTTGCTATCCGCTGCAGTCTCACCTAGTAAGAAAGTCATTGATGCCGGCTATGATGGTGTAGCTCTGTCACGCTACTTTGATTGGATTGCTGTTATGACCTATGATTTTCATGGTCATTGGGACAAACAGACGGGTCACGTAGCTCCCCTGTACTTTGTTGATAGTGATACAAACGAATTCTTCAATGGCAACTTTTCCATACGCTATTGGTTGAAGAAGGGAGCAACTCCGAAGAAGCTTATTATGGGCATGCCACTATATGGACAATCCTTTTCGTTGGCCGATCCAAAAGAAACCGGCTTGAATGCACGCTCGATTGGACCCGGTCAGGCTGGAAGAGCGACAAGAGCAGGTGGCTTCTTAGCCTATTACGAGATCTGTGAGAAAATCAACAACGGTGGCTGGACAGTGGTGCGTGATGATGATCATACGATGATGTTGCCGATATTCGACGTAAATCTCAATTTGTGCGTAGCTTAGGCTTGGGCGGTGACATGGTGTGGGCTCTGGATTTGGATGATTTCCGCGGTCGCTGCGGTTGCGGCAAACATCCATTGCTGCGCACAATGAACCAGGAATTGCGTGGTATACTCGGCCAACCAACCAATGACTGCACGTGAGGTTCTTTGTTTTTAATTAGTACTAAGTTTAATTCAGTAAAAATGTAACTGTGCCAATACGTTCCACATAGTATATTTCTGCTTGAAATCTGTTTTTTAGATTTCATTTAAGAAAAGTAAAACTATATTCAACTTTTATGTAATCATCAAAATAAAATACTCAACGATTTCAAAATTTTTTTTTAATTCAATTTTATTTCAATAAAAAAGCAATTAAAATTATTGCTTTCGAAGAAAATATTTGTATAAATCTAAAAAGTAAGAGAATACGAATGGCATGGAAATACTTACACAGAAGCATCTTTTGAATGCACAAAAAACAAAGCAATTAATATCATCAGCTAGATAAATTTATATTTTAATTAGGGTTTCTTTTAAATGCTCTTATTTATTTCATAGATTTTGTTCTTGTTTTGTTGAAGTTATTGAAAAAAAAAAATTAACTCAATTTTAAACAATTATTGTGAAAAGACTATCAGCCCTATTACAGAATTCATCGTAATGCATTTCCGAGCGTAAGGCTACGCTACGAATACGACAAATTTGCTTATCCAAATTCCAAATGCAACAGATTGTAGCCTTACTCTTTTTGAATTTAATTTCGAACGAAACAGAGCGTAGCTTTACTACCCTTTTCAACAAACTACCCTCAAGCAGCTGATTTCAACAGAAGACAAATAAATAAAAAGCGAAATGAAAATGTTTTGGCCTGCATCGTATTTTTTAACAAAAGGGTTATTCTCTATGTCTAATAAATGCACGTTGCACGGTGCAAAAATAGAAAATATACAATCCGCCGCAACAACAAAATAAAAGTAAAAATAACCGTGCGCTATTTCCTATGTATGCTACACTGAAACCCATGTATACGGCGATGCTATGGAGAATAGTTTATGAAATGCAACCCTGTGATTGTAATGAGAGAGAAGTGCAGCTTATTATAGAGGTATTTAAGCTGTTGATTTTAATATGCTACGCCTGTACAATAAGGCGCACTCGATAAATTGGATATTTAGTATTGGATTGTTACAATCCGTACTCTCGTGCAATTATGCTAGACATAGAAAATACCCCTAATGATTTTTAATGGATGCCTTTGCGATTGCCATTTTCGCGCAACAAAATCACTCACTTTCAAGCAGTGCTTCTTTGTTCTTTCCTACATTTAAGAATTATGGAAAACTAAAAATCCACTGCTGAATTGTGGAAAATGTGGAATTTAAGGACAGAAACAACTAAGGGCTGGAAATGCTTGCCGAAGTTAAGGCATAACACTAGCCTCGGTTGAAAGCAATTCAAATTTTCTTTCACGGTTGTTTCGCCTAATCAATAATTTACGTATGGTTCCAATCAGTTCCTCTAAATAAGCTATCCCTTTCCTTTCAGGTCAAAGACCAAACCTTGTTTGTATAAGGTGCATGCCTTGGTTCTTTGATCTTTTTACAAAAAAAAAAAAAAAAAATTAAGATTTCTCACAGAAAGGAGCAATGAAAATGCATCAAAGAATATCGCGAGATTCCATCGATCCTTTTGAAATGAATAACGAAATGTAGGAAAAATTTAAACTAACAACATATTCATAGGTTAAAAACATTTATTTGACCTATATTTACCGAAAATTAGCCGTCCTAAAAACAGCTGTCAAAAGTTAATGCGTTCGGGTTGTGGAATTGCAATGTTACGAATCTTCGAATACGATGTAATGATCTAGATTATAGAATACACCGTTACGAATTCGAAAGAAAATTTCGGTATGACGAATTCTGGATAAAGGCTGTATAACACATAGATACTTGACATTTTTTTACGTAAATAATACAAAAAACATTATTCCAACTTTTTTTAATGCATCTTCATCTCGCTAGGTGGCGCTGAAAAAGTGTCGATTTCGGCTGGCATTACGATATTTTTCTCCCAATTTATAGAAAACAAAAAAAAAAATTTTAAGATTTATTGGAATTTGAAGAAAAAGTTTTGAAGCGTTGAGTTCATATAGCCATAACTTCTAAACTAAAAACCACCAATTTGAAATTTTTATGTTCTTTTATTTATACTTTAAGTAATATTTGTGGTTTTCTTAAGATTTTTTTATGCTCCGAAACATAATTTTATCAAAATTTGTTTTAAGCAATTAGTAATTAACCCTCCTGTGTATACGAAGGTACCTGGGTATCTTTTGCAATTTTAAAGCAAAAAAAGGTAACTTTCGTCTAAGGAACTATATACTGAAATCTTTAGTACCTTCCTAAAATTTATTTTTTTATTCAATAAAGTTTTTATATTGTAAAGAAAATGTTTTGGCAAGTTTTTATGAAAGATTTTTTAGTACTACCCCTTCGTCTTATACGAAGGTACCCGGGTACCTCCGGGTAAAATACATGCGAATTCGAACTGTTATGGTCTTTGTCGATTTTTTACGTTAAGAAAATCATGTACTGATGCAATCAGGATGATAGATTACAAAATTGCTTTGGATTTTTTCATTCACATCTAGTTTCTTTCATACAGATAGTGTAAAGGTACCAGGGTACCTTCGTATACACGAAAGGGGAAATTTTTTGTATACACATGATTTTTTCATTCATGTATAGTTTCTCTCATACAGATCGTATAAAGATACAAGGGTACCTTCGTATACACGAAAGGGGGAAATTTTTCGTATACACATGAGGGTTAAATAAACAAATATATATCAAATCGATGCAGAAAAAAAATAATAATAACTATAACTTTCACTTTTCCCGACCCCTACTCCGAGTAATAATCTTGACGCGATGTAGGGGCTTAAGTTGCAATGACACAATGCTGCCGGTTGGAGTAGTTCCTCCCTATAGGGCATAACCCTACAGCTCAGCAGAGCCTGCAGCTTTTGTGAAGCGACGAACTGAAAGTTACTCCCCCCTAATCTAGGGTGTCATGCGCACCGTGCCCATTGGATGGTTTGCAGTCAGGGGGTATACCGACTGTATTGGAACGGAGCCTTCATGATAACAGGCCGCCTCATGAAGTAACTGTGGCCTTAACATGGTATGCGGGCTCTGGCATGGTCGACCACCCTTTCCCAGCCATAACACATAGACTGCGACGCTTTTGTCCTCGGACACTAGCTACCGGCCGATTCCTAAAATATGAGTACAAACACAAAAAAAAACAAAACACAACAAACAAGAAGACTTGCGGGGAGTCACCGCAAGCAGAGCAGCAGACCTCATGGAACAGAGATTCCACGAAGAAGGTCAACGGCAAGGCACCAAACTTAGGAGAAATCCTCCTCCGCCAGCCAGAAGTCAAGTCAATAGGACTGCACGCAGCAATGATCAGGTGGAGCACAGAATCCATAATGACCACAGACACTGCAGCACACAGATTAGGAGGCACCCGTGCGGCAAAGATCGAGTGGAGCATACCATCCACAGCGGTCAAAGGCCTAGTACCAGCCACCTAAGAAAAACTACGAGCCCCAGGAGATCACATCCTGTCAAAATGCCCCCGGAAGAACACCGGGAAGATACGACGTCGGCCTAAAAAAGTATCCCAATTACGGAAACTGCGTCAACATCCAAGGATGCAGCACAGAAAAGGGAAACAGAAGAAGGGCAAAAACACAAGCCCTTCCACAGTAGACGTCGCCGTGTCCACCTCCCTCAGCGCGGGGAGCCAGGAGGGCTAGACGACCCACTAAGAGTCGGCCTAAGTGGAGCAGGCGTAAAATGGTATCTGCGCTATCTGGAACAGGGCATGGCACCCGAAGTAGCTCATGAAAAAGCGGTAGAGCATCGAGGTAAAGCTGGCGAAGCACCGGTACCAGAGGCAACGAAGAGGAGCTGCAGCGAGATAACGCCTCCTCAACGTCCAGAGAGCAAGAAGGTCAGAATAGCTCCTGGAAGCAACAGTAGGCCAGTGCCAGGGGCTAAGGTACCCGAGCCAGGACCACAGAAAAAGAGAATAAGCTATGCAAGCATAACCAAGGGCATCCAAATAGCGGTTCTGCCCAAAGAATACCCCCGGCAAATGCTAAGTCTGGATGAGCTCTCGGAGCTAGAAGAAGCCATACTGAGCGAAGTAGTGAAGGGCTGGTTCACCAAGCTACAGTTTGAGGGAATTCACTTCCGTCCGGGCATGTTACTGGTCGACTGTTCGAATCCCTCAACAGAAGAATGGCTGCGAGCAGCAGCACCAAAGCTCGAGCACTGGAAAGGGCTAGAACTTATGGCTTGCCTAGGGGAGGAGGTCCCAAAAGGACATACTGTTAGGATGTTCTTGCCAAGAAGTTCAAGTACGGAGATCAATAGATCGATGGGACTAATTGCCGCCCAGAACGATGATGGTCTCAATACAAAGTATTGGAAGATATTGAGCTCTAAGGATGAGGGAAGTGGGCACATGCTTACGTTCTCAACAGATAGGAAGTCACTTGAGACTATCAAGTCAAGAGGCTCAACTATAAGCATCCGCTTTGGAACCATTCCAGTGTTGGGCACAAAATCGCCACCAACGACCAAACCGTTCAAAGCAGCAACATCTACAGCTGCAGCGCCCACAGCTGTAACGTCAACAGTGGTAACGTCCACAGAAGCCACATCTGCGACTTTCAATGAAGGGAAAGACGCAACGCCACCAATACAACTAACTGGTGAAGTTGTTACGGAGAAGTTCGCCTACGTCTCGGTCATCACCGCAACACCTTCAATCGGAGATCAGGCAGAGGGCATGAACCTCGCTGCTCTCTCAAATGATAATAAGAGTGAACCTCTAACATAGGTAGAAGGAACGCTGCCTTAAGAAGAACGGGGCAGCAGCCCGGTGCTATGATCAGCACAGTAACCAGCACGAAATGTGCCCAGGTGAGCCTCCATCATGCAAAAGCTGCATCGACAGTTATTGCTCGGAGGTTCACCACAGAACAACTGGGCTTCGTGCTGATCCAAGAACCCTGGTGCTACAGGGGAAAAGTCAGTGGCCTCTACTGCAAAAAGGGTCAGGTAACTTGGGACCAGAGAACAACCAATCCCAGAGCATGTATTCTAATGCAGAAAAATATTAATTATATTTGTCTTTCAGAATTTATGACGCAGGACCTATCAGTTATCGAGACTCACATTGAAACTGATGGCAAGCACCACGTCATAGTGATCGCATCCGCTTACTTTCCTGGGGACGATCTCAACATTCCCCCAGCGGAGATAAAAAGACTTGTGGAGCACTGCAGGAAAGAGCAACTTCCACTACTCATCGGCTGTGACGCCAACACACACCACACAATTTGGGGAAGCACCGACGTCAACACCAGAGGTGAGTACCTTTTAGAATTTCTTTTAAGTAGTAATCTAGACTTTTTCAATGTGGGGGTAACACCTACCTCTGTGACTAGGGCTAGAGAAGAGGTCTTAGATCGCACCATAGGAAGCCCAGATGTTGGGGATATGATTAGGGAATAGAGGGTATCAATGGAACCTTCAATGTCTGACCATAGAATACTAGAGTTTAGATTTGGAGCAAAATGTCAAGAGATAGAACCCAAAAGAAACCCAAGAAATACCAGTTGGGACACATACACCAACACCCTGAAAGAAAACCTACAGAACTTAAAAGCTAGGAGTAGAATTAGTAACATCCTAAAACTTGAATGCTATGTAGAGCAGGTAAACAATGCAGTATATAATGCCTACGAATCTAGCTGTCCAACAGGGCACAAGGCAAGAACAAAACATACTCCTTGGTGGAGCGCTGAGCTGACCAGACTCCGGAAGAAGGTGCGATGCAGCTTTAATGCCGCAAAGCGCAACGGAGAATGGCACAACTACACGGCGACTCTGACGGAGTATAAAAAAGAAATCAGGAAAGCCAAAAAACAGAGCTTAAGAATTTTCTGTGAAGACATTTCTTCCACGCCAGCAGCAGCCAGGATACACAAAGCAATGGCTAAAGGCAGAGTGGAGACAAGAATGTCACTTTTATTGCCGGACGGAAGCTATACGCTTAGAGAAGATCAACGAGCCAGTCACCTTCTAGAAACTCATTTCCCGGACAGCACACCAGTAACTGAGTATGAGACGGCAGACAGGCAAATTGCTCCTAATCAAGAAGAATGGAAACTCGCAACGAGCATTTGTACTAAGGCTCGTTTAGATTGGGCACTCAGAACCTTTCCACCATTCAAATCAGCAGGTGTAGACGGCATCTTTCCTGCACTTCTACAAAAGGGTGCAGAAACTATATTGCCCCACCTAGTCAAAATAACTAGAAGCCGCCTTGCGCTGGGCTATATCCCAAGGAAATGGAGAAGGGCCATAGTCACCTTCATACCAAAAGTAGGGAAAACAGACTACACGCTACCAAAGTCGTTTAGACCCATTAGCCTTACCTCATTTGTACTTAAAACAATGGAAAAAATAATATATGACTATATAAGAACTGAGATTCTGGAAAAGGCGCCAATCTGCGCCTCTAGGTCTACAGAATCTGCCCTATATCAGCTGGCTAGTAACATCCAGTCGGCTCTCAAAAACAAAGAAATCGTACTATGTGCCTTTTTAGACATAGAAGGAGCCTTTGATAATACTTCTCACGAGGCTGTGATGATGGATATGCCAAATGCTTAGCACTAGAACTGCAGAAACAAAAGTGGGTAACACCACTTTAAGAATCAAAACAACAAAAGGCTGCCCACAAGGCGGAGTCCTTTCTCCACTGCTGTGGAGTCTTGTTGTGGACGAATTATTAACGATGCTAACCGAGAATGGCATTAAATGTCAGGGTTACGCAGACGACATCGCCTTAATAGCGAGAGGAAAGTTCGAGGATACACTCTGTAACCTGATACAGAGAGGACTGTCAGTAACAAAGGAGTGATGCAACACAGTGGGATTAAGTATCAACCCAGCGAAAACCACCATAGTACCTTTTACTAACAAAAGAAGCCTGCCAAACCTCCGAACAATGAGAATGGATGGCACTGAAACTCCCTTCAAAGGAGAAGTAAAGTATCTGGGACTTACACTAGATTCAAAGCTTCTCTGGAGAAGACATTCAGATGTAACTATAAACAAAGCAACGCGCGCACTCATGATATGTAGGAGCCTGGCGGGGAAAAGCTGGGGTTGTAACCCAACAATTCTCCGCTGGATGTATACCATGATGGTGAGACCCATCCTCACCTATGGTGCAATAGCATGGGCTGAGAGAACCAAGCTAGCCACAATGAGGAATATGCTAACAAAGGTGCAGAGACTGGCCTGTGTATGCATCACAGGGGCCATGAGGACATGCCCTACAGCAGCACTAGAAGTAATTCTGGACCTAACACCTTGTCATAGAGGGAGTAGCCAAGCGAACTCTGTTGTGCATTGCAAAAGAGGGGACAGGTTTAGGTAAAACTATCAGCAGTAGAGAGAAGGAGGATATTGCAAAGCACACTCCCTACATCGATCTACCAAAAGACGATATAGTAAAAAGGTATAACTTCGAAAAACACTTCGGTATTAAGCTTAGTACCAAGAAAGAGTGGGACAGCGAGATGAGATCGCAAGTCAAGAAACCACACAGTATAGCATGGTATACAGATGGGTCCAAGACATTGGAAGGTATAGGCGCAGGGGTGTACGGGCCAAGAACCAAGCACTTTGAACCTATGGGGACAACACCCAGTGTCTTCCAAGCGGAAATCCTAGCAATACAGCTGTGTGCACAATTCAATCTGGACCGTAAATACAAAGGTCAGGATATAGTTGTGATGTCAGACAGCCAAGCAGCAATCAAAGCATTAGTTTCCTGTGAGATATCATTGAGAATAACATGGTAATGCCTAACAAAACTCAACGAACTAGGCAAGAATAACACTGTTACTATACTTTGGGTCCCAGGACACAAAGAAATACATGGTAACGAAGAAGCCGATGGTCTAGCGCGACAGGGTGCAGCCACAAAATTTATAGGAATAGAACCATTCTGCGGACTGGGCACACATTCTATAAAAAAGAACTAAGAAGGGAGGAGAGGCATACACGTTCAAATCATTGGAAAAGCCTCCCAAAGCTAAGACAATCCAAATTGCTCCTCAGAGATTTTAACACTCGAAGAGCAAAAGTGTGCATAAGCTTAGGCAAACCGAATATCAGGATTCTAATGTTGTTCCTTACAGGACACTGTAAACTCAAATACCACCTGATGAAATTGGGTATAGAGACCGATAGTAACTGCCGTTTCTGTGAAGAAGCAGAGGAGACTCCAATACACCTACTTACAAACTGCGACGCCGTGGCTAGCAGACGTAAACTAGCACTGGGGAACTATGAGCTGAGTCTAGAACAGGTTTCATCCCTTGAACCTTAGAATATTCTCAAATTCATAAGCGAAATAGGGCTGGATGAAATTCTGTAATCCGCAAACCCAGCGGAGCTTTGAGAAGGAGGTACAATAGATCTCATTTAGGTCGCAGTACGCATCTCCACCACACAACATTAACATTAACATTATTCAAAGATGAAAAAAAAATAAAAATAACAGGTTGATCAAAAATATTAAATTTTTTAAATAAAACTATTTTTTGTTTTCTTTTTTATTTTTTCAAAAAGCCTAAACATTTAGCTTTCCAACGGTATATAATAATTGTAAGATCAATTTAAAAAGAGTTGAAAAAAATTCGATTAAAAACGTTCTTTATTTCGCTGCTTATATAGCACTGTGTCTTGAAAACACTTTAGCAAGCCATATAGCTGAATCGTGTCAATTTTTTATAAAATTTACGTTATAGTACAAAATTTGATCTTAAGTATAAAGAGTAATTTTATATATATTTTATATATTTTATATATTTTATATATTTTATATATTTTATATATTTTATATATTTTATATATTTTATATATTTTATATATTTTATATATTTTATATATTTTATATATTTTATATATTTTATATATTTTATATATTTTATATATTTTATATATTTTATATATTTTATATATTTTATATATTTTATATATTTTATATATTTTATATATTTTATATATTTTATATATTTTATATATTTTATATATTTTATATATTTTATATATTTTATATATTTTATATATTTTATATATTTTATATATTTTATATATTTTATATATTTTATAAATTTTATATATAAAATTGAGATTAAAGAGCAAGAGTAATTTTTAATAAATCATTTATGAGACGCAAACGTCCATTTGGGCCCACTGTGCACCGGACTATTGGCCTAGACGTAAAAAGCGCGATAAACTGTAATGATCTCCTTAGCTTCGGTATGTTTTTGTATCTTCGAATACTGTGGAATTGTTCTGGTGGGAAATAGCATGCACGTATGAAAAGACTGAGCTCGTCGGATGGGGGGGATCTTGCTACACCACACAGAAGCATCACTAAAAGAAATTAACGTGCCGGACGTATGAAAACCATGTATTAATGGAAAAACCCTATAATTGGACGGACGGAAAAAACTAATTTAATCGGTTTGGGTACAAAAGAAAACCTACACACAATTGAGGGATTAGATGTTTTAATCCCATGCCCATATCCCAACCATGCTACCAAAACTAAAACTCCACTTGCTTCGCGATGGCAACCCCTTTTGTTTAAACTCTTTTAATTCAAAAGAGTTTCAATGCATTTTGGTTATTTTGTTACACAGACCAGAGACTATAAATACTTATAGACATTGCATGTGAAAGGAACGGCACGAAATGAAAAATTTGCCCGTACAAGACAAGAGACCCGACGAGTAACAAACCTAGCGAGTACTCGCTTGCAAGAATTTGTGTTGCTAGCATAACATCATATGTTCCTTAAAGTTTTGTTTATGTTGCTAGAGTGTGTTGCTATATTTTATATACATATATTTTTTAGATTTCGCAGTAGTGCAGCATGTCGTTTGTTTAGGTTTTTTTTTGCTTGATTTGTTGTTGCTGCATTGGTTTTTTTTTTTGCTGCTATTTCTTGTGCTTGGATTTTGTTCACGTTTTGGCAGCTTTTGATCTTTAGAAATAAATCATATTTTTGCGATTTTGTCTATCTGAGGCAAAGGCGTTTAAGATAAATCGCTATATCTTTTTTATTTCTAATCGGATTCAAATGCTCCAAAGAGCAAAATTTTAGAAAATGGATTAATCTTTCAAATGACATTAAAATTAAATTTTAGAAAAAAAAAAATAATTATTTACTATCTACCTATTTTAAACCGATTTAAAACAAAAACTCTAATTTGCTGCACAGGGTTAAATTCACTCAATCCTTTTAATTTCACTTTTTTCAAGAAAATACTATTAATTTTGTTGTTATTCAAGATCGTCAGATATAAATCATATTTTTGCGATTTTGTCTATCTGAAGCAAAGACGTTTTAGATAAATCGCTATATCTTTTTTGTTTCTAATCGGATTCAAATGCAACGAAGGACAACATTTTAGAAAATTTATCAATATTCTAAATGACATTAAAATTAAATTTTAGAAAAAAAATTAATTATTTATTATCTACCTATTTTAAACCGATTTAAAACAAAAACTCTAATCTGCTGCACAGGGTAAAATTCACTCAATCCTTTTAATTTCACTTTTTTCTAGAAAATACTATTAATTTTGTTGTTATTCAAGACCGTCAGATATAAATCATATTTTTGCGATTTTGTCTATCTGAACCAAAGACGTTTTAGATAAATCGCTATATCTTTTTTATTTCTGAACGGATTCAAATGCTCCAAAAGACAAAACTTTAGAAAATTTATCAATCTTCTAAATGACATTAAAATTAAATTTTTAAAAAAAATAAACCAATTATTTATTAACTATTCTTACCTTTATCCTTTCAAATTACATCAAAATAAAGTTTTGCAAAAATTAATCGAATTCTTTATTTACTATTTTTACCTTTATCAATTCAAATAATACCAAAATTAAATTTTAACAGAATTAATCCAATTACTTATTAACTAATTTAAATAGATTTAAAACAAAAACTCCAATAATCACTTTTAATTGATTTTTTTTTTTAAGAAAAGACCATGAATTTTATTTTCTTATTTTATTTATTTAGAATTAAATTATGATTTGCCTAATTTGTTGTTAAGACAAAAATAAATACTAGTATTCTATTGCCACGCAGGACAATCGAGACTTATTTTTCTTTAAATTTAGATTAAATTGCGGTTCGGCCCATTTATATTAACAAAAAAATATTATTATTTTTTAAAGAAAGATGTAGGCTTATTAACAAATTGTAACCTCTAATTTTTGTATTAAATAGTAATACATATATGAAAACCAAAACAACTGAAATGCTTTTAAGGTTTTTGTTATATTGTTAACTTAAACATGAATTATTATAAAATAAGTTTTGAAGTTTTTTGTGATAAATTTAAAATATGCTTAATAAATTAAATTTTTAAATTTTTTTCCTTTTCCTTCGAAAATTTAAAAATTACAAAATAAACGAAATTCTCTCTCTCTCTCTCTGCTTTTTGAATTTAGGTAGCCTTCATGTACGATTTTTAAATTCGCGCACCACTTTTTCAATAAAACTGAATCAGTTGGGAACCGAAACAATCGCACTTTTTCTGTAAATATACTAGGTATACCTTGGCACTCTCTAACCACACACATGCAATCTGACATGTTGGCTTTATTGTTTTTTTTGGTACAAAAAGTCAGGGGTTTGTTTTGAAAAAAACAGATGGGTACAATTTAAAAACAACAAATAGAGTCACAGTTTAGCAAACACAAGTTGAAAACAAAAATATATTATTTTTGAAAAAACACTTGAAAACACTGAAAAACACTGAAAAACACTCAAAAACACTAAAAATCGCAAGTCACAAAAAGACGCTTTCTCGATCGCACTTAGACGTAAAGAGAACGAAATAAAACTTTACAATTGCATATATACTTAAAACTGTAACTTTGTCAAAAAAATTCTAACGAATTTCATCAAAGTCTGCACAACACTCTATAGTATGCATCCTTGACCGCGACAAGTTTAATGCATGATAAAGATATGTGGTGACTCAATACCACCACATATAAACACCAACATACAAAACACACACTTAACAAAATAACCACTCACGCATTTTATATAAAAAATTATTATTTAAGATTTCAAAAATTGTCAAATATTTTTAATCAAAAATTTTGTAAATTATTTTCAGTTATAAAAATGTATTCAATATGTTAAGACTTAGAAAATAAAATTATTCAAAAGAAATAAAAAAATTAAAAAAAATATATTGAAATAGAAAATATCGTGGGAACTAACATCCTACCCCACAGATATATATGATGCAATGCAAACAATCAAAACAATAAAAAAATAAATACTTTAATACTAAGGAGTATAAAATCGTTTCATATTCAAACAAAATCAATATTTTGCAATATATTGTAATCTTATTAATACTAACTTTTATTTCTTATACTTTTAATTTCATACAAACTACAGAGCTAGAAATGCCGCTTGTAGCAATATCTCCAATTGGAAGATGCTACAAAATAGGCAAAGCAACAAGGCAACTTGTGTAGCTGCCGATTGTCCTGCGTGGCAATAGAATACTAGTCAAATTAGACAAATTAGGCAAATCATAATTTAATTCTAAATAAATAAAATAAGAAAATAAAATTCATGGTCTTTTCTTAAAAAAAAAAAATCAATTAAAAGTGATTATTGGAGTTTTTGTTTTAAATCTATTTAAATTAGTTAATAAGTAATTGGATTAATTCTGTTAAAATTTAATTTTGGTATTATTTGAATAGATAAAGGTAAAAATAGTAAATAAAGAATTCGATTAATTTTTGCAAAACTTTATTTTGATGTAATTTGAAAGGATAAAGGTAAGAATTGTTAATAAATGATTGGTTTATTTTTTTAAAAATTTAATTTTAATGTCATTTAGAATATTGATAAATTTTCTAAAATGTTGTCCTTCGTTGCATTTGAATCCGATTAGAAACAAAAAAGATATAGCGATTTATCTAAAACGTCTTTGCTTCAGATAGACAAAATCGCAAAAATATGATTTATATCTGACGATCTTGAATAACAACAAAATTAATAGTATTTTCTTGAAAAAAGTGAAATTAAAAGGATTGAGTGAATTTAACCCTGTGCAGCAAATTAGAGTTTTTGTTTTAAATCGGTTTAAAATAGGTAGATAGTAAATAATTATTTTTTTTTTCTAAAATTTAATTTTAATGTCATTTGAAAGATTAATCCATTTTCTAAAATTTTGCTCTTTGGAGCATTTGAATCCGATTAGAAATAAAAAAGATATAGCGATTTATCTTAAACGCCTTTGCCTCAGATAGACAAAATCGCAAAAATATGATTTATTTCTAAAGATCAAAAGCTGCCAAAACGTGAACAAAATCCTAACACAAGAAAAAGCAGCAAAAAAAAACCAATGCAGCAACAACAAATCAAGCAAAAAAACCTAAACAAACGACATGCTGCACTACTGCGAAATCTAAAAAATATATGTATATAAAATATAGCAACACACTCTAGCAACATAAACAAAACTTTAAGGAACATATGATGTTATGCTAGCAACACAAATTCTTGCAAGCGAGTACTCGCTAGGTTTGTTACTCGTCGGGTCTCTTGTCTTGTACGGGCAAATTTTTCATTTCGTGCCGTTCCTTTCACATGCAATGTCTATAAGTATTTATAGTCTCTGGTTTTTACTATGCCTGTGTTGCATTCATGTGAATTCAAAGCATAATATAAAATCATTTGTATCATTGGCCGCATTCAGCGCAGACAACAGTTGGCAACTGTTGTGTAAAAATTCGCGGAATGGTAAAATTTTGGTAGCGCTCTCTAAAACTGTTCAGGTAGCATACGCCGTTTGATCGAGTGAAAAAATTCTATGCTACATGAACACAACTGTTGTATTAACTGTCAGATGCTGTTTCTGACGCTGTTAAAGTAAAAAATATAAAAAGAGGGAAGCAAATTTAATTGAGAAACCTTTGCAATTGAATTAAATTTACTTAAAAATTATATAAAATTGAATTAAATCTAATTTCTGCTACTTTGAACACATTGACGACGACAGCAACAGTGCGTCAAATGTCAAATTATTTTTACATGCTTTTCTTATGGAGGTGAATGTGGTGAAAATGTTGCAACGACAATGAGTGATTGCAACAAAGTTGCTGTCGTCGGTTTAGAATTTTTTCCTAATTTGACATGCGACAACAGAGCAATATTGTGCCTTGAATACATTGACGACGACAGCAACAGTGCGTCAAATGTCAAATTATTTTTACATGCTTTTCTTATGGAGGTGAAAGTGGTGAAAATGTTGCACGACAGTGAGTGATTGCAACAAAGTCACTTTCGTCGGCTTAGAATTTTTTCTAATTTGACGTGCGACAACAGAGCAATAAGTGTTTGTGTATACGTGAATGAAACAATCTAATGATACTTCCAGATTGTTGCATCTTTCTTCATGTTGTTTCGCACTGTTGCAGTCGTCGTCAATGTGTTCAGTACATAAGTGATTGTGTATACGTGAATGAAACAATCTAATGATACTTCCAGAATGTTGTTTTTTTTCTTCATGTTGTTTCACACTGTTGCAGGCGTCGTCAATGTGTTCATGTACTATGACGTGTAGAGTTTCAACACATTCAGAGAAAAACATCGCTTACTAAGGTAGCGCTACCATTACAGTTCACAACAGTTGTCTGCACTGAATGCGGCCATTACTAATATGAAATGCAACCATGATCTGACAACCGCTCCTATTCTGGACGTGTTCTCAGCGGATTTTTCCGAGAGAGGCCCGCCATCCGATATCCGCTTTGGTTATGTTCGGGCTCTTCTTTTTAGTTAAGCTCACGTAGTTGGACTCAGGTTCTGTGCGTAGAACTCTGTAGCGAATCACTCTGGTTCGCATCTACCAGAGGCGGCATACGTTTAATTTTTGCGTGCCTTCTTTCCTCAGCTGCAAACCAGTTTTGGTTCGCATCTACCAGAGGCGGCACACTTTTAATTTTTGCGTGCCTTCTTTCCTCTCGAGCAAACCAATGCATTCTGGTTTGCATCCACGAGAGGTGGCACACTTTTAATTACTCTCTTTGTTTTGTTATTTTAATCATATTAAAGGAGCATTCCTTTTAGACTTCCTGTTGACGTATGGAACCGATTACCGACAGCGATTACCGATTACCGTTAATCGATACCAATTTTCATTCGCTAAAACCCTCTCTCTCGGCTACCGATATACAACAGTAGTCTTCGACAGTCATCAACGAACACTCACTCCGACTCACTCGACACTGCACTGCAATAAGTATCATAAGTTTATAATAAGGCAAAGTTATGAATAAATAACTTAAATTTAATTGGAAAACTGCGCTGTTTTTATTTGTGAAAGTTTGTGGCCCTTTAATTTGACCCTGGCACGGCTGAGCTGACCTCAGCCATTAGACAAAATCACCGTCACAATATTTAAACTAGGAGTAGCAGTAGCTTAGCTTGCTACATAAATATGTACGTTGAAGATGCATTTACGTTGTTTCGCTCGCTCCAGCAAACTTTCCCCAAACAATAATAGTAAAGATATTGTGTTGTGTTGTCTCAAAAAAATGAATATATTTCGTTTTGTTATTGTTAAGGAGATGTGTGTAATGAATAAACTTACCCAACTCATTAACATTTTATTGCAAAAAAATTTGAATTTATTTAAATTTATTGCAAATTCATTAATTTATTTAATTCTTGGCGTTTCTCAACCAACCCCTTCTTGTCATTTATTTTTGTAAGCCGATCATAAGAAAAAGCTGGTTCAATAAAAAGTCCACTTATAGTACGAACCCTTGAGAATGCTACAAGTCATTAATAATGCAAATTCTTTTTCTCCAATATCAACAACTGCTTGATCGAGAGTTAATCCCTGCGATCTATGACACTAATGGTATAAGCAAGTTGTAGTGGAAATTGCTTGCGACTAAAATTGTTTGATTGAAAACTGTTTTTTAAATTACACTACAACGGGAGGAATAGGTAGTCCTGATATATTATTGTAGTCCTGATATATAATAGGTCCTGAATAATTGGGAAATTTGACCAAAGTACACAACGAAAACTCTTCTATAAATCGGCCACTTTCGCAATGGTTATATACAATTTCAACAACCTCACCGATGATGCCATTGCACAAACCTGCTGAAGTAAAGAGATTTTGCCTCAAAATAACTTGCTCACTTATTACCCATTTGCACAACAAAAGCGATAAGAAGCAATAAGCTAGAAGCAAAGTGGATTCAGCGAACAACAACAATAACGAAACATATGGAAATATTTTTTCAACTAACTTATAAGCTAAATAGAATTTCGAAATTTTGGCTTCGTTGGGAAATAATTTGAGAGGCGTTGAACAGTTAAGAAAAACAAATTTTAAAATCGGTCAAACCATTTAGAAGATATGCTCTTTTTAACATTTTTCAAACAAGCTGTTCCATGGGAGCTAACACCGCTTGTTTCTAACATTCTATCGCTATGTTTGAGGCGTACTAAAATTTGTGCAATTTTTGCTCGCTGAATAAACATTTCTTAATTTTTTTATAAGCGCGTTATTTGTATTACTGCGCTATTGCGTTACTTTTTTAAAAACAAGTGTAATAGTGCAGTAACGCATTCAAGTGCTTCAACTCAAAAGCGCAACGCAGCGCAGCGTTACCCATGTCTACTAGAGTGCATTCTTCCTTCATGAATTCAGAATATTGAGGTCAGTGTAGTGACCATACTAAATTCCGATGACACGTGAGCTATAAAAGCGGTGACCGCCTTCCGATGCAATGCTTAACGGTGTTCCCGGGGAGAGTTACGGAACTGGTGGGGAGGGAGGTGAGAGTTACGGAACTGAGTGTGAAACTTAACGGATTTAAGTTTCACACTCAGGCTTTCGATGCTTTTCACTTCAAGAATATAAAAAAAAAACAACACTCCATTCTTAATATTCCAAAACAGAAATTAGCTTCCAAACGCTTTAATTATTTTCAAAGAACAACTGGGTTTATAAAAATGTAACTGCAAAAAATGCTTATTTTAATAAATGAGTAGATAATAGTATTGCTATTCTACAATTACTCCTAAAATTTTTGCTCTCAAATTCACTCAGAATCGAGCATTTTTTGTGGAAAAAACCAACTCAAAATTGCCGTTAGCAATATCCAAATTATTAACATTTGAAGTGGATTTATGCAATTTTAACAGAGTGTACCATACATAATGAGGCTTACCTTTTTTTACTTATATGATTACAAATACAAAAAAAAATTTTAATTATGTGAAAAAATTTAACATTTAAAACAACAACACAGAGCCAAAAACCACCACATAAAATCAATAAGATTACCTTATTGAGCTCTTTTATGAGGTTTTCTTATTAATACTACAAAATAATAAGAATTTTCCATAGAGAAATCTTTTTAATTCTATAGAGAATATCTTATTAAAAATGTACAACTACTATCAAACATTTTTTAATAAGATTTCTTATTAAATGAAGGAAATGATGTGTGGATTAATACCTTACTTTGATAAGAAAATCCTTTTTTCACTCTCCAAAGTTTAAGAAAAGACCACCTTAAATTAATAAGAAAATCTTTTTGATCTGCTTTTATAAGATTTTCTTATTAAACACATATTTAAGAAGGTAATAACGGTGAAAATGCTGCTTATTCCTTGCTTTAGCTTTCAGTCGTTTTTGTGAAGTGAATTCATGAAGTTTATTTAAAAATTTGAAATAAAATTTAAATATAAAAATAAAAATATGTGATAATGGATAATGATACTTATGTTTCCGAACTTGTTTTTCGACGAGGCTGAAATTCTGTAAATTCAAACCAAATTTCAGTCGTGGGGCTTGAGTGACTCAATTTCGACTTTACTAAAAATTAATGGAGTAAACTCGAATTAGGATCTTCAAAAAATGGAGATTGAGGATGTCGTCACTTTCTTTGAAGGCCTCGACAGCGCCGGATATTTTGGTGACAAAGTCATATTTTGTTAAGTTAAAAAAACTTATTTATGCAACAACTTTGAATTTTTTTTTGCATTTTGTGAAATTATATTTTAACAGATATATTTTTTATATATACATACACAAATTGTATTTCCTAAAAAATTGTAATAAGCCATCAGAATGTATTTTTACTTAATATTACAGGCAATTAAATGTATATTTCTAGGTAAAAGGTTAATAAGATTCCGTTTTGATTTAAAAATATTTCCTTATTAAAATTTAAAATGAAATCCTATTAAGTCAATAAGATGTCCTTATTAAATTTCAAAAATAAATCTTATTAAATCTATAGGATTTCTTCTTAAAAACCAAGAAGTTTTGATAAGATTTTCTTATTGTTTTTAAAAGTGTTCTTATAAAAAACAATAAGATTCTTCTTAAAATTATGTGGTTTGCCTAATAAAAAAAGCTCATAGTTTTAATACGATTTTCTCTATGGTTTTAATAAAACAATCTTCTTGGATGAAAACCATTGAGAAATCTAATTGATTTTCTTCTATTTAATTAGGATGTTTTGGCTCTGTGAACAAACTGTTGGGCAGAAAGATTTTGAACCCATCCAAAATCGTTAGCGTTCTTTATGATTGCCCAGCATTTGGCCAAATTTGTGACATTAATGGCATCAAGATTCTCCGCATTATGAAATAAAACTTGAAACCAGATATTCCAGAGGATTCTTTCCACATGATCACGAAAGCTATTGCTTTGCATTGCAAAAAAACAAAAAAAAAATATGAAAATTTCTATCCTATCTTGGTTGCGTTGAAATCCTATGGCTACAAAAAGATCAAGTTTGTTTGCCACGAAACTAAAAATTCAAATCAAGCACTGCATCTGCGTTGGTTTCTTCAGTTTTGTATGACACTATTGCTATTCTTGGCAAAGTCAAGATAAGTAAGAACTTAAATAAGTTCATGTTTAACTACAATTTTGTATAACAGTATTACAAAGAAATCAATTTCAACTGTGTGTTTGTTATACTCACAATCACACACGTAATTGTTTCTAATTACATGATTAATCGAACATAATCACTCTCTTTCTCTAACTGATTTCTCGGGCCCTTTTTTTACTTTTCGAATTACATATATAATTGGAAGTTTATCTATATCACATGTAATGGATGTTAAATATAAGTGGGTGGAGGCATTTTTGTCAGCGTGTGCGATTTGAAGCGCCCAGTTGGAAAAGGAGCCCTGCTTTATGACTGCCAAATGAACTGCCGTAGCAGCAATGCAGCATGCATCTTATGGTATGGATGCAGAAGTGATACATGTCTGCCAAATGAACTGCCGAAGCAGCAATAATGTATGCATATCACGGCATTAATGCTGCATTACTGCTAAGGCAGTTCATTTGACAGACATGCCGTCCTAGGACATGTCTATAGAAAAAAGATATAAGCGGATATGGAGGCGTGCATGTCTGCTGAATTTCCAAGTAATGTTGCCGGCAGTTGAAAAAATTGCCATTATTCGGAGACTTGAACCTCGGCCGCGTTCATCCATTCGACCATTGCAGCTGTTAACTAATCGTCGCTTAATTTGCTTCATTAAGAATAAACGTACGAGAACAGAGAAAGAAAATTAACGCGTTCGCTTTGTTATTTTAAGAAATCAATGAAAAAAACAGAACGAAATCACTACAAAACAGAACAAACTAAAAATATTGCATGGGAATTTTCGTGGTTATTAATTTTTGCTATTGTGGGAAAACGGTTTTTCGTGGGAATTTGAGGTGGCAACTATGATAACAACATTGTTGCTATCAAAAGTGAAAACACAAAGTGTAGGCGAATTACAACAATCATGAAAATATTGAAGTTGTTGTCCCTTAAAATTAATCGGAATTTTGTATTTGCAAACGTGATACTTTATTATGACACAGTTGTTTTTATACTTATATTGAATGTATTTATGTTGTGCTATAAAAGAACTTAGTTCTTACTGTTCTGATGCTTTCTGTAAATAAATAATAATAATAATAATGCACCTCACTTAAAAATAAAAAGGAATTTTTAAATATTTAAAAAAATAGGCTTCTTAACTAAGCATTAAAATTATAACCTGCCACATTCCTTCCATCGGCAGGACTACTTTGTTTTTCATCGGAGCGCTTCTGCTAAGACCTCTTTTACATTGGGCAAGACTTGAAAGCAAGAATGTTGAGTTCGTAAGACAAATCGTGGTGAGTTTACCTGAGTTTTGGAGACGGAGGGGAGAGATTGAATTTGCTCTGTACTGGCAAGTTTTGTACTAAAAGAAACTTGCTTTCAAGTCAAGCATGATAGAATAAGAGATAATGCTTTGCGCAGGTCCGTTACTTCTGCTAATCGAGTTTGACAACCATCTGTTCAGTTGACTACGTCACAATATTTTATTTCTTTGAGAAACGTACTGCGATCGATTGTGTTTTATTTAATTGCGTATATATCGAAGTATATTTGCTAGTTTTTAACTTAAAATTTAAAAAATGAAGTGTGCAGCTGCTAATTGTGGTAACAATAGCAAGCAAATATTTTTCAGAAACCTGATGTTTGCAATAAATACAAAAACTAAACCAAGAAATTGTAGAAAACACACACAAACGAAAACAAGTATACAAAAATATATTAACTTAACAAAATTTGTTTCATTATTTAAAAACTTGGAACTATCATTTATTTGTCCTTTCAATTCACACGTAAATTAGTGGAAATAAAATATCTGGGAATGTTTAAACTACATCAATTAAACTCGTAAGGACCATTTATATAAAATCCAAGTCGAAAAATAATGCTCACTGAAGTTGGTTTCTCAGACAAATTTTTTTTTGACTAAGCTGCTTACTGGCTGTAATAAAAGAATAGTAAAAATAATGTTTGCAAAGGAGTACTTAATAAATTTACCTTCTTCTCGTTCCAATAAATTGCTTCTTAATTCTTTTATTTTAATTATACAAACTAAAATGTATGCAATTTTCATTTCTATGTAGAAAACGTATGCAAAGTGAACGCTTTCCAAAACAGCATTGATATTATGACGTACATGCGCAGAACGACAATTTTGTTGTGCTCATTTTCTTGTCTTCGGCGCAATCTTTTTATTCTATCATTCTTGCGTTCAAGTCTTGCCCTTACTTAGACTTTGTTTGTGCCTTAAGTCTTTCGTTTTGAAAATTCAAAATCACTTTAAATTGCAGTAGTTGGTATTATATATTATATGTAATCTATATATGTATATAAAAATGGATGTATGCATGTGGGTATGTGGGTATGTGGCTATATCACGTATAGACTCCAAAACCGCTGAACTAATCTTTATGAAATTTTCAGGGAAACTGAAGCCACATCTTGAGAGTATTCCTGTGAGGTTTGGTAACGATTGAACAAGGGGGCGGGGTACCTCCCATACAAGCCAAATTTGCGCTATCGATCACAAACCAAAAAAAAAGGATATATATCTGACGGTTTCAATCGTAAAAACCTAAGATTTAGTAATTTGGTTCAGATGGTTACTGTTGGTAAATGTACAAAAAATGGGGGTGGTCGTAATATAAATACGCCCACTTTTTCAAAATCGTGGCAATTCCGGAGTTCACTTTTACCGCCCACAAATCAATATCTATATATATATAAAAAGCAAAACGCTGTATGTCTGGCTGTGTGATACCTATAGACTCCAAAACTACTGAACCGATTGACCTGAAATTTTGGCAGTCGTTTTGTTTCAGGTACGAGATGGTTGAGAAAAACTTGCCACACCCCCTTTTACCGCCCCCAAATCAATAAAAATGTTATATTTCAGTCGGTTTGGGTCGTATAAGGCTAAAATTTTGTAATTTAGTATGTACGGTTACTGTCAAAAACTGTTCTAAAAATGGGTTTCCACGCCCCCTTTTACCGCCCACTAATAAATGAAAATTGTTTATTTCAGACGGTTTTGGTCGTATAAGACTTAAATTTGGTACTTTGGCTTGTGTAGTTACTGACAGTAACTGTACGAAAAATTGGTTTCCACGCCCCCTTTGCGCCCAAAAATCAGTGAAAATGCCATATTTCAAGCAGTTTTGACCGTATGAGACTAACATGTGATACCTAAGTTTGTATGGTTACTTTCGGCAACTGTACAAAAGAAGGGCGTCATCGCTATATAGCCACACCCATTTTTTGAGAAATCATTAAAATTGACTACTGGGTCGATTGAGCTAAAATGTTAACTTAGTTTGTACAGTTACTGTCAGTAACTGTACTAAAAATTGGTATCCACGCCCCCCTTTTACCGCCCACAAACCAATGAAAACGTTTTATTTCAACGGGTTGGGCTAAACGTTTTATTTCGTATTAGACAAAATTTTGTAATTCAGTTCATATGGTTACTCTCGGCAAGTGCAATAAAAATAGGCCAGTCCCACTTTAGTTAAACTCACTTTTCGGGAAATTAGCGTCGAGTGAAGTAAAGTGCGCCAGGCTTAAGCCAAATTGAGCTGAAATTTGGGCAGTCCATTTGTTTCGATTACGAAGTGGCTCAAGGGAAACATTTTGCCACACCCCTTTTTACCGCTTCCAAAACAACAAAAATGCTATATTTGGATATTTAGAGCATATGGCTACTTTCGGCAGCTATACTGAAAATGGTGAATATATTTGGCATTTGATTTGACATTTTCGTATATGGCAGTAAGGCGGTTTGTGGCAGAACAACGTCTGCCGAGGAGAGTGAGTTTTCCTGTGAGGTTTGGTAACGTTTAGGGAAGGGGGCGTGGTACCTCCCATACAAGCCAAATTTGCTCCATCGACCACAAACCAAATAAAGGATATATATCAAACGGTTTCAATCGTAAAAAACTAAGATTTAGTAATTTTGTTCAGATGGTTACTGTCAGTAACTGCACAAAAAATGGGCATGGTCGCAATATATATACGCCCACTTTTTCGAAATCATGGCAATTCCGGAGTTCTACACATTTTTATTGTGAAACTTGCTGTGTAGGTGCTCCAAGAGACAGTCACGATACATAAATGTTTTCACGCCTTTACTTCACTTTTACCGCCCACAAATCAATATCTGTGTATATAAAAATGAATCGTGATTTGTTCGGATGCTTAAAAATTGAAAACGACTGGACCAAATTGAATACTTCCTTCTACGGGTTTGTTCGTGACCCACAAATCAATAAAAATGCTATATTTTAGACGGTTTTGGTCGTTTTAAGTTAAAATTTGGTAAATAAGTTCGTATGATAACCGTCAATAACTTCAATAAAAACGGGAGTGTTACACTTCATCTACGCCTACTTTTAAGAAAATATCAAAATACTTCGAAACTATTGGTCCGATTGAGCTCAAATTTTGTAAGTGGCTTTGCTTTGAGTACGAAATAGTTTAAGAAGAAATGCCACACCCTATTTTACCTCCCACAAATATATTAAAAATTTGTGTTATCGACTAGCTTTAAAGTTATGGGTAGCACACCTTAGAAATTCGGTATTCGACCACAATTTAGACGTACCGTTTCAGTGATGAAATTTTATGGGAGTTGGACAAGGGTGAGGGGCACCTCCCATACATCCCAAATTTGCGATATCGAATAGCTTTGAAGTTATAGGCCACACAGCTTTAGAATTCAGTTTTTGACCTCAATTTACACCTGCAGTTTCAATGATTTTATTTTATGGGCTTTGGACAGGGGGGCGTGACATCTCCCTTACAACCCAAATGTGCGATATCGTATTGCTTTGAAGTTATAGGTTGACAGTGTAAGAATTCGGTATTCGACCTAAATTTATACATGCACTTTCAATACTTACATTTTGTCGGCGTAGGGCAAAGGGGAGTGGCACTTCCCATACAACCCCACTTTGTGCTATCAAATAGTTTTGGAGTTATAGGTCGCACAATGCCGGAATTCAGTATTGGACCTCAATGTACACATGCAGTTTCATTGATTGCATTTTATGTTCATTGGTAAGAGGGGCGTGGCACCACCCATTTAAAGTAAATTTGTGATATCGAATATCATTGAAGTTATAGGTCACAAAGCGTCAGAATTCAGTACTCGACCTCAATTTATACATGCAGTCTCATTAATTACATTTTATGGGCGTATGACAGGGGGACGTGAAACCTCCTATTTAACCCAAATTAGAGATATCAAATAGCATTGGGGTTATAGGTTGCACAGTTTTTGAATTCAGTATTGGACATCAATGTACACATGCAGTTTCATTGATTGCATTTTATGAGCGTTGATCAAGGGCGAGTGGCACCTCCCATACAACGAAAATTTGTGATGTCGAATAGCTTTGGAGTTCAAGGTCGCACAGCGTCGGAATTCAGTATTCGACCAAAATTTACGCATGCAGATTTACTGACAAAAATTTTTTAGAGTTTGTCGGGGGGGCGTGACACCTCCAACTTTACCCAAATTTGCGATATCGAATAGCTTTGGAGTTATAGGTAACTCAGCCTCGGAATTCAGTATTCGACCTCAATTTACACATGCAGTTTCATTGGTAAAATTTTATGGGCGTAGGTAAAAGGAAAGTGGCACCTTCGATACAACCCATATTTGTGCTATCGAATAGTTTTGGAGTTATATGTCGCACAGTTTTGGAATTCGGTAGTCGACCTCCATGTACACATGCAGTTTAATTGATTACATTCTATGAGCGCTGATCAAGAGGGCGTGGCACTTCCTATGCAACTCAAATTTGTTATATCGAATAGCCTTTTGGATATAGGTCGCACAGTCTCGGAATTCAGTACTCGACCTCAATTTAGACAGGCTGTTTAACTGATAACATTTTATGGACGTTTGACAAGGGAGAGTGGCAGCAACGCGCCGGGTTTCAGCTATCTAATATATTTTTAATTCTTTTTAAAATAAATTTTTTTTATATAGCAAACAGTTTGTTGCTTACAACACTTACAAAAACTGTACAAAAACTTAAAGCTACCCACTGAACCATATGCGAAGGCTTTGCGTAAAGTGATAGTTTTGAGTACGTTTTCGAGTAGACATTTTTTTGTGAATTTTGTTTTTTCTTTACAGGTCAATTACACTATGCGCCACCATTTTGCTCATTGACATGACACTATTTTTTTCTTATAGATTTCTGCCCACTGAACACGAAAATTGCAATAAAATTTTTTTCTATGAATAGGTTTTCGAGATATATATTTTAAATTTTTAAACGATTTTTTGGATATAGCTCCATACATTTTACCATATCCTCAGTTTTAATTGACCGCTTTGGTTATAATAAAGAACAAATTAAAGAAAAATAAATTTACTTTAAATTTAATTCATACATTTTGCTCATATGTTGAGTAGTTTCCGCACAATTGAAAGAAATATAACAAAATAAATAATTTTTTCAGTGAAAAATAAAATCGAAAAATCCTTAAACAAATTAGCAAAAAAAAAAATGGCAAAAATGTATGCACAGTTTATTATTTTACGCATGAAGATGGCTTTTTAAGGAAAATAATGAGCTACTGATGAAGAAGTTAACCTTCAAACAATTCAAACCTTCAAACAATTTTTTCACATTCTAATGAGCGAAGATCCTGGATATATTACAAATTTGTTCAAATAAAGCAAATTATCGATATGCAATAATTAGACAATTTATGATTGAAAAAGTTTCATTTGTGAGTGCCGAAAAAGTGCTTTTCTATGGTTCCTTGAGTAACTCGTTTTCGAACAAAAAAGATTCGCTTTTGAGAGGCATTTTTGTCTGACGAATGAGTTCAAAAGAGTTCATTTATGAGTGTCAAAAACGAACTGTTCTACCCGAAAAGGTTCATAAATGAATTCAAAAAAGATAGTTTTGGTTCAGTTGGTACTGATTTCTGAGCAGAACATTAAAAGTTATGCATCATTTTCCTAAAGCAAACAACAACAGATAATGAAACTACTAAAAAATCTTCTACTAAACATGCTTTAATTTTTGAATACTAAAAAAAAAGAATATTTGATAGCTTTATTTCATAAATCGTCTTACTCAGTGTTAGTAATATTTTTATATAACCTTGTATAAAAAATTTATCCAAAATTTATCATTAAAAACGATAAATCAATGGAATGCGTTCTAAATGTTGACAGTTTTATTGCATTAACCAATTAGTAAAATTCGCAAAAAAGAAAGCAAAAAAAGCAAATTATGAAGATCAAGAACCATAAGCAAAAATGTCTTCTGCCAAAAAAAGATAATCAATACAAAATTTACAACAACAAAATATATATCCGCCCTGCTCCAAGCAGCTGGCGAGAAAAACAAAAGCATTAATTAAAATCAGCAACATTTAAAGCTACTTATAATCACACAAGAATCATCATACTCCTATAAAAAACTTTGTGTATAACTGGAAAATGTGCAGAATTAAATAAACAAACAAACAAACAAACGAACACACCAATATAACCACCAGCAAACGTAAATAAATCGTTTGCTTACTTGCTATACTTAAAACGGGCGTATAAGGCCTTAAAGCCGGCCGGCGAACCGGCTGGTCCAGCAAGCCACTTCTTAACAACATCACTACTGCTCATCTTAAGCAGCAGCAGCAGCAACCATAACCACAACAACAACAACAACACGATCGGTACAATAAAGCATTAACACACGCAGTTTTCGTTTTGACCAAGATATCTGCATTTAATCTTTATTCTTCGCGGTATTTGTTGTTGTTTTTGTTGCTGTTCTGTTTTATATTCAAAGTTTTGTTTTGATTTTTCATAATCTTTCGTGCCTTGCTTTCTTTCTTTCTTCTGTTTTTTTATGTTTTGCTTTTACTTTGCATTACAAAATCTTATCTTATTAACATTTCCTTTTATTTCTTTAAATTTTATTTCTGTTGCTCTTTTTTTTTTGATACTTTTGAATGTATTATTTTTAGTTTATTTTTGCTTCTTGAAAGTTGTATAAATAGCTGTCGCCTGGCAGAAGTTAGAATCAGTTTTATTCTTTCGCGTGTGTGTTGCTGTTCGTGTTGCTGTTACCTGTTGCTGTTACCTGTTGCTGTCATCTACCAATAACGTGGACAACGTTTTGAATTTTAATAAAATTGTTCGTAGTGAAAAGTGTTGGTGACAAAGAAAATTAAAAAAGAAGGAACTTATTGCATAGTGACATATATAGAAAAATAGAAGTTTTTAAAGACAAATAACTGTTAAAATAATATAACAAAGAACAAACAATTGTGAGCAGCATAGTAATGGATGGAGGCAAGAAGAAGAAGTGATAAGTGTTTAAAAGTGAGTGATATATGGAAATATATACATAAGTTGAATGCACGCATTCAAATCATAGCAAAACTCAATAGACTCCAAAACTATTTGTGAACAGAATGTTAAAATTTTTTTTAAAATATTCAATATATTTTAAAAATTTTAATGTGAAAACGTTTGTTTAATAAACCAACAATTAACGATTATAAAACACGCAGGAAAAAAAATTAAATCATTTTATTACAGGACATTTTAAATAAATCTAGTTCGTTTCTTAAGTCTTTCGTTTTACTCTTTAACAACGTATGTAATTAGGTCTGCTTCTGTACCATCTTCAAGTAAAGTTCGAGTAATTGTAATAGAATAGAAGTGACATTTTGCTTGTTTTTCTTCTCTCTCGAGCTTTAAAAATGTGTAAAGGAACGCTTCAAGTACTTGAATCAAGTACGGAAACAGACCTATTGATATACTCCACCTACAGAGGTGTGAGAGCAGGCATTAAAATATTAGAATTTTTTTTTATCATATGAGAAAGACTTATCAAAATTTTGGATAAAATTTTCTTTATCTAAATGCAAATAAATAAAATAAATAGGGGCATACCTGTAGTTAGTTAAAAGATATAGAAAGCTTAAAGGATATGAAACGAAAAAAATTTTTAAAAATAGTATCCATAGCTTATGCTAGTCACAATGAAAAAACTCAACTTCATCTCATAGCATGTATTTTGGAAAAATGCTGTTGCTACTTAAGTAAAATCTTGACTTAATATTGAAAAAAAAAAAAAAAAATTGAGAATGTTTTAAATTTCAACTATTTTTGCTTGCAGATTAAAAAAAAATATCTGAAAATTAATTAATTTTCAATAATTTTGCAATATGTTATAAAAGTGAAAATAAACTTAGCACGAGGCCCAGTAGGTGTTTGGATAAAATTAGCTAAAGACAAAAATTCGTAAATTTGAAAAACTAAATATTCCAAACTGGCGTTACGTACGATTTGTACGAAGAAATATTAAAAAAAAATAATGAAAATATCTAATTTTTAAAAAGCATTTTTTATATATCTGTAGTTATTAAGTAGCACTATATTAAGTAAAAACAATTACAACAATCGACCCTAAGAAAGTAAAGATATAAGCAAAAATATGTGCTGCTGTTACGTTACAAAAAACGCAAGTGATTTTTAACTTGGATTACAAAATTTGCAAAACTCTCTGGATTGGGCAAGACTTTTTGTATACAACTTTTTTTAGAAGGGTTTAAATAACAAACGTTTATTTTCCAAGTGCTCAAGTTTTAAAATCTTCTCTGGTTTTTTTTACTAGGCTTTTTTATAAGGCATTACGTTCCCTGCAAACCAAAGTTTCCGAATTTGTCTGAATTCCGATTAGTTCGTAACTATATCGAGAATTCTTAACGAATTCGTAACTATTTCGCAATACTAATTTCGGAACATTTCCGAATAATTCGAAAGAGTTCCGAAATCAAATTTTCAAATTTAAATTGTGAGGTGTTTAAAATATTTCGAGTTGAAAAAAATATTTAGGCCATGAGCCTAGCGGCATTTTAAATAATTTTCCATTTGTAAAATAATTTAATTTTAAACAAATTTTTCTTTTAAACAGATGATACAAGATATGGTTCTAATTTTAATTTTTGCAGATGCAAATACAAACGACATGTCAGGTTCACATTTATATATGTTCCATAATAGTAGTTGCAAAGGATCTGCATCTTAAGCCCTAACTAAACTTTGATTCGAAATTGTTATTTAATTTTGTATTACATACGGTACAAAAATCATTAAGATATCGTTGCAAATTTGATGCTTCATTTCGTTACGAATTCGGTGCTACAATTCGTTAAGAAATTGTAATGAATTTGTAAAGCATTCGTTACGAAAACGATAATTCAATTGCAAACGAATTTGTTACGAAATCGACACGTCAATTCTTTACGAATTTGTTACGAATTCGTTACGAATACGATACTCCAATTCTTTACGAATTTGTTACGAATTCGTTACTAAAATTCCTTCCGAATGCGTTACGACAATTCGTTACGAATTCGTGTCAACCCCTCCATACGATTGTCGTTACAAAATCGGAACGAAATCGGATGCCGAACTCGGAATAATTTCAAAAAATTCGTAACGAATTCGTTACGAATTCGGAAACTTTGGTTTGCTGGGTTACTGGCGTTGCGTTACTCAAATTTCCTTTGCAGTTTAATTGGGTAATTAAGTAATTAGGCAGTTCAGTAATTATGTAATTTAGTAATTATAAAACAAATTTCATATATTGTCCTTTTCTTGCCTTCACCATGTTTTCATTATTTTTAGCCAATTCCTTTCGTTTTTACTAAAACAAAAAATTTACGAAACATTTACTAAACATTTACGAAAAAGAAAAACTACATATGTGAAACAGTGCAGACGATTTGATCATCATGGTAAATGAATTTATGTATAAATTGCTTATACACTCTGTTGCAGTTGTATAAAGCCACCCAAAATGTTAATAGTTTTGATATTGCTAATGGTAATTCTGAGTTAAACTGTTTCCACAACAAATTCTCAATTCTGAGTAAATAAGAGATGCAAAAATTTAATGAGTTGTTTTAGAATAACGGTAATTTTTCTACTCTTTTATTAAAATTAGCATTTTTTGCAGCTGCATATCTATAAATCCAGTAGTTTTTTGAAGATAATTGAAGCGCTTCAAAGCTAATTTCTGTTTTGGAATATTAATAATTGTGTGTGTATGCTCTTTGCTTTGTGAATGTGTGCCGACAAACAGTGTGGAGAGCTCTAAAACAAAATCACAAGAAGGCTCCGCGGATTTTTCAAGGACATACCGATGCCCGTATGCAATTTGCAGAAGAGTGTATTGGAATGAATTGGAGATCACTAGAGAAATATCGCGGCTCTCAACGTAAGTCGTGTGAAAGCCCATGAAAGCCTTCAGGATCGTCCATTTTAAATTTTTTCTCATCGGAAAAAGTTACCTGAAATGGAAAGTTTCATGGGCAATAAAATAACAATGGCACAAAAGAAACTTACCGAGGCCCAATTCATTCCAATACGATCTTCTGCAAATTGCATGCGGGCATTAAAAAAGCCGCATTTTGGCACTCTTAATATTGGGATCTCGTTTTCGAGCCATCCACAAACTGTTTTTCGGCACCATTCACTGAGTAAAGAGCAGCAAGTTGATTGCAGCTCTTTGTTGAATTGCTTGCTGCCTTAATTATTTTACGCTTATCGCGACCATCCAGCTTTTTTTCTGCCAACAGGATTACTTAAGAAGGAACCTATTGATTTATAGCTTCGACTGAATTTTCGAGCAATTTCACGAAAACCTATGCCTTCCGATTTTAAAGTAATTATCTTTTCCCCTTCAATATCTGTTAATCTTATTGCACGTGACATCTATATATAAATAGGCGTAGGAAAAACAGTTCGATACCATTTTCAACCGTTTTGGATAATTTCTTTCAAATGATTAAGAGTAGGGAGAAGGAGTGCACCAAATACTCTTTGTGACCTAAAATTTGAGCTTTCAAAACAGAAATTCTTAAATAAAAGCTAAGCTATAAGAGCTGGAAGAACACGGTGTAAGAGGAAATTTTAGACTTTGCTGAGTTGTAAATACATAACAATGTATAATAACATCTCTTACGGATATCCTACAATAAGCATTTTTTTTTATGTTACATGTCCGAATATGTATTGGGATTGTGAAATTTCTTACAAACAATAAATTTTGAAGAATTCCCGTTATTTTGACATAAAAATTATGACGATATCTTGAAAACTGTAGCTTTTCTCAGTACAACGTATTTTTGTATGAAAAGTCGTTGATTAGCACTGAGCGGTAAACTGAAAAGAGAAATAGATTCGTTTTTGAACCCATTTTTACGCTCATCTGAGAACGAAAGCAATTTCATATCACAGTGTTGGTCGAAGGTCACAGTGAAAAGGTCGAATTTTGACCACTGGCGAGTTATATTAATTAAAAAATACACACACACACACACGATCCTTTATATTCCAAAACAGAAATATCTAACCTTTAAACGCTACAAAAGGGTGTTTTTTTTAGAGGTATAGAACTTCGAATTGAAATAAAACACAAGAAAATCGTTTTAATGTCCATCAATGCCATTAATGTTTAAATATGATTTCGGGCATGTGGCCGCCACGGCTGGTTCGAATAAAGCCAATTCTACAGGTCCAATTTTCAACCACTTTTTCGAGCATATGGGGCCATATGTCGGCAATAACGCCACGAATGTTGGCTTCCAAGTCCCCTAACGTTTCTGGTTTGTTGGCGTAGACGAGCGACTTCACATATCCCCAAAGAAAATAATCAAATGGTGTCACATCACACGATCTTGGTGGCCAATTGACAGGTCCATTCCGCGAAATTATGCGCTCATCGAATGTTTCCTTCAATAAATCTATTGTGACGTGCGCTGTGTGGCATGTAGCGCCGTCTTGTTGGAACCACAACTCATCCACATTCATGCCATCCGATTCGGGAACAAAATAGTCGGTTATCATGGCTCTATACCGGTCTCCATTAACGGTAACTGACTCTCCAGCATTATTTCGGAAGAAGTATGGCCCAATGACTCCACCAGCCCATAGAGCACACCAAACAGTCAGTTTTTGTGGATGTAATGGCGTCTCAAGGGTCTCATGTGGATTCTCTTCATTCCAAATGCGGCAATTTTGCTTGTTGACGTAGCCATTCAACCAAAAATGAGCCTCATCACTGAACAAAATTTTGCGATGAAAATCAGCATCGAGATCAATCTCATTTTCGGCCCATACACCAAAATCACGACGCATTGCATGGTCTCGCGGCTTTAATTCTTGCACAAGCTGGATCTTGTAAGGTCGCAAGCCAAGATCTTTGCGCAAAATCTTCCATAAAGTTGATGGACAAAGCTCCAATTGCTGTGCACGGTGGCGAATCGATTCATTCGGGTCCTCTTCAACATTTTGGTCTACAACGGCAATTGTTTCTTCGGTGCGCACTGTTCGACGTCTCTGCGGATGCGTATTATCACATAGAGTAAACGTAGTGCGAAAACGACCCATGGTTAACCGAATTAATTGCTCTGATGGACGATTATGTCGACCATAAAATGGACGGAGCTTGCGGTAAACTTCGCGAACTGAACCATTATTTTCGAAATAAATTTGCATGATTTGCAAGCGTTGTTCTTTTGTCAACCTGTTCATGATGAAATGGCAAACCAAACTGAACATAAATGACATTAGAGTTGCCAGATTTGACCACAAAATGCCAGTTTTATCTCTATTCGAAAAACAAACCTCTAAAAAAAAACACCCTTTATTATCTTGAAAGAACTACTGGATTTATAGAAATACAACTGTAAAAAATGCTAACTTTAATAAAAGAGTGGTAAAATGCTAACTTTAATAAAGTACCGTTATTCTACAATAATAGCCGATACACATTGACTGCGACTAGCGACGGACGCCAATTGTCAAAAATTAGAACGCATGTTTTCTTATGAAGATGTATTTTTTGAATACGGCACAACAAAGAGAGAACACGACCACAATTGTTGTTGCCGCAGACTTCAATCTATTTCTAATTTGATAGAGACGACAAGAGCACACATAGCAGAGTTTGTTTATGTTTTGTATGAAATACTGATTGTCGCTGTTGCGTTCATTACACCGTGTTACACACACTCTGTCCCATGAACCAAATTTACTTTTTCGGAAAGGGGATAAAAAATAAAAATACACGTGTATCGGCGATTTTCATGTACACGTCAGAATTATTTTTTTTTTTAAGTTTGAAGTATATATTTTTTTTAATGGTTATCGGATTTTTAAGGTTCAGTTCGTTAAAAAAACAATTTTTTTTTATTTAATTTAATTTAATTTATTTTATTGAGTCTTATTTTTTTCACCTAATTTACAATGCTATTTTTTCAATAGATAACTTAGAACTATATGTATTATTCTAAAATAATTACAAGTTTTCGCTTCAAGCTTGTTGATTAATACATACAATAAGTATTTTTTGTTATTTAATAAACTGTGTTTGCTCCCGGCACATATCAGAGAAGATAGTTTTCTACAATAAAGTTTACTTAAAAGCTAGACTTAAATCTAAACTTACAGACTAAACAAACATAAAAAAAATAAAAAACAAAAATATTATCCTCTGTGTGTACCGGGTGTAATATTTTTATAAAAATCAGGCATTAAAGGAGACAAGGCATTTATTTCAGCGTTAATATTTTCATTTAAAATTCCAATCGGAGATAAATATCGAGTGTTTGACCAGCTAAAATCTTTTTGGTAAGAGAAAACATCAGAAATTAAACTATTTTCATGGAACTCTAATTTATTAACAAATTTTTTTAATAAGTTTAAAGAGTAAATGCACAAAGGATTTATATTAGCTTTTTTATAGATAAAATTATTTGAAAATCGTTTAGTGGGAGATTCATAGTTACGATCTACGCATAATCTTAAAATATTTCTTTCTAAAATTTCTAATTTTTTTGCAACAGTTGGAGATATTGTGAACCAAATTGGAAAGGCATAAATAATAGCTGGTCTAATACTTAATTTGTAGATTAACATTTTTGAATTTTGATTTAAATATTTGTTATGAAAAAGTTTGGCAAACATACCTTTTAATTTATTAGCTTTATTTAAGATTATGCGTGCATGTTCGTTAAATTTTACTAGCTTATTGAATGTCACTCCTAAGTATTTTATGCTATCTTTGAAGGGGATTTCAGTTCCATCTAAAAAAAGAGCCAGGTTTTTGCTCTCAGGAACAACAGATCTCCTACATCTTCCAGAAGCATTCCTTAAACAAATTGCTTGAGATTTAGACACGTTTATTTTAATGCCCCAATCTTTGTAATAATTATTTATCACTGAGAGGTGATTTGAGATAAGGCTTAAAGCTGTAGTTGGCGACTCATCATGGGCATATACTAGAGAGTCATCAGCGTATAATATACTTTTGGATTCATTAAAAATGTGTGGAAAATCATATATTAAAATGTTGTATAGATGGGGTGCCAAAATTGAACCTTGTGGTACGCCGCTTTGAACTGAACCGAAATTGGAGCATGTTTGATTAATTTCAACAAAAAATTTTCTACTGCTAAGGAAGCTTTTAAAAATTTTAATAAAAAAGGGATCAAAACCAATATTAATGAGTTTATATACTAATCCATTGTGATAAGCTTTATCGAATGCTTTTTCAATATCTAGAGAAACGGCGACCGTACATTTTTTAATTCGAAGGTTATTGATGACATCATTTTGGAATTTAAGTAAAGCATGAGAAGTAGAGTGGCCAGGCTTAAAACCAAATTGGTAACGTGGAATATAATTGGTATTCAAACTAGTATCCATTTTTGATCGAATGACTCGTTCGTATAATTTTCCTAAGTTGGACAATAAAGAAATCGGTCTAAAGTTACTGAGAATATAACTTCCAGTTTTCTTTTGAATTGGAATAATTTTAGCAATTTTCCAATTATTTGGAAAGTAACCATTATTGGTGCAGTTATTAAATATAATAGCTAAAAATTTAAATGCTGAAATGGGAAATTTCTTAATAATGAAATTCGAAATTGAGTCAGGACCTGCAGATTTTTTTGAATTTAGACTTTTGGAAAGGATAGCCAATTCATTAGGGGATGTGAAATGCACACCGTCTGAATTTTGTAACGAAGAAAAATTTTCCGAAAATGTATTTATTGAATAGGGTAATGACGACAAAGTGTTATTTATTGAAGATTCGATGTTAACATTGTCAGACCTTATTGGGATATTTTCTTTATATATTTCAGTGAAATGTTCTCGGAAGGCTTCTACTTTATAATTATCTTCAACGATTATATTGTCGTTAACTGAAATTTTTGAACACGATTTAGATTTATTGTAACCAATAATTTTGTAAATTTCTTTGTATGCCGTAGGACCCGGTTTAATTTTACTTACTTGCTTATTAAACTCTTCAGCTTGATAAAGTTTGACTTGGTCTTTGATAATTTTATTTAAAAGTTGAATTTGAGTAGAAAGTAATTGGTATTCTGCACTGCTTCTATTAAAAATTCTATGAAAAATACGTTTTAATTTTCTTTGCCACGAATATTTCTTTCTAAAAAGACTTTTAATATTTTCAGGGACTAAAAAGGCTTTATTTTTAAATTCAAATTTTTCTGTATGTAATTCTGTAATTGTGTTTATTGTGTTAGTGAAGTTATCTATGTATGCGTCTATTTCCTCGTTATTTAAATTCCTTTCCGAACTTGGTAAACTATTGCAAAAAACTTCATTTAAATTTGATTCAAAATTATCCCATATAGTATTTTTGAAGGAAACAAAAGAGCGAGGTGGATTAATGCAAAATTCAAAATCATTGAAATCAAATATAAGTTTTAAAGGAAAGTGATCAGAAAATGAGGCTAAGCTCGAAATTGAAAAATTTTTGGTAATATGGTCTATAATATTTGAGCAAATAAGAAAATGGTCTAAAAAAGATGAGCCGTTTGGATATGAGGGGCTTACATCACAAATTCTACTAAAATCCAATGAATACGTTTGAAGCCAGTTGAATAAAATTTTTCCATTAGCATTATCGATGAGATCACCCCAATTTGTGTTTTTACCGTTAAGATCACCACCAATAAAAGAACCATCAAAGTTTTTTGAAAAGTCATTAAGTTTTTCTAAGCTCTCTAATAATTTTGCAGAAGTAAAGTTACACGGAATATAAATGATTCCTAACAAAAAAGTTTTTAAATTTCCATTAACAGACAATTTTAACTCCATAAAACATTGTGGAAAACTAACACCTGAAATATATAATGGTAAATATTTAAAATTTTTCTTGATCGCAATACCAACACCTTGTGTCGAATTATCTCTAATAAAATTATAATCCTCTAATATGATGTTATTGCAGTTTAAATGAGTCTCTTGAATAAATGCAATATCAATCTTATGTGAATTTAGTTCAGTTTTTAGCGCTGTGCCCCCAAAACTGACATCTTTTGCATTGAATTTCCCTTAATTTTGACTTTGGAGCCTCCCAGGTGATTGTTTGATTCAGAAGATAACGCAATTTTTGTAAATCACCGATTTTTTTACCGTGCACTAAAGTAACGAGAAAAAGTCCAGAATCATAATTATATTTAATGGAATTATGTGTTTTAAATTTTGAAACTGTGCCAATAACACCTGGAAGCTCAAGCTCTAACGCTTCTTTTATTTCCGAAATTTCTGATTGGTGGTATAATCCTCTTAAGACTACATTTACTTGTCTCAGTTCCGAAGGAGTATACGAGTATGATTCGATGCCTTTGGAACGTAACAGTGCCATCATTTCAGAATGAATTCCGGCATCTTCAAAATAGAGCTTACTCTTAAAGCGGCTTTTATTTACAATTTTGAAATTTATCTTAGGGTTCTTTGATTTTAGTTGGTCAACTAAGCATTTAATGTTTATATTATATAAAAATATAGGAGGACAAAATTTGTTTTTCTTTTCTAAAGGTGCTCTGATAATACCTGATTTTTGATTAGTGTTATTTAAGTTATTATTTTTAACGACGGTGATATCGTTTAATAATGCAAATCTATTTTGTGTGTTAATGTTATTAATGGTATTACTAACATCTACCTTATTTTTAATATTGGAAACATCTATTTTTATTTGACCAGCAATTGAGCGCTTCAACCGCTTCTGGTTTATAACCTGGAAACCATCGTCTTGGAGATTGCCCGCATTTTCAATTTCTTCGTTCAAGGTTTGCGATATTTGCTCGGAATTGTTGATATCCATTCCCAAATCATAAATGATTTCATCTTGAAGACAACTTGAGGATAAATTATTGAAGGTGGAGATTTCTCCTTGTCTGGAGGTTTTTTAGGGATCATCCCTGCTTCCCAAGTATTATTATACATTCGATAGGAGAAGGATATTTCAGTCCAATGAAATTTGAAGAAAATTCAATATGACGAAATTTACCGTATTTGATTTTTATTTTTTTTTTTTTTTTTTTTTTTTTATTGACAAAAAGTACGTCCGACTCTGATGAATTCGTATTTTCAACACAATTTTTTTATAACTTTTGTTTTATAAAAATAAAGAATCGTTACATTAAAAATTTTAATGTTTTTAAAGAAATGTAGGCCTTTTATTTTTGCGGTTGTAAGCATTTGCTTCAGTATCGCGACAAATAGACCAACAGTATTCGCCAAGCATATGCGTAATGCCTTTTCCTTTAAAGCGCTTTTTAATAGCCGCAATGTCCTGATGGAACCTTTCGCCATGCTCATCGCTACAAGCTCCTAAATCATCAGGGAAAAAATCTAAATGATTGTGAAGAAAATGGATCTTTAGCGACATTAAAATGCCCATTTCGCCATATGCCGAAATCATTTCTGCGACAATATATTTATAATTGGCAGCTCGTTTGTTGCCAAGAAACTGCTCAACAACGGCAACTGTACCTTTCCATGCACGTTGTTCGATAGCATTTAATTTTGATGAAAATTCAGAACTTGCAATTATTTGTTTTATCTGCGGACCATTGAAAACACCTTAAATCAAAAAAAAATCATTAAAAAACATAAAGTTACTGAATGACTTCTTAAAAAAAAAAATACCTGCATGAATCTTTGCGCCGCTCAATTTCGGGAAAATGTTGCGCAAAGTTGCAATGGCCTCGCCATCACGATCCAGTTTTTTAACAAAATTTGATACGAGACCGAGCTTAATGTGTAATGGAGGCAAAATGATTTGAGACGGCTGCACCAATGGTAAATTCTCTATACTTTCTATACTTTCTACGCCTACTTTGTAGCATATTCGCGGCTTCCACTTAAATTCAGTGTAATGCTCATCTCTTTTTCGACCTTCCCATGTACACAAAAAGCACTGGTGGGTTGGAAATCCAAGCTTAACACCCATGAGTAAACCGACCACCAAGCGCGTCGGAAGCTAATTTCATCTGGGGGGGCAGTACAAATGGGGGGCAGTACAAATGGTGGTGCAAAAAAAAGTTCACCAAAATTTCTTCAAAGAAACATGAATGTGAATAAACAAATTTTTTATTTTAGTTTAAAATAAAAAAAAATATAAAAATATATAAAAAATATTAAAATTACATTATTTTTAAAAGTTCTTCCAATTTCAAATTAGAGCTCATTCTTTAAAGGGTCTTTCATATGTTAATATGAAAATATAAGAAATAATGGTTGCTTTTATAAAGCAAGACTAGGTATATCTTTACATGGTTTAAATGCAATAAGGTACAAAAAGTTATATCAATTTAAATTATTCCAAAATATTTCTTTCTGTCCTTGCGAGAAACAAACTCTTTCATCACCTCCATCGAATTCAATTCTTCGGTTTTATCTTTGTGAATGTGTATAAGTGCAGCATGAGTGAGTCGTTTCTGTGTCATAGTTGCTCGAAGATACGTTTTAAGTCGTCTTAGTGCACTTAAGGAACGCTCAGATGAAGCTGCTGATGCAGGCACAGTCAAAAGCAAAGCAATATGTTTTTCAACTTCATTTAATAGTTTTTTGACAGTATCCTAATTTTTCGCAAATTGGGATACAATGCCACTTCAATTTCAAGGTGTTTGGCCGGGCAATTGCTTCAGCAATTTCATCTGCAAAAAGGTCATCTGCATAAAGATCTAGTTTTGTTTTTAGATTTTGTTCAGAAGGCACTTTTCCGTTGAAGGCTTCGATTACAATATTTTCCAACGATTCCAGAGTGTCAAGATCTGTTCAAATGTACAATAAGATTTACAAAGTGCCAGTTTACACTAGCCTCACTCGACAGACTCTCCGAATATTAAATCAAAGTGAGTCGGTTGAGTGAAGCTGGTGTAAACTTGCAAAAATAAAAAAAAAGTAAACTATCAACCTGTTTGATCGAATCTAGCCGTTATCTCATTTGAGAGAAGATCTAAAATTTCGAAATAATCTTTTCGTAGCCGATCATATAATGGCAACTGTACTGAAGGAACCGGATTTGTTGTTTCTTCAAAGCGTCGAGGTGGATTTTCATCAGCTAATTCACAGAAGGGGCTTTCGCATGGTCCAAAACATTGGACCAACATGGCAGATTGTACAACATGTACTACCATGCGTAAGCTTAAACGATAGTCGAAATTTTCGGTTTTTTTCTGCCGATTGTACAATATTGTACAACTATGTAAAATTACTGCTCAATTGTTAGGGCATCTAAAAGTTGCTTAGCTATTAGCCGGATGTGTTCTGCTTGAGAGCTTGCAATTAATGATGTTGCTTTACAAGTTGGATCGTTCGAACGCTCAATCAAATAGACCCATTAGTTTTCCATCTAACTTATCGTACAACATGTCGTCCAATATGGAAAGCCCCTAAGAACATGTCAAATTTTTTCTTACCAGAGTTGCAAAATTAACAAGCATTAAGCTACATACTTAAGGGTGCTTTATACATTTTGTTCTATCTTTTTGCAAACACAGAGAAAGAAAATGGTTATCCGTAAGCATGCTTATGAAGAAGAGAGAAAGAAGAGGAAAATATATAATACAAAAATATTATCGTTGTAAAAAACTGATATTTTGAATAACTTTTGAAATTTTCCTTTTAAATTGTTTATCTAGCTAAAAAAGTGGGGGCAACTGCCCCCTTTTCCCCCCGCTTCCGACGCCAATGCCGACCGATCCAATTATGCTCTTTGTACTTTATCAACTGTAATATTAATTCCATGCCTTCGTATGTTTCCTTGAGGTTTGTGGCATATGCGATCGGGACAGATGGATGTGTGTTGCCGATATGAAGCAGCACGACTTTAAGGCTGTTGACCGATGAATCGATGAAAAGTCACCACTCCTCTGAAATATGTGGGTAACCGATTTTTGCAAACAGCGAATCAATGTCACAACAATAAGCCAAGTTTTTTCCCGATCTTCGTGCAATCTAAAAAATTGGTCACATGGAAAAGTGCTACCTCGATCACGAGCGGCTGTTATTTTAAAATCAGCCGCCACTATATTCCACTGCTTAAAGCGTGATGCAATGAGTTCTGCTGTTCTCCTAGACAAATTTCCGTCTCGTACGAGGTCATTGAAGTTTGCTTGCGTTATAAAATGCGGCAATGCAGTCCCAATTTCACTGGGTGTTGCCACAAATTCCGATACTTGTGGACTCTCGCATCTCGCATTCAATGGAAGAAAAGTTGATAGCAGTTTTGGTACAACTGTTGATTCTGCATCGCTTATTTCGGGAAAATTATCAAAAATCTCCACTGAAGCCGCTACACGGTCTTCTGGTGAGTATAGAACTGCTGGAGTTACCGATTCTATATTAGCGTAGCGAATTTTGTTGCGGTGAATGTATTGGTACCCTTTTGTTTGAGCAAAAGTTACACAAAAGTAGCACAATTCATTGCAGTGCTCCGTGCGTGGTAGCCAAATTGTTGGTACAGCGTACTTTATTGTTGACCTGATGGAAGCATTAGTAAACTTGCACAAATTTCTGTAGCAATAGTCGCACACGACTTCCGGAGTATACCACAAGTAAGGAACATAAGCAGTCTTAAATATTTTCTGAAACGAATTCATCACTGTTTTAGTAATATTTTTGAAATTTTTACTTGGTGCAAATAAGCCACAAACGTAACAAAAGTTATTTCGCGCCGGACACTGCATTTTTTCAGATGAAATATATAGAAATACCTTTTCGCACAACAGAACTTAAAACAATATTGCAATTCCTTATTTCATCTGTCAGAAGGGGCCCTCAAACGATACTGCATGTCCATCCGACCTGTCAAGTCATCACACATGTAGTATCGTTCGTGTGCAAGAAATCAAGGTGGATGGAAGTTGGATGGACATGTAGTATCGTTTGAGGGCCCCTAGACTAGTTGTAAGTGTTGTAAAAGTCAAAAACTGTTTAGTGTTAGAAGGTTACTATTGATTAACTGCAACTATATCGAGTAGGATGGGTCAAAAAACATTTTTTTTCCTAACGCTTTAGTAGTTTAAAAATTTGGAGTCCCTTCAAGTTATGCTAAGAAAATTGAACAAATTTTTTTTTCAAAAATAATAAAAATTGGGGAAAATCTGAGAATTGATAAAAATTGTTTTTAAAAAATTTGACGTGCTACAGACATTTCCACGAGTCTGCCTGCAAAAAATCAGCTCGATTAGATCACTGAAAAAGGGTTAAAAATCGGTCCAAAGGCTTCCACACAGGCCACTACGAGCTCTATACTTCAAACTTAAAAAAAAAAATTCTGACGTGTACAAGAAAATCGACGATACACGTGTATTTTTATTTTTTCCCCTCTTTCCGAATATGTGCATTTGGTTCATAGGACAGAAAAAATTTATTTTTTGTAACACCGTGTTATAATCAAGTCGTTGAGAATACTGCGACATTTCTCTCCGACTTCAAGTTTTCGTTTTGTCGGTGGACGACTGTTGCAGTCAATGTGTATCGGTTATAACTCATAAAAAATTTTTTTCTAATTCACTCGGAATTGAGAATTTTTTGTGAAAAAAAACTAACTCAAAATTAACGTAAGCAATATCAAAACTATTAACATTTGGAGTGGATTTATACAATTGCAACAGAGTGTATTAATAAAATTAAAACGTTTCTCTTAAAAAATATCATAAAATAATAAGTTTTTAATAAGTTTTAGTTTTTGGTCAGGTTAGACTTTTCTGTAGAAATGCCCATATACAAAAATGCCAGAGCGAACTTTGAAAGTGCATATGCAAAAAAGAAACTATTAGATTTTTTATATTTCATTTTACAAAATCAAGAAAATGCATAAGATAAAAGAAAATACAAATAAAGATTTATTAGTGTTTTTTTTCTAACAATTACTTGAGTAACGCGCTTCATAAAGCATTTCATTGCATTGAAGCCTCCTCGTCTGAGGGGTCGTCCATAAACTTCGTTACCAATTTAGGGGTGGGGAGGGGTTTTGAAATGCACTACGATAAGTAACGGTAGGGGGGGGAGGTGTTTAGATATTGTAACGTTACCAAAAATTAAAAAAATCGACGAAAAACCTCTAATTATTAACACAATCATTTCAAAAATTTTTAACCTTACATGTTTATGTTTGATCGTCTAAATTGATGGTTAACTTTTGTTTCAACGAATTCTTCCACCGAATTTTCCCTCGACACAGGAACCTTTTGGTATTCCTTCACCATCTCAGCACACGTCTGAAAAATTTGGGTCTTTGCTGTTGCGACAGGCTTTGACGTTAAGGCCTGAATGTTCTTGATCAAAGGAGATGCCGTATGATGTGTACTGTCTCAGAAAGAAGAAATCGGTTCAAGGTCGTGTCCTTCCTGCGGCTTTTATTTCGTTTTTAAAACTTCTATGAATTGTCATAAGTTTGTATTATATCATTTAAAATAAATCGGAATAAAACATACTATTTAAATAAATCAATTTTCAGAAAGCATTTACACAAAAACACAGAACTTGGTGCAGCTCGGGTGCAGCCTTTAAGGGTTCTCTGTCAAAGACCAGGTAAATTTCTTTGTGTTAGAAATGAGGATTCACCTGAATGGGTCGACATAGAATCTGATGAAAAATTCTATTTTGAAGAATCCTCAACAAACTACCAGCTTCTTCTATCCCAGTGATTGAGAGCATCGAATCTTGGATCGCAGATGGAATAGCTTTTACAGATGATATTAATTATTGATTTTTTTCCAATTGTTCCTTTAATGTATCTAGTCATACTAGACACTAATACTAGTGAAAATTGTCAGAGCAAGTCAAAATATATAATCATTCGAATGAACTAATTTCATATGTCACGTTACTTTATGGGGGGGAGGGGTTTTGAAAAGCACTACGGAAAGTAACGCGTGGGGAGGGGTTTTGAAAAGCACTACGGAAAGTAACGCGTGGGGAGGGGGGTAGTTAAAAAACCGGAAAATCAGTAACGTAGTTTATGGACGACCCCTGAGAGAGTAGCCTTCAGTCTTTTAAGGGAAGGGGGGGGGGGGGGGGCGGTAAGGTTAATTCGTGCAAAAAAGGCATGTTTTTGTGAATTTTTTGCTTAAAATCTCTTTGTATAGTATTGTATAAAACTTTCACGAAGAAATATTAAAAAATACGGCAATGGCAGTAATTATTCGGAGTTGTCTCCGAAAAAAGTAGAACTGCGGTGCCACTCATAACGTGACGCTGGATCATCTGAAATCAAAAAAAAAAAGTTGATTTGTTAGATAACAGTTTACCCCAGGTAACGCTGGGAGGGTTTTTTTGAAATTACAATTTTTCACTTTTTTGAAACACTTGATTTCGAGATTTTATTAACAAATTTGAAAGAAGCTCTCTAGCATTACATCGTAATAAATTATGTACAAAAATAGTGTTAAAAATTTTAAAAAGATCGGTACAATTGTTTTTGAAGTTAAACGGAACGGAAAATGTGCATAAAATTGTTGATTTTGTGCATTTTTTTAATGAAAATATTCGTTCTTTTTGAACTAACGCACTCGTTTGTTAAAATTTCATGAACGGGATTCATAATGAAAAATTTCATTAAAGTTTAATGAATAAAATCGTTAAATTAAATGAAAAAATCATTTAACTTTATGAATATGTTCGTTAAAATTTAATAAAGAATTTCATTAAACTCATAAAAAAGTTCAAAAAATGTAATGAAAAATTTCATTAAAATTAATGAAAAGGTTATAAAATTAATGAAGCAGTTCATTCAAATTTAATTAAATTTTAAAGGAAATGTGAGTAAATCTTTTATTTATGAAATTGTTGACAGGAATGGTGGAATATTTACACACTTTTCCTAATAAATTTATATGAAAATGTATTGTTTTAATATTAAAAAGTATATATTTCATACATGTTAATTACTTTATTAATATGTTTACAGTCTTGAGTGAAAATGGCAAATAATAAGTGTTATTTTATTACATAAAATGAAAATAATTAAAATATTTAAGGAAGAAATTGATTCGCAAAATTAAGAAGTATTTCAAGCAAAAATTGACTGACTCTTCAATTGCGCTAGCAATGCGATCGGCTTCGTTGGTAATACACTCGTTGGCAACACACTCGTCGGCTGCACAGTTCGGAGAGCTAGCGCTTCTTTTTGTTTTTGATTGCTGCAAACATTTGCCAATAGTTTTTGTTTTATACGACTCTAAATCAGAATGCTTTCTTTTAAGATGTATTTTATAAATATTAACACCACCAAACAATTGTGCACAAAATTGACAACGCAACGTGTCCTTTTTAGAAATAAAATGCAGTTTTTTTTTATATGTTCTACAAAGATATCTATAGTTTTGTATTATTTTTTGCACAAAGCACAAAGCATTTTTTATTTTTTAAGTTAAATATTTTAATCACTAGTAAATACACTTTTATCAATCTCTAATTTACTTCTAAGCACTTTTAACTTATTACTATTCACAAACGACGAGACGACGAGATTGTTTGGCAATTTTAGTGCAGACTGTTCATTAACTTATTCATAAATTCATGTTTCAGAGTTGCTCTGGAGAAATATTTATGAATTGCTTTCATTAAAATTTGTGAACTCGTTCATAAACTTTAATGAAAATTTTCATTAAGTTAGCCAAAAAACCATTAAAAATAATAAATTAATTCATAAAGCAGACAAGAAAAATTTATGAGGGGCACCGACTTTGAAAAAGTGAGTTGTGGGGATAACGCTTTAAAGTTTTGAAAAATCTGGTATAAAACGTTCATAAACAAATTTTATCGGCTTACCTCACACTGAATCAAAAATGCCAGTTCCATAAAGGATGTTGCTATCATCCAAGATCAAGGTTGCATAAGTACGTACTTTCGTACCATTTTGGACACGTTTTTATTCTTCACGTACTAGGTACAACATTTTCCGTACTAGTACACTTTTATTTTCATCGCTTTTCTGTGTATTTTTCTCTTGGTGTGGCCACGCTCGTTTTTTTTTGGTTCGCATTATAGCGGCTTGGCAGCACTTCTAGCATTTGGTTGTTTGTTTACGTATGAAGTGCAAACAAACAAAAAGTGCGAATGGTACCAAAGTACCAATGGTACTCGTACCTATAGGCTTGTATGAAAGTTTCATATAAATCAGAGGTTACTAGTACGTCGGTACTTTTGCTTTATGTTGGTATTCATAACAATTTGCCATGGCTTTATTTTTCAGTTTGTTTACAAATAATTCGACAAAAACAAAAGCTTTTGTTGATCCTTCCTTTGTTTTTAGTAAAGCTTGGCATTGGTTGCATTTCGCTGTTTCAGTTTTTATTTCTGGTAAGAAAAAAAACCAAACTGAACTTATATCTTCCAATTTGCTTTTGTGCAAGATGTATCGTTTGTCCATCCTAGCACCTGAGAAATCTATTGGAAATAATCTAATTGTGCTATTCTTGTAAACACTTTAGATTAATAACTTCAAAATATCATTCATTTTTGTTTAAGATATGTTTTGTATCCTTTTACAGCTGAAATCAGCAAACTTTGTTTTGGACAGCAGCAGGGCTGAAAACACCTTATAAGGTGAGCTCAGACGATACTACATATTGCCAAGCCTGGGTGTACGACTGAATAACTAAAAATTAAGCTTTGCGTCTAAACGATCCCATTTGTTGTTGAACCTCATTAACACTGCACCCTAAACAAGTGCGCGTTGATCTGCGTACCCAAGCGCCACGCAATTTTATTTTGCGCTTAACCTAAACAAGTGCGATGCGGAAAGAACTGCTGCTCTCGAACCAGCTCAGTCTGATGGTTTAGAAATCTTAAAGAAACTTTTAGTATTGTGTAAAAATCTATTAATATTGCAAATACTTCCATTTGCAATTGAGATTAATTAATTAATAGCAGCTGATTGCTCTTTGTTCTAATACTTTGGTTTTATGCAACCAACTTCACATCCGAACGCACTGTTAAAATTGGAAATTCGATTCATGTTGCGGTAGTCTGGTGCGTGTTTCGGTAGGCTTCATACAAAATGTATGTGCATGAGCCGATTTTGACAGTTAAACCACGCACGCGCACTTGTTTAGGGTGGACTGTAAGCTTAAAAATTTCGAATGGATAGCAGGTATAGCGCTTTGGCAGCAGTGGTGATAGTAAATGAATTATTAGAAGATGAAGATAATTTTTAAAGTTAATTGTTCTTAAACTAAGCTGCCAAGAGTATATGAAAAAACGATGTTGTCATGTCGTTATGTTAATTGGGCAATTCACAGTTCATTGAAATAATTTTTTTAATAACTCTATTTAATATTCAGTTTTATTGAAAACTTCATCAAAATTTTTTACCAGACAACTCTTTTTTATTCATGTAAAACAGATGTTCACGAAATAACACTTTAACACTCTACAAAAGCATGCCTTAGGGCATGTACAAAACGGGCAACATTTAACACACAGGTTTAATTTGTGTTTACATGCATAACAAAAACAAAAAATTAACAGGCAAAATAGCACATTTCAGAATTAGCACATTAAACCTTAATTAGCATGAACTATGAATTGCCTAAATGTTCTTTATCAACTAGGGCGAAATACAAAGGGATGCTATCTTATTGGGTTTGAGGTTGAAATAATGTGTTGCTTTTTGCTTCTGTGGTGTAAAGTATACCACAGTATAAAATTGTTCTAAGCGTATTGTTATTAAAATTTATAATGAATTTTAAATTCTGCCTTTCTTCTTATCAAATCTGTTCTGAAATTAATATTATGCATTAATAGACATTTGAAATTGCAAATGGTTGGCATTTAAATTAATCAGCCAGCAAGTGTAGAGCAAATTTTTTTAATTTGCTTTACGTTGACATACAAAAAATAATTCCTAGGGCAAAAAAAAAGGAACCGTTAGTTTAGATTGCAATTATAAGTGATCAATTAAAATTTCATAAGTTTGTTTATAAAAATTTCGAGAAAATGTGAAATAGCGAAATAGACTTGATTCAGATAAAAAAAAAAGAAAACAAAATAAAAGATTGACAACTATAAGAATTTTAAAAATGTTATCGATGCGTTTCTAACGCCTTTTTAAACATTTGCTTTTGTAATTGGATTCAGTTCTAGTTGTTATACCAAACTAAAACGGAGTGTAGTTTGAAGTAATTTTTTAATTCTCAGCTAAATGGCGAGAAAACTGTAAATCTATTTATAAAAATTTGTGATGTGAACATATTAATAAATGAAAAATTCAATTATTTTTTGTTATAATGGGATATGGAGTGACAGAATTAACTTTTTATATATATGTATCTATTTAACAATGAAAAATGTTGTTGTTGTTTCGGCCTTCTGTCGTTTGTTGCTATTATAAATTGGGCTGTGGTCGTATAAAAATATAAACTGTTTTATATTAACTTTTTGCTTTTTTATTTTCCAATTTTCGATATTTGGCTCACTTTGAGGACCTTCGTCAGGGCATGAAAAATAACAAATTATTTCTTTAACACATTTAAGAGATTATATAAAGCACAAATAAAAATCTTTACATAAAATTTTAAAAAGTTAGCGAAACTAATAGCAAAGCTTAACAGATGGAATAAAATCACGATAAAACATTTGATATTGATATGAATTTTTATAGGTATGTTCTGTTCTACGTTAAGTGAGGATGAATGTTTTATGGGAAGGAAGAATAGGGAATTACAAAAAGGATATTTTGTCGTACTACACAAGAATGTTTTATATATTTTGTAGCGATCTTTTTTTTTTTTGCTTGTCAAACTTGTATCTTTGTTTAGAAAATCCCCACATTTTCATTGTCCCCACATTTTCGACCTTTTTATATTTTTCATATATATTTTATTAGTTTGAGAGAACTTTTTTATTTTCTGCCGATGCAACCCTGTCCAAGATGTCTAAAGCACCTTTTTGCTCCTGTCTACGACAAATCCTGCCTTCTTTAGTTTGTCTTTCAGCTTCCTGCTCTGCTCGGCTCATACGTATGGAGTCAGTTGATCGCGCCCAGTTATAAGCGCTTGATCCACTACTGATTCCTATGTCTTGCATGAAGGTTAGTAAAGCAAAAGAACCTTCATTGAAGACACTGGCTGCCACATAAGCCGCAATTTCAACGATGACAGAGGTTCCACACAAGTGCTTCGGTGAGAGTTTCCAATTAAGTTCGTTCAAACTCTCATTTTTGTTGTGCGTGAAGCCTCCGACACATCACTCCGGGAGGGCATCTTTGCTCAGATCTTCATAGATAGGCTTGATGGAAATAAAAAGTGAGCTATTAAACTAAGTACTTACAAAATATTACAAACCTTCTTATGATATATAACCAATGAATATATTGACTATTTAGATTAAGATCTAATTAATATGCCTGCAGAGTAGCGCATGCGTTGCTTTTGTTTATTGGCAACAAAAACTGCTGCTGAACTCGTTGCTATTTTAAAAAACAACAAAGCATAAATTTTACTGCATGTGGTTAAAATAAATTCTTAACTTTTTAAAAGTTATTATATTTATCTAAAATGACTTAAGCTGAGTATCAACTGGTTTGTGTTCCAAGAAAGAACTGATTTATTTTCAGATATAATTAGAGATTTAATCTTAATTAAAGTGTAATAATTTTGGTATTGCAGAACTATTTTATTCTTATAACCTGTTACATTTGACATATAAAGATGTAAATGTTTTGAAGTTTGACAGTTAAAAACAACAAAAGAACAGCTTCAAAAATTGTGAAGTTAAGCACTCAAAATGTTCACTTTGAAAAACTTTTTGCAAGCAAACGTAAGACTTAAGTAGCAAACACATTTTTTGCAAATGTTTCAAGAACAAAAATATATTATGGAACCAAAAGATATTTTAATAGAACTTAAAAAGTCATTGACATAAATTGCAAAAGTATTGCAACAACATTTATGCAAATGAATATTTTAAATATAAGCTACAATCTAAAAATATTTTTTTTTTTAATTCAATTGCCACAAATATTATTCATTTATGTTTTAAATTAGTTACTTTGTATACAATATTTATGGGAAAGCATTCTGTGTCTCTATTTTATAAAAATAGATCTAAATGCAATATGAAAAGACTCGAAAGAGCTATGAAAACTTATTTGGCGCAAATGACCCATGCGTTTACACATAAACGAGCTTTACACATAATCTTCAAGCACTAATGGAGTTCCTCGACTAATTTTTGAATGATGATGGCGTAATTGGTCATTGTAGAAACAAACCATTTTGTTTTGCTGGAAAATATAAGTTCAACATTTAGCACAAAATGCCACTGAAATAAAAAAACCCATGTTTACTACCTAAGTACAGGGTTGCCCATATTCGACGGACCCATGTTTTTTTTAAAAAAATCAAAGAAAAAAATAAAAATTTGGCGGTTGGCAATCTTAATCATTTAATTTGTTTCAAGTAGATTTGTTTACATCAATTTTTGAATATGATATCTCTCAAATGGCCGCCTCTGGCGTTGATGGCGTATTGTGCCCTTTTTGCAGCATTTTCCATCGTTTTCGCCAACATTTCGGCCGGAATAGCGGCTATTTCTTCACGAATGTTGTCCTTGAGCTCTTCTATGGTCCTTGGCTTGTTAACGTAAACCTTTGACTTCAAATATCCCCACAAGAAGAAGTCAGGCGGCGTCAAATCGGGCGAACGCGGTGGCCAGTCCAAATCACCACTTTTCGACATCAAACGGCCCGGAAACAAATTCTTCAGAAAATCGATTGTTATGTGACTTGTGTGCGGTGGAGCGCCGTCTTGTTGAAACCAGAACTGCCTCATACGCTTTCGACGAATAATAGGCATCACAAAATTGGTCATCATGTCGCGATAACGCTCCTGGTTGATGGTAACAGCATGGCCATTTTCATTTTTGAAGAAAAACGGCCCAATGACCGTTTTCGCACTAACGCCGCACCAAACTGTGACTTTTTCGTCATGAAGAGGCACTTCTTGAATCTCCTGAGGATTTTCAGTGGCGTAAATACGGCAATTTTGCTTATTTACGGTCCCATTCAATGTGAAATGGGCTTCATCGGACATGATAATTTTGTTCCAAAATTCCTCTTCATCTTCGGCCATTTCGAAGACTCTTTCAGAGCGCTCGCGTGGCGTGTATTGTTCCATGGTAAAAATCTGCTTGGACTAACGCTTCAAACGCGGTATGTCATTAAGCGATCTGACATCTCTGTCAAAAGTTATGGCGTTGCCAGATGGGTCCGTCGAATATGGGCAACCCTGTACTTGGCGCATTAAACAATCATTAACTCAGCAATTGTTTAACCTATTTTTAATTTTAAAACGGTTTTGGCGAGACAAAAGATAATGCTTTCAAAATATGTACATATCTTAAGAACTATTAAAATAACTTTTTGAGTTACAATCGGCCAAACCTTCTATTTTTACCTTTTTCAAGTTTTTTCAACTTTGAGAATAATTTACTGCCAAGGTTTGGCAGCAAAGATTATTTTTGTAGCACCGTGTAATTCAGATAACATGAACATTTTCTTTAATTTTATAAATTCGTATTTTTTGCAAAGATTATATAATATTATTAAAGAAAAAATTTTCTTAAATTTAAAAAAAATGTGTAAATAAAATAATTATTCTAATTCTATTCTTAAATTTTTTGAAGTTTTCATAACACACATACTCTTATATTAATTTCTTTCCACATGCAGCTTATGAAATAAAACCAGTGTGACGTCAAAAATTATCATTTGTTCAAGTATCAATGAACTCTGAATGAATTAAGAAATATACCACACTTTTTGAAACCTGCTTACTCTTTCGTAATATTAAGCTTAACACAAAACTGAAGTTTGCAAAACAAAAAAATTATAATAAAAAAGTAAGGATAACACATTTTATTACCTTTGATGCTTCGCATGCATGCTTCACATTGGATCAATGAACTTGTGATGTCGTATCTCATAAATGTTAATGAGAACACGAACAACAACAAAAAACAGCAACAACAACACGAAAAAAGTAGGTGGATAAATTGATAGGCTTTAAAGAGTTCATTAAATAATTAATTTTTGTCGTATGGTACATAAATTAGCATATATTTGCGTCTTGTTATTGTTGATTAACCAAATTAGAGTTCACAGAAGCGTTAGCCTAGTTATTTTATTTGCTTTTAATTTTTCCATCATCTTGAATTCAGCGCAGTTTTGGTTTTATTCTAAGGAAAAAAACATAAACTCGACAAGATTCAATTAACACATTAAGAAATAAAACAGCTTCTTGTGATATTCTAATTTTGTCTACAAATTAAGATATGACCATAGAAGTGTGAACAAAATGTAGAGTTAAGCAGATTATTAATAAAATTTTTATAAATTAATAAATTTATTATTGAAATATTGTATGCAAAATAACTAATTTAAAATATAAATGAATAATATTTGTGGCAATTGAATTAAAAGTATATTTTTAGATTCTCGCTTAGGTTTAAAATATTTATTTGCATAAATCTTGTTGCGATACTTTTGCAATATATGTCAATGACTTTTTTAGTTTTATTAAAAAGTTATTTCCGTTAGATTATCTTTTGGTTCCATAATATATTTTTGTTCATGAAACTTTTGCAAGAAACAAGTTTGCTACTTAAGTCTTTCGTTTGCTTGTAAAGAGTTTTTCAAAGTGAACATTTCGAGTGCTTATCTTCACTACTTTTGCTTTTGAATTATTTCTTTCTGGCATTGAAATATGTACACATAAGCAAAAAGAGGCTGTTCTTTTGTTGTTTTTAGCTGTAGAACTTCAAAACATTTATATCATTATATGTCAAATGTAACAGGTTATAAGAATAAAAAAGTTCTGCAATACCGAAAATATTACACTTTAATTAAGATTAAATCTCTAATTATATCTGAAAATAAATCAGTTCTTTCTTGGAACACAAACCAGTTGATACTCAGCTTAAGTCATTTTAGATAAATAAAATAACTTTTAAAAAGTTAAGAATTTATTTTAACCACATGCAGTAAAATTTATGCTTTGTTGTTTTTTAAAATAGTAACGAGTTCAGCAGCAGTTTTTGTTGCCAATAAACAAAAGCAACGCATGCGCTACTCTGCAGGCATATTAATTAGATTTTATACTAAATAGTCATTATATTCATTCATCGGTTATATGTGATTAGAAGGATTGTGATATTTTGTATGTACTTAATTCAGTAGCTGACTTTTTATTTTATTGACACATGTATTTTTTAATTTAAAGGTAATTGTTTTTATTTTAGAGGTCTGTATTACAATGATTTTATCATATAAAATAGTTTGTGTTTTGCTTATTAATAATTAGGAAGATGTTTTAGCAATTAATTTGAAGCTATGCATAAGAAAATAAAATAGCATTTTTATCATAATTCGAAATGAGAAACGAAAGACTTAAGCAACGAACTTTTCATTAGTTCAATTTTAGTCGTTTATTTGATCCCACTTTTCGATATAGTTATTAAGGTTTTTTCATTGCCAATTTTGATAACTTTTTTAAAAATGCAGATCTACCTCGAAACTCACTTCCAAAAAATGTAATGTTTAAGACCACAAAAAACTAGTTATATCTTCAAAACAACAAAAGTTAGAAGAAAAGTTTGTTTACATAAAATGCAAATCTTCAGGCCTTATTTTATGTACACATACAATTTTTTGGTTTCATGGAATACTTTCGATATATTTGCAGAAATATGTTGTTGAAGTGAAAAAAGTTTACCATATGTAAAAAAATTGGTTTATGCCTGATATAAAATATAAGATTGCTGCTGACGATCTGACGAATCAATTTGACTATTGTCAATGTTAATATTTTCATTTTTTGTTATTGTCAGAGTTGATTAATAATTCTTTTAACAAAACATTTATGTAGTCGTTTGTTAAAGTAGATAAATAAATAAATAAATAAATAAAAATAATCGAAAATTCTTTGTTTTATATAGAGAGTATAAATTATATAGAGATTTCAGTTCGAAGTTCACTCAAGTTTCGTTGTACAAGCGTCCGGAAAATAGAAAAGCAAAACAAAAATAATTATACTTTTACCTCAGCAGTTGTTTGATTTGCACCTATAGAAAAGTATAGGCAGCGTCAAAACGAACGCTGAGGCAAAGCATAATTATTTTTGTTTTATTTTTTTTACTCTCCGGAAGCTTGTACAACGAAACTTGAGTGAAATAGCATTCGAAGTCGAACTGGGACCTCTATATAATTTATGCTCTCTGTTTTATATTAAAATAAAAATGGCGTTTCAAATATTTTTGACGAATGAACCCAGTGAACCAAAATTATCGTTCTCGAACTCACTTTTGAACCTTTTCGGGCAGAAACATTAATTTTCGGCACTTATAAATAAACCCTTTTTGTGTCATGCCTCTCAAATATGAACCTTATTTCCTTCGGAAATGAATTAAAAAAAGAACCATAGAAAATTTCTTTTTCGGGACTCGAAAATCAACCCTTTTTGAATCAATCGCCGGACGAAAATGCCTCTCAGAAACGAACCTTTTTTTTTCTTCGGAAATGAGTTAAATAAACCCTTTCTGTAGATAAACCCTTTCTGGCACTCTCAAAAACCCTTTCTGTAGCAATCGCCGATTTGTATTTCGAAAACGGACCTTTTTTGTTCCGAAATCAGTTAAAAAATTAATCTTTTTGAATTATTAATATTGTTATTGCATAATATTATTTATTATAACAGAGCGATAATTTGTTTAAAAAAAATTATTAATATTATTAATATACAGTAAAATAACGTAACTATATTCAATAATAACAGTGAAAAAGAAAGGTCCCAGCAGAGTACTTAATGATTTTAATAAATTTTAGGCAAAATCTAAACTTAAAGCAAACACATTTTAACTCATTTTAGTACAGGGTTGTCCATATTCGAAGCGCAGGGCCATATTAGTACAGGGTTGTCCATTTTATTTTTAAATAAATCAAAGAAACCACAATTTTTTGTCTGTTCGTCATGAATATCATTTAATTGGGTTCAAGTAGATTTGCTGACATTATTTCTTGAATATGATATCTCGTAAATGGTCGCCATTGGCCTCTACGACATATTGTGCCCGTTTTGCAGCATTTTCCATGGTTTTCTTCAACATTTCGATGGGAATGGCGGTTATTTCTTGACGGATGTTGGTTTTCAGCTCTTCTAGGGTCTTTGGCTTGTTGACGTAAACCTTTGATTTCAAATAACCCCACAAAAAGAAGTCTGGAGGCGTTAAATCTGGTGATCTTGGCGGCCAATCGAAATCACCATTTTTTGACATCAAACGGCCAGGGAACAATTGCTTCAAAAAATCGATTGTAGTGCGGCTTGTGTGTGGTGACGCGCCGTCTTGTTGAAACCAGTAGTGCCTAATACGCTTTCGACGAGCGATTGGCATGAAAAAATTGTTTATCATATCGCGATAACGCTCCTGATTGACAGTAACTCTGTGGCCATTATCATCTTCGAAAAAGAACGGCCCAATGAGCATTTTAGCACAAACGCCGCACCAAACAGTGACTTTTGCATCGTGAAGAGGTACCTCTTGAATCTCTTGTGGATTTTCAGTGGCATAAATACGGCAATTTTGTTTGTTTACCGTTCCGTTCAACTGAAAATGAGCTTCATGGCTCATTGAGTTGAGTTTTCACTATTGACTTGTTTTGTTGAATGTAAATTTCAACAATTTTAGAGCGTTTGCGTGGCGTGTACTGTTCCATTGTAAACATTTGCTTGGAATGACGCTTCAAACGCGGTATGTCATTAGTCGATTTGGCATCACTGCGGAAAGTTACAGTGTTGCCAGATGGGCGCTTCGAATATTGACAACCCTGTACATAACACTATAACACTCCTTCCGTCTTTATAAGTTTAAATTATAATAATGTATGAAAATAATCATTAATTACATTAATTACATTAATTATATATTTTTTTTTGTGCAAATTTTTATTTTTTTTCCCAGATATATATATGTATACAATCAATAACACTTAAGACGCTTGAGACGACAAGAGTTTTGCTTTACTTCTTGTTATAATTTTATCTTTATAATCTGAAATTGGTATACCCTTTAATCTTATATTGTTTTTAACGGAAACATGTGGATTAAACTTTATAATTTTTTACATTATATTTCTGTAATTGATCAATGTGTGCTTGTCTTATTATTCCATTTACATTCACCATATAACGTACTTCACTCAATCTATATAAATAAAAATCAAATGTCGTTCGTTGGTAATTGCATCAGTTGAGAACGGCTGAACCGATTTGGATAATTTTTTTTTAAAATGTTCGTAATAGTCCAACTAAGGCTTTTACGGAAAGAAAAATTGACCACGCCCACTTTGCGCCCACTTTTTTTGATTTATCTAAAATCGGAAAACGGCTGGACCGATTTGGATAATTTTTTTTTTTAATGTTCATAGTAATCCAATTTAAGTTTTGTTGGAAAGAAAAATTGACCACGCCCACTTTTGCGCCCACTTTTTTCAATTTATCTAAAATCGGAAAACGGCTGGACCGATTTGGATAATTTTTTTTTCAAATGTTCGTAGTAATCCAATTTAAGTGTTTACTGAAAGAAAAATTGACCACGCCCATTTTTGGTCCCACTGTTTTGATATCTATATATATAAAATTAAGTGGCAAAACTTCCTGTTCGCATACTCCTCCTAGACGGCTTGCCCGATTTCAATGAAATTTTCAGGGGTGATTGGGGTCTGTGTGGAGGGTGCACATAAGAAATTGCATGTGTGTATCTTTGCAGGTTTTGTACCACACCCCCTTTTGTCGCCCACAAATCAATAAAAATGCTGTATTTAAGACGGTTTTGGTCGTATGAAATTAAAATTTGGTAAATAAGTTCGTATGATAACTATAATTAACTTTGAAAAAATGGGCGTGGTCACAATTCATCTACGCCTACTTTAAAGAAAATATCAAAATACTTCGAAACCATTGGTCCGATTGAGCTCAAATTTTGTAAGTACGCTTTGCTTTGAGTACGAGATGGTTTAAGGGGCAATGCCACACCCCCTTTTACCTCCCACATATAAATAAAAAATTGTTGTTATCGAATAGCTTTAGTTAGAGTTATGGGTCGCACAGCTTAGAAATTCGGTATTCGACCACAATTTTGACGTACCGTTTCTGTGATAAAATTTTATGGAAGTGGACAAGGGGGAGGGGCACCTCCGATACAACCCAAATTTGTGATATCGAATAGCTTTGAAGTTATAGGAATTCATCTTTGGAATTCAGTTTTTGACCTCAATTTACACATGCAGTTTCAATGGTTTTATTTTATGGGCGTTGGACAGGGAGGCGTGACATCTCCCTTACAACCCAAATTTGCGATATCGTATTGCTTTGAAGTTATAGGTTGACGGCGTAAGAATTCGGTATTCGACCTAAATTTATACATGCATTTTCAATACTTACATTTTGTCGTCGTAGGGCAAAGGGGAGTGGCACTTCCCATACAACCCAACTTTGTGCTATCAAATAGTTTTAGAGTTATAAGTCGTACAACGCCGAAATTCAGTATTCGACCTCAATATACACATGCAGTTTCATTGATTCAATCTATGCTCATTGGTAAGAGGGGCGTGGCACCTCCCATTTAACGTAAATTTGCGATATTGAATATCAGCGTCAGAATTCAGTATTCGGCCCCAATTTATACATGCAGTTTCATTAATTACATTTTATGGGCGTACGACAAGGGGGCGTGAAACCTCCTATTTAACCCAAATTAGAGATATCAAATAGCATTGGGGTTATAGGTCTCACAGCTTTGGAATTCAGTATTGGACCTCAATGTACACATGCAGTTTCATTGATTACATTTTATGAGCGTTGATCAAGGGGGAGTGGCACCTCCCATACAACGAAAATTTGTGATATCGAATAGCTTTATAGTTCAAGGTCGCACAGCGTCGGAACTCAGTATTCGACCAAAATTTACGCTTGCAGATTTACTGATAAAATTTTTTAGAGTTTGTCGGGGGGGCGTGACACCTCCAATTTAACCCAAATTTGCGATATCGAATAGATTTGGAGTTATAGGTAACTCAGCCTCAAAATTCAGTATTCGACCTCAATGTACTCATGCAGTTTCATTGCTAAAATTTTATGGGCGTAGGGAAAAGGAGAGTGGCACCTCCCATACAATCAAAATTTGTGCTATCGAATAGTTTTGGAGTTATATGTCGCACAGTTTTGGAATTCGGTATTCGACCTCCATGTAGACATCCAGTTTAATTGATTACATTCTATTAGCGGTGATGAAGAGAGAGTGGCACTTCCTATACAACCCAAATTTGTTATATCGAATAGCTTTGTGGATATAGGTCGCACAGTCTCAGAATTCAGTATTTGACCTCAATTTAGACATGCTGTTTAACTGATAACATTTTATGGGCGTTTGAATAGGGAGAGTGGCAGCAACGCGCCGGGTTTCAGCTAGTCCACAATAATTGTTAAAAACATTCCTATACAGAACAGTTTCATCTACTTTAAAACTTTTTTTTCTTTGGTGCTCTCAATTTTGTTATATGTTCGTGGTTTGATTGTTTCCTTTTTTTTTTCTTTCAATTGTTTTCTTTCAAAAATTTCTTTCGTTAAAGTGTTTTCTAAATTAATTTTATTTTCTTTAATTTTTGAACATTGAAGATTATCAAGAATGGTTCGCGGCTTAAAATTAAGCAAACGTTCAGCAGGTGATTTGTTAGTGCTCAAACATGGTGCTATTCGATACCCCAGTAGAAAATTATTAATAAGAAATTGCCAAGACTTTCTCTGCATACTCTTATCTAAACTCATTTTTTTAAATGTGGTTTTTATCGTTTGAACAGCGCGTTCTGCGCTGCCATTGGATTGAGGATGGTAAGGTGGCGATTTTTATGCACTTAATTCCATTTTTACGGCAAAATTCCGTAAATTCAAATGAAGCCAATGGGGTCCATTATTAGATACTAACTCTTTCGGTAAACTAAAAACACAAAATATTTGCCTAAGATTTTCACATACTACTTGCGCTGTAGTCGATTTCATAATTATCGCCTCAATCCACCTTGTATAACTATCGATCATGACTAAAATCACAATATTTTTAAATTTGCAGAAGTCTAGGTGTACTCTTTGAAATGGGTACGTTGTTTTTGGCCAAGGAAATGTTTCAAATTTATTATTATTTTGTGTCAATTGGCAGCAATCGCAGTGACTAACAAAATACTCTATATATTGATCAATGTTTGGCCACCAGATGCAGGAGCGTGCTATCATTTTCATACGCACAACTCCAATATGAGTGCTACCATGAAGTTATTTAAGAATATTACTTCTCAATTTGTCTGGAATAATCAGTCTATCCCCGTAAAACAAGCATTCCTTTTCTGTAGCGATTGAATTTCTTTTAACAAAATACGGATATAACTTTAAAGAACATTTTCTATTCCTTGGCCAACCTTCCATCACAAAACTCTTAACTTCAATTAAAGATTCATCTTTTTCCATGTTATTTCGCACATCATCCAAATTTATAGGAATACCTCCTACCAGGGTGCAAAAATTTATTGTGTCTTCATCAATATTAGTAGGTTGTTCCATTGGAAGCCTAGATAAAGCATTCGTGTTTCGCATCTAATGCGCTTTTTTATATTTGATTTCATAATCATACATTGAAAGAATAATAGCCCAACGCTGTAACCTATTTGCCGCTACAATCGATATATCTTTCTTTGGATTAAATATTTCTCTAAGCGGTTGATGATCGCTGTGAATCGTAAACTTGTGGCCGTATATATTAGATGAGTTTTTTTTTTGTACTGAATTGTAAAAGTTTTTGCAATCCGTGCACTAGGGGGCAAATATGAAGGAAAGTATTAAGAAGATCAGAAATGTAAAATTTTCAGTTCAATATCTTTTAAACCGAGAGCGCTCAAGGCAAAAAACCATTTTTACTGCTTGCTTTTATAGAATTTTTCAAAAGTATTATTTTAAGGTATTAAATTCCCGTAAAAAATAAAAAGACCAACCGATTCCTACATAAAATTAATCGCTTTATCGAATGCCATCCTCAGTATTTGCGAAAATTTAGTTCTTATATCTCATACACTCTGTCAAAGTTAAAATTTTTTTTTTTTTTAATTTTTGATTTTGACCGATGCAACGAACTTGATGGCACTTGTGTATGTGAAACAAAATACCATAGGCTGATGCATATTTTTGTGCAGATAGTCTGCAAATAAGAAAATATTTAAAAAATCATTTATTTAACAAGAAAATTAAACTTTATTCATTCGTGTTTTTGTTAAAAATATTCATTTAAATACAAATTTCTCATTATAAATTTATATTTATTACTTGAGCTCTTCGAATACAATTTTGACTATTTTATCGTTTTACCGTGGCACAGAACGTACTGCCTTTGACAGCAGGTTGGAAAAATTTTCAAGTGCTCTGTCAGGGTACACTTAGACCAAGGTACTCAAGGCAGCCCTGTAAATTTTCTCTATTCACTTAACCAGAATTGTCAAATCAGTGTGCTACGAAGTTATCTTACAATTCTGGTTACACCTCTCTGGGCAGCCAGTACCTGGCTAAAGTGTACCCTGGGCCTTGTGTTTTAATATATATTCAATTTAAAATAGCAGCAAGGAAACCTAAAAAATAGCATTCGTAAATAAACGGCAAAAAATGGATAATTATTATATACTAGGTAAATTTAAAAATTCTGTAAAATATTTAGAGTAATCAGTTGTAAATTTCAAATTTCGACATACTGCAAATAAAGGTCACGGCTTACGTGTTTTTCCAAAAAGAACGTTGCCCACTAAAAACGATGTTCTTCGAAGGATTCTATATATCCGATCTAATGGCAATCTCATAACACAAAAAAGCATTGACCGTGTCGTGATGGAACTGATGGAAATTTGGAAAAAATTTTCTGTTATAACAAAAGCAAAACCCCGAGTCAAAATTGCAGTGCAAAATTTATATACCAACTACGAAAAGATTAAAAAAAACAAGGCTCGACGCGATGCTGTCCAAATAAATAAGGAAATTAATTTTAAAATTGAAATTAAGGAGATGTTGGACATCGCTCACGAAGGTAATTTTTTGTTCTTTATGTAAAAGTTGTGTTTTAATAAGAGTGCACTGCTCAATTTTTTAAATAAGATGCAATGAAAAATATCAAAAACGAAGATGTGAAAGCTTTTTTCCAGCTCCATAGGTCCAACATAAACGACCTCAAGTGCTTAAGAAATTTGTCCAAAAAAATTTTATTGCTAAAATTAGAAACAAAATCTGTTGTAGACACTCCAGTTAAAAAACGTTCAAAATTTATAGATTTTGTTCCAAATTGTTTGCCAGCCAAAAGAGTTAAGACTGCATCAACAAATTATCAGCAAGTTGAAGCTGATTCCTCAAATTCTGAAAAAGAATCAGAATCGTCTTCAGATTTTGAATATGAGCTTGCAAAACAAGGAAAACGTAGTGTGCGTAGTACTAAAAAGGATGTTGTCTCACCTGACGTCGTTAGAGCACTCGATCGGTGTCAAATAAGCAGCCAGCAAGCAATGATGCTGATAGCTCCAAGCTTGAAAGCCGCCGGAGTCGACATAATGAATGCTAAACTATCAAGATCGACAATCAATAAACGTAGAGCAGAACATCGTGTCGTAATAGCAGCAAATATAAAAAAAAATTATTCTTCTGCTGGCACGCTGGTGACTGTACATTACGATGAAAAAAAAATGAAAGATCACTCTGCTAGTGCTGTTGGGCGTAACGCAATGGTAAACAGATTAGCCATTACTGTAACATCGATGCAAGGATGCAAGTTGATCGCCATTCCAAAAACTACGAATGGCTTGGGCAAAACTATCGCAAATGAGGTCTTAAGTGCACTTGGCGAGTGGAACTTAATCAATGACGTGCGAGCATTGTGTTTCGACACCACAAGTTCGAACACAGGCATTCACTCTGGCAGCGCAAGGATTCTCGAGTCATCTCTGCCGAACTCGGTCCTTTTCTGCGCTTGTCGTCACCACGTGGCAGAGCTGCTGCTAGCTAAAGCATTCAAACTGACCGTTGAAGATGTTTCATCTGCACCGAATATCATCATTTTTCAACGATTTCAAAATGCGTGGCCTAAGATGACAATAAATTTTTTTAAAATTAAAAATAATAGTGCGATTAACGATACAGCAATATGCCAACATTTTCCGCCAAATGTTCGCAATGAACTTATCGAGTACGCTCACAAACAATTCAGAGCCAATCATGATCGTGCTGACTATAAGGAACTCGCCCAAGTTGTGCATCTTTTTCTTTTTTGAAAACCGATCCCAGTCGTTGGGTTAACAACGCGAATTATATTCGCGCTGAAGAAGTAGTCAACAATATGAAAATTGTTAATGACGTTGCAGAGAGAGCAGTTGGCCTAATGTCACGATTTAATGGAAAAATTACAAATAAGGAAAAAGAACAGCAAATGGTATTACAAATTGCTGAAGAACATCAAAAAATGTTTCCTTATCTTACAACAACAAAGAAATATTTTTAAGCGTGTTATTTTATAATAATACTTTCTTAAAATCTATGTTTTTTAAAAATGTTGTTTAGTTTGTGTTTCTATAAAATTAAAATTATTCGGTCAAAAACGTAAGTTTCGATGAAAAAAAATAAAAAGAATTATCTGCATAAAATTATGCATCAGCCTATGCTATTTAATTTCACATAAACAAGTGCCATCAAGTTCGTTGCATCAATTAAAATCAAAAATTAAAAAAAAAAAAATTTTAACTTTGACAGAGTGTAGGAGATATAAGAACTAAATTTTCGCAAATACTGAGGATGGCATTCGATAAAGCGATTAATTTTATGTAGGAATCGGTTTGTCTTTTTATTTTTTACGGGAATTTAATACCTTAAAAGAATACTTTTGAAAAATTCTATAAAAGCAAGCAGTAAAAATGGTTTTTTGCTTTGAGCGCTCTCGGTTTAAAAGATATTGAACTGAAAATTTCACATTTCTGATCTTCTTAATACCCTTCTTCATATTTACCCCCTAGTGCACGGATCAGAAACAAAATTGCAAAAAAACTCATCTAGTATATATATTTATGGAAACATTGGACTGCAAAAATAATGGCTAGTGCTTCGCGATGAAGTTGGGAATAATTTCTTTCGGCTGCACTTAGTGTAGAAGAAACAAACATTATCGGCTTTTCAATACCGTTAACAATATGCGACATCACTCCGCCTACCCCATACGGGCTAGCATCTGCCGAAATTATAATAGGAAGCTTGGGATTATACGGTGTTAAAATGTTTATATTCAAAACAAAACTTTTTGCTCTCTGAAAGGCTATTTCATGAAAATCTTTCCATTCAAATTTGGTGTTAAGTTTTGTTAAATTGTAAAGCTCTCTCAACTCTGATGATAAATTTGGAATACAATTGTTGTAAAAATTAATCAGCCCTAGAAATGACTTTAGTTGGGCTTTATTTTGAGGACTTGGGCAGTTCTGAACAGCCGTGACTTTTAACTGGCTAGGTCTTATTCCATTCTGATCAATTGTGTAGCCTAAGTATTCAATTTTACTCACAAAAAACAAACATTTCTCAAAATTGGCTTTAACGTTAGATTGCTGCAACCTCTTCAGCACCTCATTTAGAGTATCCTCACATTCTTTATGTGTTTTACCTCCTATCAATATATCATCAAAATAAATATGTTTGTTATCTATACCTTTCAAAACCTCTTCCATGATCGACGTAAAAATTTGAGGGGCAGTTTTCAAAGTATACACAAGTCGAGTAAACTGGTATAAGCCCCTGTGTGTGTTAACTGTTAGCAGTTCTTGTGATCTTTGTGAAACAGCTACCTGTAAATATGCCCCTGTCAGATCTAGCTTGCAGAAAACCCTCCAGTGCGATAAGCCAGCCAAAATATCATCAATGCGCGGTATTACCGAGTGGTCCATTTCAATAAATTTGTTTACTGTACGTTTACAATTAACACACAATCGTAAACTTCAATTTTGCTTGGCAACAATCACCATAGGGCTTGCCCATCTGCTTCGCTTGACCGGAATAATAACGCCTTCCGCTCATAATCTATCAATTTCTTCATCTACTTTACCCCTCAGGCCATAAGGCACAGAATAACTTTTTGAAAAAATTGGGTACGCATTGCCAACCAAATCTATTTCTGCCTCAAATTCTTTTATAACTGATTTATTATCATTTGAAAACACTGCACTGAATTTAGATAATAATTTGCATGGATCGTCACATAGTAATTTATTTATATCTTTTGATATGGGCGTTATAAAAAACTCTCTTCACTTTGGATATAATACATCCAACCATGCCAGCCCCAACAAAGGCTAAAAAATTCTATTTCCTTCAACCACAAATATATCCAAACTGACCTTTACATTATTTAGCTCTACGTTTAGCTTCGCTTTACCAACCATTGTAATTTGGTTTCCATTTAGCATTTTAAATACTCTTGACGTCTTCACAATTTTAATATGCGAAAAATATTTTTCAAAATGGGCTATGTGGCATAAAGTATCACACGCCTCTGTGTTGAATTCAAATTCTATGTAGTCATATTCTACCTTTAACTTAATAAGTAGACATTTGTATGATTCAATATTATTTATATATGTTTCATGTTGTACAAATTCTACATCTTCATCACTGTCCGTCCCTATCATTACAATTTTTAACCGATTTGACAATTTGATTTTGGGAATTATTTCCATGAAACTTATTATTAGTTAGGAACCAGCAATCTCTTTTTATGTGGCCTCTTCTATTACAATAAAAACATGTTACATTTTAATTTCTATCCGCCTCTCTTCCCCAATTCCGGTTTGTTCCTCTTACGATTCTAAAGTTGTTCATTCCCTTGGTGTACCCTTCTCTCTCAACATTGGATCTACCTCGCTCTTGCAGCATACCTCTGCCCATAGCTGAACTTTGATTACCTCCAATTATATGCACTTCATCTCCGCGCAGCTCCCGCATGTTCTCAGCCGTCATTTCCATAGCAAGCGCCACTGCTGTAGCCTTTTCAAATGACTCGAGACTACCTTCACTTAATAGTCGATTTTGTATGTTTTCAATTTGCAGGCCACAAACAAAGCGAATTAGAAGCGCCACATCCAAAAATTGACCAAATGCACATGTTTGAGCTATTTTTTTGAGCTCAATTATGTAATCAGCTAACGGATCCCCCTGTTTCTGGTCTCGCTTATAAAACTAAAACCATTCCGCTATGATGTTCCGTTTTGGAGCAAAATGTTTTGCTAGTTTTGAGACTATTTGATCGTATGTAAACTCATTTTCGGCTTTAGGTGCAATAATCGAATTTAAAATTTTATATAATTCGGCACTCCCAATGCTTATCAAATACGATACTTTTTCGTCATCTTCTTTAATTTTATTTAGTTTAAATGTGATCTAATTGTTTCACATATAACGAAAAATATTCGCCAACCGTGTAGCATTCTAGCGCGCCAATAGCATGTTTTTCCATAATTTTTTTTTTAATCACTCGTCGCCACTGTATTGTTTTTCAGTTGCACACTTCATGGTCTTACATCAACTGACTTCTTTATTAAGTCTTATGAGAAGCTTAACCTAGGATGAAAGAGTACTTAAGATAACAGTTAACATTGCTTCAATACCTTATGTATTCTTAATACATTTATAATACTAACTCCTCACTAACTTATAATATTAACTAGTATATATGTACATACATAACAGTCTCAAATTTGCCCAACTTTTTGTGCAGTGAAATGTTAAATAACAATTATTTTCGGTCGCTGATTAAATTGTTGAAATTCAAATAAAAATACTAAATTTTACAGGAACTTCAACGTCGAATAAGGTGCAGAGAGCTCATAATAAGTTGTTTTTAATTTTGAACAAGTATGTTGCAAAAGCTGTGATATAATTATTTCCTGCGGAAAAGTTTTGAGAAATGTACCTAATTTCAAAAGTGTACTTTTCAAAAACAAACTGTTCTTAAATTTCATTATCATCAACCACAATTATGTTAATAAAAAATCCGAAATAAGTCAGAAAGGCAAAAATGTTCAAACTAAAAACCTTTCTTTCTTCATCAGTGCCAGTTCGTTGCTTAAGTCTTTTGTTTACAAAATCAAGGGCAGTTGAACTGTCATTAATATATTTATTTTACTAACATAGAGTATGTTTATAAAAAAAATGTCTACTGGTAGTATTCATGAACTTCTGACTTCCCAATTAATCATCAGAGTATGAGCAACAAAGCATTCCAAGAGATTAGTATGCAAAGCATGCATGATTTCTCGTAAAATAAGGAAACATATCAATCGCATATATTCACACATATTTTGGAGTTTCTCGACAATATAACGCATAAGATCCCACCGGGAAAAAAGAATCAATTGTGCATGAAAAAAGAATCAATTTACTTTTCCAATTATTGATTCTAGAATTGATTATTTTTAACATTGTGATGTCCTACAAAAAGTAGTACATTCTTTTCTGCCTTATAAAGGGTGATTTTTTTGAGGTTATGATTTTCATGCATTAGTATTTGACAGATCACGTGGGATTTCAGACATGGTGTCAAAGAGAAAGATGCTCAGTATGCTTTGACATTTCATCATGAATAGACTTACTAACGAGCAACGCTTGCAAATCATTGAATTTTATTACCAAAATCAGTGTTCGGTTCGAAATGTGTTTCGCGCTTTACGTCCGATTTATGGTCTACATAATCGACCAAGTGAGCAAACAATTAATGCGATTGTGACCAAGTTTCGCACTCAGTTTACTTTATTGGACATTAAACCAACCACACGAATGCGTACAGTGCGTACAGAAGAGAATATTGCGTCTGTTTCTGAGAGTGTTGCTGAAGAGCGTGAAATGTCGATTCGTCGCCGTTCGCAGCAATTGGGTTTGTGTTATTCGACCACATGGAAGGTTTTACGCAAAGATCTTGGTGTAAAACCGTATAAAATACAGCTCGTGCAAGAACTGAAGCCGAACGATCTGCCACAACGTCGAATTTTCAGTGAATGGGCCCTAGAAAAGTTGGCAGAAAATCCGCTTTTTTATCGACAAATTTTGTTCAGCGATGAGGCTCATTTCTGGTTGAATGGCTACGTAAATAAGCAAAATTGCCGCATTTGGAGTGAAGAGCAACCAGAAGCCGTTCAAGAACTGGCCATGCATCCCGAAAAATGCACTGTTTGGTGTGGTTTGTACGCTGGTGGAATCATTGGACCGTATTTTTTCAAAGATGCTGTTGGACGCAACGTTACGGTGAATGGCGATCGCTATCGTTCGATGCTAACAAACTTTTTGTTGCCAAAAATGGAAGAACTGAACTTGGTTGACATGTGGTTTCAACAAGATGGCGCTACATGCCACACAGCTCGCAATTCTATGGCCATTTTGAGGGAAAACTTCGGAGAACAATTAATCTCAAGAAATGGACCGGTAAGTTGGCCACCAAGATCATGCGATTTGACGCCTTTAGACTATTTTTTGTGGGGCTACGTCAAGTCTAAAGTCTACAGAAATAAGCCAGCAACTATTCCAGCTTTGGAAGACAACATTTCCGAAGAAATTCGGGCTATTCCGGCCGAAATGCTCGAAAAAGTTGCCCAAAATTGGACTTTCCGAATGGACCACCTAAGACGCAGCCGCGGTCAACATTTAAATGAAATTATCTTCAAAAAGTAAATGTCATGGACCAATCTAACGTTTCAATTTACTTGAAACAGTGCTGAAATCGATTCTTTTATTCGCTTATAAAGCCTGGTTTTCACTAGGTCAGTTTTCAATGACAAATGTTGTCAATCTAATGGAAACGTATTGTCATTTACATTTGTTGTCATATATGACCACTGATTGTCATATAAAATCACAAACAAGTGAAAACAGATAGAATTTTGCTAGTCAATCAAAATATCGTTGTATGACAAGAAAAATTTAAATGCCAACATGTTGGCATTTTGTGTCAGTTGTTGCCTACAAAAAAATTTTGTTTTAATTTTTTTTTTCACTGCTGGCAAAGTTTTTTAGAGTTGCCACCTAGATTTTTTATTTTTGCGAATTCTTGTAATTTTGAAATTCTGACAACGGATTTGATTTCGAATATAATGTCACAGTTTTAAAATTTAAGATGGAGGTTAGGGCTGCCACCTAAATTTTTACCACAGTATTGCCACCTAATAATATGTATTTTTAAGAGTTTTAAACATCATTTATCAGTGTTAAGGGGTCGCTGATTTTGAATCTAAAATCAGAATTTTGAAATTCAAGATGGTGGATAGGGTTGCCACCTTAATTTTTTTAGTTTTATAAATTCGGGGCCGGCAAAAAAAATGGTACACCAAATATGGATCGCTGAATCCGAATCCATCGTCAAAATTTCAAAATTATAAAATTTTGAAATAATAGCTCAATACTGTGGTAAAAATTTAGGTGGCAACCCTAACCTCCATCTTAAATTTTAAAACTGTGACATTATATTCGAAATCAAATCCGTTGTCAGAATTTCAAAATTACAAGAATTCGCAAAAATAAAAAAATCTAGGTGGCAACTCTATCCGTCATCTTAAATTTTAAAGTTTGACAGCATCTTCGAAATCATTTACCCTATAATGGCGCTAACCGAAATCACAACTTGCCGTTAACTTAATAAGCACTTAACTGACAGTTCAACCTTAACCGAAGATTGAGAAAGGGCTTTTTTGCTAACTGCTGGTTAAAGTTCTGATTAGTGCTTAACCGGACATTGAGAAAGCGGCCCTTAATCTAATAAAATTAACAGTATTTTATAAATTTCACCAAAAAGAAACATTTTCTAACAATCTCAAATATAAAACATCATCTGTTGATGAAAAAAGCACACCTGAACAAACCGATGGCATTTCACAAATAGCATCGAAAGTGAAAACAGTATGGCAATCAATTGACACATAAATTCAACGTCAGTCTTTGACATTCGATTTTATGTCAGTTTTTGGGTTTCAATGGCCGCATTCAGCGTATACAACAGTTGGCAACTGTTGTGTAAAAATTCGCTGAATGGTACAAATTTGGTAGCGCTAGCAAAGACTGATAAAGTAGCGAACGCCTTTTAATCGAGCGAACAAATTCTATGCTACATGAACACAACTGTTTGCTTCACTGTCAGATGCTATTACTGACGCTGTTAAATTAATAAACGCAGAAAGAACGCAGCAAATTTAAGTGAGAAACCTTCGCAATTGAATTAAATTTACATAAAATTTAAATTGAATCTAACTTCCGACGTGTAGAGTAGCAACACATTCAGAGAAAAACATCGTGAACTAAGGTAGCGCTACCATTACAGTTCACAACAGTTGTCTGCGCTGAATGCGGCCAATGAAAACGCATTTGACGTCATATGGTCAAGATGAATACTGACATCAGTGATTGTTGTCATTGAAATTGACTTAGTGAAAACCAGGCTTAAAATGGATTCTTTTAAATGAAAAAAGTATGAATTTTTTGAATATGAGAAAAGTATGAATCGCTTAGAAGCCCTTTTGGAATAGATATACATGAATGAATTCCATAATGCATAGGTTTAAATGGCAGAATTGAAAATCTTTTATTCTTTTTTAAATAATTAATAAAAAATTATATTATAATAATTCAAATTAATAGAGATAATTATTAGGTCATTTAAAAGAATAAATAATATTTAGACAGACGAGATTTGGATTATAAAAATATCACATTTATTGCAAAAATATTGATGTTTATGATGTAGGTTGTTCCTTCCGTTTTGCTTTGAATGTATTCTTATAGTATTTACATTTTGACTTGCGTATAGCTTTCTTCATATCTTTTTGGGACTGTTCCTGGTCGTATCCTTCCTTGCAAATGCACTCTGCATTTAAAAAAAAACATTAAGAAATGATTGAAACAAGTAAAGAGCAATGGTTTTTCATAACTTACCAAACAATACATTATTAAAATTTTCGAGCCTTCTGAAGCAGTTTGTTCCTTCAACGCGGACAGAAAGTAAAATTTTTAAGAAACGCGTGAAAGGAAAACAACAGAACAATCGTTTTTCAAAAATATCTGACAAAAACAAAAACATCAACAACAAACAGAAAATACAAATTATAACAGATTGATTCTTTTTTCGCTTATAGCAGAATTTGTTTCAGAATCAATTCGTTTTTCACTTACCATAAAAGCAAGCAAGGAATCAAACAACATTTACTTTATTATAAATTGTTATATACTTCATAATCGATTCCTGCAGCAATAAAAACGAATCAATAAATTGTTTGTTTATTGATTCCAATTCATAGGTTTTGCTTTAAATTTATATATTCTTTGGAATACATTCTAAAATGCATCACAAGAATCCATTCAATTCCTGGTTTTTTTACGAATTAATTCTCATTTTCGCGGTGGGATATTATTGTATCAAACACATGCACACACACACACATCCACACAACACACAAACACATTGAATGCAAGCTTACTCTCAAGGCAAGAAAGATATTACAAACTGAACTGCTGCTGAATATTTATTTTTTTTTTATTTATTGTTAGTTTAAAATAAATTTAATAGTTATTGCATTGAACGAATTTTTTGTTTTATATTGGTCTTTGTTGTTCAACTAAAATTCCATATATGTTATTATTTTATTGCAGGAAAAAAGTGAAATCCAGCAACGGTAACATCAAACAATCAACGAACAGCACTTCAATATACTGGTGGTGAAGAGAAAAAAAAACCAGCCAGAAAAAACGTAGCTGTTAAAAAAGCATGGGAGCTGGGTGTGCAGTATCAGCGGTGGCATGGCTGCTGGTAAGTATGACTCAAATGTTTGTTTGTCACAAGACAAGCGATGAAATACCTTATGCAAAACAGTCACGTCTTTTTCATCATCATCATCATCACCTTTTTGTCAATTCCAGTTACTCTGCGCCATCTGTGGTAATGCACACATACGCATCGATGCACCCGAGGAACACCTCGTTTCAAGGCCAAAGCTAAGTTTTGTACGCTCAGCCGTGGAGAGCATTGTACCGGAGGAGGAATCTATAGAAGCTTTCGGTCGTTATAGCTTAAATCCAACATTTGGCGATGTCTTTCTGCCTTTGCGTAGTGCGGTGGAAAGTGTTCCTACTTTGAATCTTCGCACTGCGTTCGACTTGCAGGAATCAGCTGGTCTACGCCTTTTTGCTCGTGACTCTGTTGAGTCGTTTCCAAACGATGACGACGATGCTGATATCTATGATTACAAGGATGATAGACAGCCGATGAAATTAGTTGAGGAGGAAGAGGAGGAGGAGGACGATGTAGAAAAAGAAGCGGTAGAAGATGCGGTAGAAGATGCGGTAGAAGATGCGGCAGAGGATGTGGTAGAGGATGCGCTAGAGGACAGTATGGTTGACATGATGGAGGATGTAGAAACTTTCGCTCAACCTGAACCCTGGGTTATAGCGGATCGCTATGCTGCATTTTCAGATCCTCCCAAAAAAGATGCCAATTACCTACCTCAACCCTACCGTGCCGATTCGCCCTTTCAGCAGCTGGTGAAAGCTGGGGATATCGACCAATTGGAGCAAATCGCTGAAGTTGAAACATTGAAAGAACAGTTAGCCTATGGAGCTCTTTCCTATTCTTCACTGGAACGCGATGCCGAGCTCGACTTCGAACCTTATGGCGCTCTTGTTCAGTTAAAAGAAGTCCAAAATAAGCGCAAAAACTACAATAACTCACCAAAAGTGCTCTGCTATTTCACTAACTGGGCCTTTTATCGCAAGGCTGATGGAAAATATGTGCCTGAAAATCTGGATGCCTCACTGTGTACATCACTTATTTACTCCTTTGCCTCGCTGGATCCCGATCATTTGAATATCAAAGAATTTGATCCATGGGTGGATGTTGAAAATGAGTTTTATAGACGCGCCGTTGCAACTGGTGTCCCAGTGCTCATCGCCATGGGCGGCTGGACCGACTCAACGGGTGATAAATACTCGCGTTTGGCTGGTAATGAGATCAAACGCCGTGTTTTTGCCGCCAATTTGGTTGGTTTTCTCAAGCGACATAACTTTGCTGGCCTACACTTGGACTGGAACTATCCAAAGTGCTGGCAGAGTGACTGTTCGAAGGGTCCCACTAGTGATAAGCCAAATCTGAGCAAGCTTTTACGTGAAGTACGCAATGAATTTGATCGAGTAGACAAAAATCTACAGCTGGGTGTTGCTATTTCGGGATACAAGGAAATTATTACGGAAGCTTATGAATTAGCTGAACTTTCGAAAATAGTGGACTACTTAACGGTGATGTCCTACGATTATCATGGTGCCTGGGAACATCAAACGGGTCACGTTAGTCCTTTATATGGACGCAAGGGCGACAAATATCCCCAGTATAACACAGACTATGCTATGCAACTGCTTGTAAAAATGGGTGCCAAGAAAGAGAAACTCATAATGGGCATTCCATTCTATGGGCAATCCTTTACGCTCGCTGAGGCTAGCAAGAGCTTAGTGGGTGAGGGAGTTGCTGCCACGGGTACTGGTGAGGCGGGTGAATTTACAAAACAACCCGGTATGTTAGCCTACTATGAAATTTGTCAACGCATACGCAAAAATAAATGGCTTACGGGTCGCGATACTGAAAGAAAATCCGGTCCTTATGCCATGCTACAAAATCAATGGGTGGGCTATGAAGATCCCGCCTCAGTTGAGGCCAAGGCACGTTATGCGGTTAACAATGATTTTGGTGGTGTGGCTGCCTGGACTGTTGATCTGGATGATTTCCAGAATCGCTGTTGCAGCGAAGCTTATCCACTGCTGAAGGCCATAAATCGTGCACTCGGTCGCATATCTTCTCCACCACCCACACGTAGTAATTGCGAACGTCCACCACAGCCTACTACGCCACTTCCACCCGTCATGACAACGGTGAGTAGTGATGGATCTATTGGTGCAGGTGGAGCAAGTTCTACAGTTCATGATCACACCACGAGCTGGCCTTCATGGGATACCTCACTCTCAACAACATCAACAACACCAATAACGAGAACTACATCAACGACTACGACTTCTACTACAAGACGACCACCAACAACTACGACTCCTTCAACGACAAAACAAACTATTTGGTGGTCCCCAACTACGACCCTTAGAACAACAACGACCACTACCACTAGACGTCCAGTTACCGCAAAACCAACAAAGCCAGCATATCGTCCCGAGCACACAACAATACCTTCACCTGCAGTTGTTCGCCCCGTGGTTCAGACAACCGACTGTCAAGCTGGACAATTTTATAGCGACAACTCTAATTGCAATGCCTACTATCTTTGCATCTATGATGGCGAGCTGCGACAACAATTCTGTCCCGGTGGCCTCAATTGGAATGATAGCACCAAAAATTGCGACTGGCCAGCGTCGGCTCAGTGCACGGAAAAAGTTGTACCAGTTCGTACAACAACTTCTAAGCGACCAGTCAAGAGAACAACAACAAATAGACCACATCGCACAACTAAGGCAAGTAAACGTCCAAGAACTACAACAACTAGAGCTACAACGACGAGAGCTACAACGGCTAGAATAACAACAACTGTCCGAACACCCACCAAGCCCTGGTCATACTTAAGTACTACCAATAAACCAACAACCAATCGTCCACTTCCACACCGCACAACTCGTAGACCCACGACAATTTCTCACAAACCAATCGCTAAATGTAATGAAGGCAAGTATTATTCGCACACCAACTGTGACCAATATTATATCTGCGTTAATGGTGTACTGGTACCTAATTCCTGTGGTAGTAATCTACACTGGGATGCTATACGTCAGCTTTGTGATTGGCCCGATAATGTTAAGTGTCTGACGACCAAGCATTATCTGCGCCTTATACAGTTCAAAAGAAATCTCGAAGATCCCTGCAATGGCGCTGAACTGGTGCCTTATCCCGGAGACTGTACAAAGTATCTTTTCTGCTTGTGGAATCGCTTGCAAGCTGGTGACTGTGGTCCTGGCTTGCATTTCAATGAGGCAATCAGCAACTGCGATTGGCCAGAATCAGCTAATTGCAAGGACAATGGTGTACGAGAGCCTGTCAGCAATGAAATAACGGACCCAAAAAAACCAGTACCAGTAAAACCTGCACTTACCACTCAACGCCCCACGACAACTGTGCGTACAACGACTACGGCAAAACCTACTTACCCTACCGACAAGCCTGTGCTGCAGCCGTTGAACGGTTATTATAAAGTTGTCTGTTACTTCACCAACTGGGCTTGGTATCGTAAGGGTATGGGAAGTTACACGCCCGATAACATCAACACTGACTTGTGTACTCATGTGGTATATGGTTTTGCCGTTCTCGACTCCTCCGATCTAGTGCTACGTACCCACGACTCTTGGGCTGATATTGACAACAATTTCTATACGCGCGTTAGTGGGCTCAAGAGTAAGGGCGTCAAAGTGAGCTTGGCTCTGGGAGGTTGGAATGACTCACAGGGTGACAAATACAGTCGTCTAGTACGCAGTGCAACATCGCGTACCCGCTTCATAAGGCATGCCATTGAGTTTATGGAGAAGTACGGTTTCGAGGGCTTGGACTTGGATTGGGAATATCCAGTTTGCTGGCAAACCGAGTGCAACAAGGGCTTCCCAGATGAGAAGGATGGCTTTACGGCGCTGGTGCGAGAGCTTTCAGAAGTCTTCCAACCTAAGGGTCTGCTCCTTTCGAGTGCCGTCTCGCCCAGCAAGAAGATCATAGATGCGGGTTATGATGTACCTGAAATTTCCAAATACTTTGATTGGATTGCTGTAATGACTTACGATTTCCACGGTCAGTGGGATAAGAAGACTGGACACGTTGCACCTTTGTATCACCACCCGGATGATGATATTGAATATTTCAATGCCGTAGGTTTTTTTTTTATTAAGCCACCAACTCTTAAATTTTCATTAACGAAACACTATAATTCTTCCAGAACTTTTCTATAAATTATTGGATTAAGCAAGGTGCACCATCGCGTAAGATTGTCATGGGCATGCCTATGTATGGTCAGTCATTTACTCTGGAAAATTCAAAAAATAATGGACTTAATGCTAAAGCACCTGGTGCCGGACAAGCAGGGGAATTTACAAAAGCTGCTGGATTTTTGGCATACTACGAGGTAAGATTTATTATATTTTCCTTTGAAGAAACTGTGATAACATTAGATTTACCTCATAAAAGATATGCGATCGAATTAAGAACCATGGCTGGGAGGTGGTGCAGGATGAGCGTGGTCGCATGGGTCCTTTTGCACGCAAGGGCACTCAATGGGTTTCCTTCGATGACGCTGCCATGATACGTAAGAAGTCACAGCTCGTACGCTCTTTGGACTTAGGAGGTGGGATGGTTTGGGCTCTCGACTTGGATGATTTCCGCAATCATTGCGGTGAGGGCGTTTATCCATTATTGACACAAATTCATGATGTACTAAAGCATCCTCCCACGGATTATGAACCCACACGTAGGTTTTAATTCGATACTTAGACGTCCGTGAAAATATAAAAATTAATTTTCTAACAGCTGCACATATCGCTGTGGATCTAGAGTTTATGGAGGGGCCTCAATCTTCATCAGAGCTAGAGATACCCAATGACATTGAAATCGAACATGACACCATTGAGAATGTAATTCAACCCAATGCCGATGTCGAAGAGGATGAGCAAGAGCAAGAACCCGTTACTGGTTCTAATCGCTTCAAGGTTGTTTGCTACTTTACCAACTGGGCCTGGTATCGTCAGGGTGGTGGCAAGTATTTGCCCGAAGACATTGATGCCGAACTCTGTACGCATATCGTTTATGGCTTTGCTGTGCTAAATCGTGACACTCTGACCATCAAACCCCATGACTCTTGGGCTGATTTGGATAACAAATTCTACGAACGAGTCGTTGCTTTACGCGCCAAGGGCGTTAAAGTTACTGTTGCCATTGGTGGCTGGAATGATTCGACCGGTGATAAATATGCACGTCTTGTGCTTAGTGCTGCATACCGTTCACGTTTCGTAAGCAATGTAATCGAGTTTATTGAGAAATATGGCTTTGATGGTTTGGATCTTGACTGGGAATATCCAGTTTGCTGGCAGGTAGACTGCAAGAAGGGCTCTTCCGATGAAAAGGAGGGCTTTACCAGTTTGGTGCGTGAGCTCTCAGAGGCTTTCAAGCCGCGTCAACTCTTACTCTCCTCTGCAGTTTCGCCTAATAAGAAGGTCATTGATGCCGGCTATAATGTTCCAAAACTGTCACGCTACTTTGACTGGATTGCTGTAATGACCTACGATTACCATGGTCAATGGGATAAGAAGACTGGTCATGTGGCACCCATGTACGATCATCCGGATGGTACGGAGACATTCAATGCCAATTTCTCCATCAACTATTGGCTGCAAAGTGGTGCCGATCGTGAGAAGTTGATCATGGGCATGCCCATGTATGGACAATCCTTCTCTCTAGCTCAGGCCAGTGCTCATGATCTGAATGCTCCTACTTATGGTGGCGGAGAGGCTGGAGAGGCAACGCGTGCTCGCGGTTTCTTGTCCTATTATGAAATCTGCACTCACATACGCAAACGCGGTTGGAATGTGGTGCGTGACTCTCGTGGACGTATGGGTCCATATGCCTATCACCGCGATCAGTGGGTCTCCTTTGATGATGCACCCATGATTAGGCACAAGAGTGAGTATGTACGTGCCATGGGTCTCGGTGGTGCTATGATTTGGGCTTTGGATTTGGATGATTTTAAAAATGATTGTGCCTGTGAATCGTACCCACTGTTAAAGACCATCAACCGAGTTTTGAGAAACTATCCTGGACCACACGCCAAATGTCAGTTGGAACTTGGAGATCACACAATGAGTAGGCATTTTTCAAAAATCGTCTTACCGAAAAGTATTCTAATTTTTCTTATTTTGCTTTCTAAATAGTTGCTACGGGCATTGGACCTTCGCAAGCCCAAAAAGTGAAACCAACAGTGAATACCGTTGTAGAGCAAACTGCGGCAATGAAGGAACCATCTGCCGAAATCAAAGAACCAATTGTGCAGGAACCATCAGTCATGCGTGTGGAGTGTAATGGAAGAAATTTCGTACCACACAAACAGGACTGCAATAAATACTATATTTGCCAGCATAATGAACCAATCGAACAACGGTAAGTAATGGCAGCAAATAACCAATTTATATTTACAATAAAAACTGATTACAGCTGTCCGGCTGGTCTGCACTGGAACGTGAATTACTGTGACTGGCCGCATAGTGGTAAATGTTCTGTACACAACGATCTAACGACAAAAGCTCCCGTCGTTATTCGACCCAAGCCTCAGACAACACCAAAACCAGCGAATAATCCAAACAAGAAACATACCAAGAAACCTACAGGCGAACCAACGAAGAAACCACCAACGCGACCGAAGCCAAGGCCCCCAACTGTGCCACTTGGCAAAAATGATGACTACAAGGTTGTTTGCTACTTTACAAATTGGGCATGGTATCGACGTGGTCAGGGCAAATATGTGCCCGAAGATATCGATGAGAATCTTTGCACGCATATCGTCTACGGCTTTGCAGTACTCAACAGCAATACGTTGACCATTCGTACGCACGATTCCTGGGCTGACATTGACAATAGATTCTACGAACGTGTTGTAGCTTACAAAGCGAAAGGCATACGTGTTACCCTTGCTATTGGTGGCTGGAACGATTCGCTTGGCAGTAAGTATGCACGCTTAGTATTGGATCCTGAGGCACGTGCACGTTTCATCCAAAGTGTCCTTGACTTTATTGAGAAGTACGGTTTTGAGGGCTTGGACTTGGATTGGGAGTATCCAGTTTGCTGGCAGGTAGATTGTACTAAAGGTTCACCGGAAGAAAAGCAAGCTTTTACCGCTCTGGTACGTGAATTGTCCGAGGCATTTAAGCCACGCGATCTCTTGCTATCCGCAGCAGTCTCACCTAGTAAGAAAGTCATTGATGCCGGCTATGATGTTGTAGCTCTGTCACGCTACTTTGATTGGATTGCTGTTATGACCTATGATTTCCATGGTCATTGGGACAAACAGACAGGTCACGTAGCTCCCCTGTACTTTGTTGATAGTGATACAAATGAATTCTTCAATGGCAACTTTTCCATACGCTATTGGTTGAAGAAGGGAGCACCTCCGAAGAAGCTTATTATGGGCATGCCACTATATGGACAATCCTTTTCGTTGGCCGATCCAAAAGAAACCAGCTTGAATGCACGCTCGATTGGACCCGGTCAGGCTGGAACAGCGACAAGAGCAGGTGGCTTCTTAGCCTATTACGAGATCTGTGAGAAAATCAACAACGGTGGCTGGACAGTGGTGCGTGATAATGAGGGTCGCATTGGACCCTATGCTCACAAAGGCAATCAGTGGGTGTCATACGATGATGTGGCCGATATTCGACGTAAATCTCAATTTGTGCGTAGCTTAGGCTTGGGCGGTGGCATGGTGTGGGCTCTGGATTTGGATGATTTCCGCGGTCGCTGCGGTTGTGGCAAACATCCATTGCTGCGCACAATGAACCAGGAATTGCGTGGTATACTCGGCCAACGAACCAATGACTGCACGTGAGGTTCTTTGTTTTTAATTAGTACTAAGTTTAATTCAGTAAAAATGTAACTGTGCCAATACGTTTCACATAGTATATTTCTGCTTGAAATCTGTTTTTTAGATTTCATTTAAGAAAAGTAAAACTATATTCAACTTTTATGTAATCATCAAAATAAAATACTCAACGATTTCAAAATTTTTTTTTAATTCAATTTTATTTCAATAAAAAAGCAATTAAAATTATTGCTTTCAAAGAAAATATTTGTATAAATCTAAAAAGTAAGAGAATACGAGTGGCATGGAAATACTTACACAGAAGCATCTTTTGAATGCACAAAAAACAAAGCAATTAATATCATCAGCTAGATAAATTTATATTTTAATTAGGGTTTCTTTTAAATGCTCTTATTTATTTCATAGATTTTGTTCTTGTTTTGTTGAAGTTATTGAAAAAGAAAATTACCTCAATTTTAAACAATTATTGTGAAAATACTATCAGCCCTATTACAGAATTCACCGTAATGAATTTCCGAGCGTAAGGCTACGCCACGAATACGACAAATTTGCTTATCCAAATTCCAAAAGCAACAGAGTGTAGCCTTACCCTTTTTAAATTTTATTCCGAACGAAATAGAGTGCAGCTTTACTACCCTTTTCAACAAACTACCCTCAAGCAGCTGATTTCAACAGAAGACAAATAAATAAAAAGCAAAATGAAAATGTTTTGGCCTGCATCGTATTTTTAACAATAGGGGTATTCTCTATGTCTAGGAAATGCACGTTGCACGGTGCAAGAATAGGAAATATACAATCCGTGCACCGCCGCAACAACAAAATAAAAGTAAAAATAACCGTGCGCTATTTCCTATGTATGCTACACTGAAACCCATGTATACGGCGATGCTATGGAGAATAGTTTATGAAATGCAACCCTGTGATTGTAATGGGAGAGAAGTGCAGCTTATTATAGAGGTATTTAAGCTGTTGATTTTAATATTCTAAGCCTGTACAATAAGGCGCACTCGATCCATTGGATATTTAGTATTGGATTGTTACAATCCGTACTCTCATGCAATTATGCTAGACATAGAGAATACCCCTAATGATTTTTAATGGAAGCCTTTGCAATTGCCATTTTCGCGCAACAAAATCACATACTTTCAAGCAGTGCTTCTTTGTTCTTTCCTACATTTAAGAATTATGGAAAACTAAAAATCCACTGCTGAATTGTGGAAAATGTGGAATTTAAGGACAGGAACAACTAAGGGCTGAAAATGCTTGCCGAAGTTAAGGCATAACACTAGCCTCGGTTAAAAGCAATTCAAATTTTCTTTCACGGTTGTTTCGCCTAATCAATAATTTACGTATGGTTCCAATCAGTTCCTCTAAATAATCTATCCCTTTCCTTTCAGGTCAAAGACCAAACCTTGTTTGTATAAGGTGCATGCCTTGGTTCTTTGATCTTTTTACAAAAAAAAAAAAAAAAAAAAAAATTAAGATTTCTCACAGAAAGGAGCAATGAAAATGCATCAAAGAATATCGCGAGATTCCATCGATCCTTTTGAAATGAATAACGAAATGTAGGAAAAATTTAAACTAACAACATATTCATAGGTTAAAAACATTTATTTGACCTATATTTACCGAAAATTAGCCGACCTAAAAACAGCTGTCAAAAGTTAATGTGTTCGGGGTGTGGAATTGCAATGTTACGAATCTTCGAATACGATGTAATGATTTAGATTATAGAATACACCGTTACGAATTCGAAAGAAAATTTCGGTATGACGAATTCTGGATAAAGGCTGTATAACACATAGATACTTGACATTTTTTTACGTAAATAATACAAAAAACATTATTCCAACTTTTTTTAATGCATCTTCATCTCGCTAGGTGGCGCTGAAAAAGTAGTCGATTTCGGCTGGCATTACGATATTTTGCTCCCAATTTATAGAAAACAAAAAAAAAATAATAAGATTTATTGGAATTTGAAGAAAAAGTTTTGAAGCGTTGAGTTCATATAGCCATAACTTCTAAACTAAAAGCCACCATTTTGAAATTTTTATGTTCTTTTATTTATACTTTAAGTAATATTTGTGGTTTTCTTAAGATTTTTCCATGCTCCGAAACATAAATTTATCAAAATTTGTTTTAAGCAATTAGTAATTAACCCTCCTGTGTATACGAAGGTACCCGGGTATCTTTTGCAATTTTAAAGCAAAAAAAGGTAACTTTCGTCTAAGGAACTATATACTGAAATCTTTAGTACCTTCCTAAAATTTATTTTTTTATTCAATAAAGTTTTTATATTGCAAAGAAAATGTTTTGGCAAGTTTTTATGAAAGATTTTTTAGTACTACCCCTTCGTCTTATACGAAGGTACCCGGGTACCTCCAGGTAAAATACATGCGAATTCGAACTGTTATGGTCTTTGTCGATTTTTTACGTTTAGAAAATCATGTACTGATGCAATCAGGATGATGGATTACAAAATTGCTTTGGATTTTTTCATTCACATCTAGTTTCTTTCATACAGATAGTGTAAAGGTACCAGGGTACCTTCGTATACACGAAAGGGGAAATTTTTCGTATACACATCATTTTTTCATTCATATATAGTTTCTTTCATACAGATCGTAATAAAGATACCCAGGTACCTTCGTATACACGAAAGGGGGAAATTTTTCGTATACACATGAGGGTTAAATAAACAAATATATATCAAATCGATGCAGAAAAAAAATAATAATAACTATAATTTTCACTTTTCCCGTCCCCTACTCCGAGTAACAATCTTGACGCGATGTAGGGGCTTAAGTAGCAATGACACAATGCTGCCGGTTGGAGTAGTTCCACCCTGTAGGGCATAACCCTACAGCTCAGCAGAGCCTGCAGCTTGTGTGAAGCGACGAACTGAAAGTTACTCCCCCCTAATCTAGGGTGTCATGCGCACCGTGCCCATTGGATGGTTTGCAGTCAGGGGGTATACCGACTGTATGGGAACGGAGCCTTCATGATAACAGGCTGCCTCATGAAGTAACTGTGGCCTTACCATGGTATGCGGGCTCTGGCATGGTCGACCACCCTTTCCCAGCCATAACACATAGACTGCGACGCTTTTGTCCTCGGACACTAGCTACCGGCCGATTCCTAAAATATGAGTACAAACACAAAAAAAAAAACAAAACACAACAAACAAGAAGACTTGCGGGGAGTCACCGCAAGCAGAGCAGCAGACCTCATGGAACAGAGATTCCACGAAGATGGTCAACGGCAAGGCACCAAACTTAGGAGAAATCCTCCTCCGCCAGCCAGAAGTCAAGTCAATAGGACTGCACGCAGCAATGATCAGGTGGAGCACAGAATCCATAATGACCACAGACACTGCAGCACACAGATTAGGAGGCACCCGTGCGGCAAAGATCGAGTGGAGCATACCATCCACAGCGGTCAAAGGCCTAGTACCAGCCACCTAAGAAAAACTACGAGCCCCAGGAGATCACATCCTGTCAAAATGCCCCCGGAAGAACACCGGGAAGATACGACGTCGGCTCCAAAAAGTATCCCAATTACGGAAACTGCGTCAACATCCAAGGATGCAGCACAGAAAAGGGAAACAGAAGAAGGGCAAAAACACAAGCCCTTCCACAGTAGACGTCGCCGTGTCCACCTCCCTCAGCGCGGGGAGCCAGGAGGGCTAGACGACCCACTAAGAGTCGGCCTAAGTGGAGCAGGCGTAAAATGGTATCTGCGCTATCTGGAACAGGGCATGGCACCCGAAGTAGCTCATGAAAAAGCGGTAGAGCATCGAGGTAAAGCTGGCGAAGCACCGGTACCAGAGGCAACGAAGAGGAGCTGCAGCGAGATAACGCCTCCTCAACGTCCAGAGAGCAGTACCAGGGTCAGTGCCAGGGGCTAAGGTACCCGAGCCAGAACCACAGAAAAAGAGAATAAGCTATGCAAGCATAACCAAGGGCATCCAAATAGCGGTTCTGCCCAAAGAATACCCCCGACAAATGCTAAGTCCGGATGAGCTCTCGGAGCTAGAAGAAGCCATACTGAGCGAAGTAGTGAAGGGCTGGTTCACCAAGCTACAGTTTGAGGGAATTCACTTCCGTCCGGGCATGTTACTGGTCGACTGTTCGAATCCCTCAACAGAAGAATGGCTGCGAGCAGCAGCACCAAAGCTCGAGCACTGGAAAGGGCTAGAACTTATGGCTTGCCTAGGGGAGGAGGTCCCAAAAGGGCATACTGTTAGGATGTTCTTGCCAAGAAATTCAAGTACGGAGATCAATAGATCGATGGGACTAATTGCCGCCCAGAACGATGGTCTCAATACAAAGTATTGGAAGATATTGAGCTCTAAGGATGAGGGAAATGGGCACATGCTTACGTTCTCAACAGATAGGGAGTCACTTGAGACTATCAAGTCAAGAGGCTCAACTATAAGCTTCCGCTTTGGAACCATTCCGGTGTTGGGCACAAAATCGCCACTAACGACCAAACCGTTCAAAGCAGCAACATCTACAACTGCAGCGCCCACAGCTGTAACGTCAACAGTGGTAACGTCCACAGAAGCCACATCTGCGAATTCCAATGAAGGGAAAGACGCAACGCCACCAATACAACTAACTGGTGAAGTTGTTACGGAGAAGTTCGCCTCCGTCTCGGTCATCACCGCAACACCTTCAATCGGAGATCAGGCAGAGGGCATGAACCTCGCTGCTCTCTCGAATGATAATAAGAGCGAACCTCTAACATAGGTAGAAGGAACGCTGCCTGAAGAAGAACGGGGCAGCAGCCCGGTGCTATGATCAGCACAGTAACCAGCACGAAATGTACCCAGGTGAGCCTCTAAAGCTGCATCGGCAGTTATTGCTCGGAGGTTCACCACAGAACAACTGGGCTTCGTGCTGATCCAAGAACCCTGGTGCTACAGGCGAAAAGTCAGTGGCTTCTACTGCAAAGAGGTTCAGGTAACTTGGGACCAGAGAACAACCAATCCCATAGCATGTATTCTAATGCAGAAAAATATTAATTATATTTGTCTTTCAGAATTTATGACGCAGGACCTATCAGTTATCGAGACTCACATTGAAACTGATGGCAAGCACCGCGTCATAGTGATCGCATCCGCTTACTTTCCTGGGGACGATCTCAACATTCCCCCAGCGGAGATAAAAAGACTTGTGGAGCACTGCAGGAAAAAGCAACTTCCACTACTCATCGGCTGTGACGCCAACGCACACCACACAATTTGGGGAAGCACCGACGTCAACACCAGAGGTGAGTACCTTTTAGAATTTCTTTTAAGTAGTAATCTAGACTTTTTCAATGTGGGGGTAACACCTACCTCTGTGAGGGCTAGAGAAGAGGTCTTAGATCTCACCATAGGAAGCCCAGATGTTGGGGATATGATTAGGGAATGGAGGGTATCAATGGAACCTTCAATGTCTGACCATAGAATAATAGAGTTTAGATTTGGCGCAAAATGTCAAGAGATAGAACCCAAAAGAAACCCAAGAAATACCAGTTGGGACACATACACCAACACCCTGAAAGAAAACCTACAGAACTTAAAAGCTAGGAGTAGAATTAGCAACATCCTAGAACTTGAATGCTATGTAGAGCAGGTAAACAATGCAGTATATAATGCCTACGAATCTAGCTGTCCAACAGGGCACAAGGCAAGAACAAAACATACTCCTTGGTGGAGCGCTGAGCTGACCAGACTCCGGAAGAAGGTGCGATGCAGCTTTAATGCCGCAAAGCGCAACGGAGAATGGCACAACTACACGGCGACTCTGACGGAGTATAATAAAGAAATCAGGAAAGCCAAAAAACAGAGCTTTAGAACTTTCTGTGAAGACATTTCTTCCACGCCAGCAGCAGCCAGGATACACAAAGCAATGGCTAAAGGCAGAGTGGAGACAAGAATGTCACTTTTATTGCCGGACGAAAGCTATACGCTTAGAGAAGATCAACGAGCCAGTCACCTTCTAGAAACTCATTTCCCGGGCAGCACACCAGTAACTGAGTATGAGACGACAGACAGGCAAATTGCTCCAAATCAAGAAGAATGGAAACTCGCAACGAGCATTTGTACTAAGGCTCGTTTAGATTGGGCACTCAGAACCTTTCCACCATTCAAATCAGCAGGTGTAGACGGCATCTTTCCTGCACTTCTACAAAAGGGTGCAGAAACTATATTGCCCCACCTAGTCAAAATAACTAGAAGCAGCCTTGCGCTGGGCTATATCCAAAGGAAATGGAGAAGGGCCATAGTCACCTTCATACCAAAAGTAGGGAAAACAGACTACACGCTACCAAAGTCGTTTAGACCCATTAGTCTTACCTCATTTGTACTTAAAACAATGGAAAAAATAATAGATAACTATATAAGAACTGAGATTTTGGAGAAGGCGGCAATGCACCCATGCCAACATGCGTATAGGGCAGGTAGGTCTACAGAATCTGCCCTATACCAGCTGGCTAGTAACATCCAGTCGGCTCTCAAAAACAAAGAAATCGTACTATGTGCCTTTTAAGATATAGAAGGAGCCTTTGATAATACTTCTCACGAGGCTGTGATGATGGATATGCCAAATGCTTAGCACTAGAACTGCAGAAACAAAAGTGGGTAACACCACTTTAAGAATCAAAACAACAAAAGGCTGCCCACAAGGCGGAGTCCTTTCTCCACTGCTGTGGAGTCTTGTTGTGGACGAATTATTAACGATGCTAACCGAGAATGGCATTAAATGTCAGGGTTACGCAGTCGACATCGCCTTAATAGCGAGAGGGATTAAGTGGGATTAAGTATCAACCCAGCGAAAACCACCATAGTACCTTTTACTAACAAAAGAAGCCTGCCAAACCTCCGAACAATGAGAATGGATGGCACTGAAATTCCCTTCAAAGGAGAAGTAAAGTATCTGGGACTTACACTAGATTCAAAGCTTCTCTGGAGAAGACATGCAGATGTAACTATAAACAAAGCAACGCGCGCACTCATGATATGTAGGATTCTGGCGGGGAAAAGCTGGGGTTGTAACCCAACAATTCTCCGCTGGATGTATACCATGATGGTGACACCCATCCTCACCTATGGTGCAATAGCATGGGCTGAGAGAACCAAGCTAACCACAATGAGGAATATGCTAACAAAGGTGCAGAGACTGGCCTGTGTATGCATCACAGGGGCCATGAAGACATGCCCTACAGAAGCACTAGAAGTAATTCTGGACCTAACACCTTGTCATAGAGGGAGTAGCCAAGCGAACTCTGTTGTGCATTGCAAAAGAGGGGACAGGTTTAGGTAAAACTATCAGCAGTAGAGAGAAGGAGGATATTGCAAAGCACACTCCCTACATCGATCTACCAAAAGACGATATAGTAAAAAGGTATAACTTCGAAAAACACTTCGGTATTAAGCTTAGTACCAAGAAAGAGTGGGACAGCGAGATGAGATCGCAAGTCAAGAAACCACACAGTATAGCATGGTATACAGATGGGTCCAAGACATTGGAAGGTATAGGCGCAGGGGTGTACGGGCCAAGAACCAAGCACTTTGAACCTATGGGGACAACACCCAGTGTCTTCCAAGCGGAAATCCTAGCAATACAGCTGTGTGCACAATTCAATATGGACCGTAAATACAAAGGTCAGGATATAGTTGTGATGTCAGACAGCCAAGCAGCAATCAAAGCATTAGTTTCCTGTGAGATATCATTGAGAATAACATGGGAATGCCTAACAAAACTCAACGAACTAGGCAAGAATAAGACTGTTACTATACTTTGGGTCCCAGGACACAAAGGAATACATGGTAACGAAGAAGCCGATGGTCTAGCGCAACAGGGTGCAGCCACAAAATTTATAGGAATAGAACCATTCTGTGGACTGGGCACACATTCTATAAAAGAAGAACTAAGAAGGGAGGAGAGGCATAAACATTCAAACCTTTGGAAAAGCGAAAAGAGAAGGAGGTACAATAGATCTCATTTAGGTCGCAGTACGCATCTCCACCACACAACATTAACATTAACATTATTCAAAGATGAAAAAAAAAAAAATAAAAATAACAGGTTGATCAAAAATATTAAATTTATTAAATAAAACTATTTTTTGTTTTATTTTTTATTTTTTCAAAAAGCCTAAACATTTAGCTTTCCAACGGTATATAATAAATGTAAGATCAATTTAAAAAGATTTGAAAAAAATTCGATTAAAAACGTTCTTTATTTCGCTGCTTATATAGGACTGTGTCTTGAAAACACTTTAGCAAGCCATATAACTGAATCGTGTCAATTTTTTTATAAAATTTACGTTATAGTACAAAATTTGATCTTGAGTATAAAGAGTAATTTTATATATATTTTATATATTTTATATATTTGATATATTTTATATATTTTATATATTTTATATATTTTATATATTTTATATATTTTATATATTTTATATATTTTATATATTTTATATATTTTATATATTTTATATATTATATATTTTTTATATTTTTTATATTTTTTATATATTTTATATATTTTATATATTTTATATATTTTATATACTTTATATATTTTATATATTTTATATATTTTATTTATTTTATATATATTATATATTTTATATATTTTATATATTTTATATATTTTATATATTTTATATATTTTATATATTTTATATATTATATATTTTTTATATTTTTTATATATTTTATATATTTTATATATTTTATATACTTTATATATTTTATATATTTTATATATTTTATATATTTTATATATTTTATATATTTTATATATTTTGTATATTTTATATATTTTATATATTTTATATATTTTATATATTTTATATATTTTATATATTTTATATATTTTATATATTTTATATATTTTATATATTTTATATATTTTATATATTTTATATATTTTATATATTTTATATATTTTATATATTTTATATATTTTATATATTTTATATATTTTATATGTTTTATATATTTTATATGTTTTATATATTTTATATATTTTATATATTTTATATATTTTATATATTTTATATATTTTATATATTTTATATATTTTATATGTTTTATATATTTTTATATGTTATATATTTTATATATTTTATATATTTTATATATTTTATATATTTTATATATTTTATATATTTTATATATTTTATATATTTTATATATTTTATATAATTTATTTATTTTATATATATTATATATTTTATATATTTTATATATTTTATATATTTTATATATTTTATATATTTTATATATTTTATATATTTTATAAATAAAATTGAGAGTAAAGAGCAAGAGTAATTTTTAATAAATCATTTATGAGACGCAAACGTCCATTTGGGCCCACTGTGCACCGGACTATTGGCCTAGACGTAAAAAGCGCGATAAACTGTAATGATCTCCTTAGCTTCGGTATGTTTTTGTATCTTCGAATACTGTGGAATTGTTCTGGTGGGAAATAGCATGCACGTATGAAAAGACTGAGCTCGTCGGATGGGGGGGATCTTGCTACACCACACAGAAGCATCACTAAAAGAAATTAACGTGCCGGACGTATGAAAACCATGTATGAATGGAAAAACCCTATAATTGGACGGACGGAAAAAATTAATTTAATCGGTTTGGGTACAAAAGAAAACCTACACACAATTGAGGGATTAGATGTTTTAATCCCATGCCCATATCCCAACCATGCTACCAAAACTAAAACTCCACTTGCTTCGCGATGGCAATCCCTTTTGTTTAAACTCTTTTAATTCAAAAGAGTTTCAATGCATTTTGGTTATTTTGTTACACAGACGAGAGAGAATTCACCACCCACTCATGATTCAATTTTCAGTGGAACGAAGTGAGAAATAGACACTCGCAAACATAACAAAAACATTCAACGTATGTTGTTGTTGTTGTTTAAAAGTTAATAGCTGTTGATAAAAGCAGTTCTTAGTTTATCAATTGTATTAAAAAGATTCAACGACATTATTATTTAATTCAAAATCAATATTTTATTTTCAATAAACTTTACTTATTTAACTTATTTCCAAAAAAAATATTCCCTTTTTTTATACGTTACATTAAGTATACATTAATATTTAGTTAACTAATCAATGATTAGTATTATAGTAGTTTTTTTTTGTTTTGGTTCATTTCTAGTTTTGTTTCTTTCAAGCATATCGTTTTAACTATCTTATGGATATAAAATTAAGCACAAATAAGAGAAAAACAAAACTTACATTTTTGGTTTTGTTGTTTCCATCGATGCGTTGGGCCCAAGCGACGATATGGAAGTTGCTGCTAATGAAATGCTTGATATATGTTACATTTAGTTAATTTAAGAATTTAATAAAATGTTTTTCTTTCTTTTAAAATAATAAAATTTACTTTAAATAATTTAAGTAGAGTACTCTAGGATATCAAAAAATATTTTTTTTTTGTTTCCTACATTATTTATGCAAAAACAAAATTGCTACAATGTTATTTTAGTAAAGAAATGAAAACTCTTTCAAATTAAATGGATAAATATTTGAAGTTTGATGAATTAAAGTTAAATTTGATTATTTATAGAACATACAAAATTATTAGAAATTTTGTTATAATGTTTTTGTTGTGGTAGCAAACGTATTATGGCTTTAATATTCATTAAATATTATATTTAAAAACTTTTTTTTTCTTTTGTTTAAACGTTGGTTAAAGAACATATTTATAATAGTAAAATAAGAATGTCGGTGAGTTGTATAGCAAACAAGCAAAATGGTTAGGAATCCGATGAACAATAGGTTGCAGCACTATGTTGTTATGAATCTTAGGTGGCACGAGTGATCTACGTGCAACATTTGTCAAGTATTTTGTCAAGCAGATATTTTTCCGTTCCAGTGGAGTTGTGGTGAAGCCGATTTTTATGTTTTTCGACGTGCACGTGGATTTAAGACGTTCACGGTTAATGCAGGTTGGTTTTTTTTTTCTTTTTATTTTTTTTTTGTCTTTATTAATTTGGTTTTATAGTACTAAGTTCAATGTTTATTATTTAAAATTATTTATTTACTAGCTCACGTTAAATTAACTAAAGTAAGCATCATTTAAATTTTACATAGCACCATTTAAATTTATCAACTCTATGTTTAAAGAAACTGTACGGCTCTTTGTTTTTTTTTTTCAATTGCTTTTGCTTAATTTGTTTAGCGAACTTATAACTTGACTTGACTTTTTCGAAATGAACGAGAGACCTGTGCTTGGATTTGATTAAGCTCATGGCGCAAATCTATGTACATATTAGGTAACGGGTAAATCATGCGTGTTTGCTGGATTGTAGAAGAGGGGTTGGCATAAAAATGTAGCAATACCTCTACAATTTTTATCTTAATATTGACCATAAGTATAATATTATTATTAAAGATAGTAATCTGTTGTTATGAAATATATTAGGAGTCAATATTATTATAACCTTTATTCTTAACTTTAGTAATATTATTATGGCTGAATCGTCTTCTTTTATTATATATTTATACTGACTTATAAAAAGGTCTTCTTTTATGAACCTTTATATTTCATGATTCATATAATTGAAATAATATTTATTAATAGTTTAGAGCTTTTAGAGTTTATAGAAAAAAAAATGACGTGCGTATATACTAACGAGAGGCTAAGAATTAGCTGTAGACTACAGTGGAGGCGAGTTACTTAAAAGTTTAATATCAATATTATTTCAGAGGTGGGAAACATTTTGTTCTTACGAGCCAAAATAATAAAAAAATTTCTTTTTATAAAACGACAGAAAACTGTTTTGTTGGCCTTTATTAATTTTTTTTTCAACTAATTTTAAAGAATTATTTACAGATTTATATATTTGAAAGGAAAATTTAAAAAGCAAAGAAACAAATTGACTCGTTACAAAACAAACATATGAACCGAGTTGCCTAATATTGAGTCCAAGCATTGCCAGGCTAACTTCTTACGGGTCTTAATTCAAATTTAGTATCGAAATGTACTAGAATTTAGTATAAATTTTATTGTAAAAAAAGTAATACAGAACTGTACTTAAATTTAAACCAAAAAGGCTAAAATTCAAACCAAAAAGCTAGTACAGAAGAGCTTTAATTATGAGTAAGTATTTGCAAAGTTTAAATTTTAAACCGCAAGTTTTAAAATAATGCAGTAATATTTTAGTGGGACTAAAATTAAGTCCAAGATTTCTAACTGTGCAGAATAAAGCATTCCTGCAATTAAGTCAGGCCTAATTACATTTTTAATAAAAATAATTTTTTTTCTAACACCATATCCAACCAAACTACGGAAAAGATCAATTCAAATTCTGAAATTATCAATTGAAATTCAGAAATTTTATTTGAAGGACAGAATAGATCAATTAAAACTCAGATATTTCATTTGAAATTATTAAATAGTTATTACTTTTTTATTATTATCAAGGGCGTCCACAGGATTTTTTCTGGGGGGAAAGGCAGAGGCATAATTAAATCTAGAATGAACATAAACAAAATGTAACCTACTTATATAATGCTATTTACTTCGATTTTTGGTACTAATTTTGTAAACATGATACGCACACTACACCGGTTGACACACGCTTGTACACATTAGAAAATCTAATATAATCTTAAAGATGGTGTAAAAATCTTTCTCGTATCATGTCCGAAATATTTAAAAAATTTTATTTAATTTTTTGTCATGTAATACATTTCAGTAATATTTTGCTCAAGGAAATATTTTTAATAGTTTAATAAATTAAATAATGTGAGGCATATATCCTTAAATGAAATCGCATTAATTACTATCGAGCCTCAAAATTTCAACTTTTAAAATTAGAATACAAAAATTTCCTAATATTAAACAATATTTTTTTGTTGAAAAACTAAAAAAAAAAGTGAATTTTTAGGGCATTTTTAACTGTGGAAGCCTTTAACTGCTAAACCAATTTCGAGTGGACTAAAATTTTTCAGATTTGGATTTAGGAGGTCAAAAGCCTAATCAATCGCAAAAAATCAAAATTTGAGTTGTCGCTATTCTTGAAATGTTCCCCGCATGCTAAGGCAGATATTTTTCACCAGATCTCACACCGCATTGACACCAATCTACTTATTTCTTTTTCCATCATGAATCTAGTTCTAGCAGCTTGCAAGATCCTACAATCGAGTAAGAAAATATACCTATTATCTGAATGAGTTAAAAAATTTATTTTTTTTTAATTCAAAACGTATGTATAAATAAATAAAGAGGTACATGTATATTGGATGTGTTTTGGGTTTCAAACATTTTCTTAACATATTCCAGCACCTCCTACAAGGCTTGATTCTGAATCCTGGTTTAATGTAAGCACGTGACGCGAAAAAGTACAGAAAATTCTGAAACTGTGTGGGCACCGCTAAATAACATGAAATTTAAGAAGTATAAAATGATTGTTTTAAATCGAGTTTATGTCATTAAAAACTTTTGATTATAACATATTCTAATGTAAAATCCTTTGCTTAACATGATATAAGGTTTTTTAAAAAATTAAACCTTGATCCAAAATTGGCCTACTTTATTAAACTTCATCATATTTTCTTTAGCTTCTGAATTAGAAGCTTTGCTCTCGCCTAAATCGCTGCAAATTCCTTAAATTTAAATGCCGTAGAATTGTTTGTCATTTTATTAAGTTTAGAAAAAATATAAAAAAAATCCAAATTGGATCATCTTTATGATAGAAAAATAAGCCGACTTTGTGGAAAACATTAATTTTTTTAAAACATAAATTTTTTCATTATATATATAAATAAGCAGTAAAGATAAGCATAAGACATAAATTTGCTTATAGTCAAAGTTTATATCCGTTATTGAATTTAATGCACTTTGCTTTCTATTGTTACGAAAAATGATCTTCGGCTAGTAAGGGATAGCATTCCTTAACATTCGTCAATTTCTCGTAAGAATAACTTCGTAATTTGTTTCATTACATTTGTAGTATTTACTAAAAAATTCATTCGCAGGTCGACCGTACGCATTATTCGTAAAAGGTACAAAGTTTTAGTTCAGTTTAAAAAATTTGCAACTGAAATCGTTCAGACTGCTTTGTCGAACAACGTTTGCAAAAAAAAAAACACGTGAGAGCAATTGCGACTAAAACGCGTTATATGAACACGGCCTTACAGCAACGGGTACAACATTCTATTTGAAAATGAATGGTTTAACTCTGCTTTATTTATAAATTAACCTAAAAATATTATTTTTGTATCATTCTCAAAATATGTTAAATATATAATGAACATATTGTGTAGGATACCCACCTTTACGGTATGAATAACATGCAATTATATTATACTTTAATAACATTAAAACAAACAATAAGCAACATATTTAAACAAAGTAATAGGTTACACACCTTTACGGTATGCATAACCTGCATTTTAAAAAATTCAGAAATACCAGAAATTTTTGCATTTAAATCAGCAGAAATAAGTAGACACGTCCATAATTAAAAATTTTGCATTTATTGTCTTTGTTTCAAAACTATAACAAAGAAATAACATACAAATTGTTTCACATAAGGTGAATTGTTATACATATCACATGATTTAGTCTTATATTTGAGATCGTGAATTTTATTTGTTTGTTTCCATTTAATAATTTCTAAAACGAAATTATGCTTATAAAAATAAAATAATAAAAAATAAACAAAATAAAATAAAAATATTGTTTTCAAAAATATTTGTGGTTTGTGAGGTGATAAGCAATTCATTTTAACACAATATGACTTTTCAAAAATTTAGGTACTTATTTCTAATATCAAATAATAAAAGTGACTTCAGAATAAAAAATAAACAAAATAAAATATATACACAGTTTTCAAAGATATTAGTGCTTTGTAAAGAGATAAACAGTTAATTTCAACACAATATGATTTTTAAAAAATTTAGGTGCTTATTTCTAATATAAAATAATATATATAAGTGACTTCAGAAATAAAAAATAAACAAAATAAAATAAATATAGTTTTTTGGGCTTTGTGACTTCAGATATAAATATTTTTAATTCATTAAGAATGTTTCAGAATAATATTAGTTTTGTTTTTTGTATTCGTATATATCAGGGATGGAAAACGTGCGAACACATTTTTAACACTTCTTTTACACTAACTATTTACAACTAAAAAACCAAAGAAATAATAGTGGTATTCAATGAACGCCGTATTTGTGATGTTAATAGCGTAAGAGCGATATTTTTACAGAAGCTTATATGCGACGTGCGCAGATTAAGACACAAAATCGTAGAGTAAACAGAGCATATAATGCGTATAGTGCCAACTGTGATTTAATTTTGATTTTAAAAGATAATTGTTGACCAATGGATTCGATAAGTAAACTTACATATATTGTCTGTTATTGTTTTGCTAGTACTTATATATTTCACTTTTTTTTTGGAATTTTAAAATAATTTTTGTAAGCTTAACGCTTGCTTGCAGAAATGCAGAATTTTCAAATAAGGTCAAAAATTTTTAAGGTCAAAATTTTTTTCAGAAAATAATGCGCTATTAGTTTTTATGCAATTTTGTGATGTCGACTTGTTCTTAAAACATATATGTAATTTAATCGTTTATGTTAAGGGTAAGATCGAAGAAATGTACAGCGTAAACTTATAGCTTTACTCTACTGTATATATACGTCGATCGTTGAATACTATGATTAAGATTTTGCTTAATAAAAGTGAAAAAAAATTTAAGAAAAAATTCCCAAATTCCCATGCAATTAAAAAATACCACGCTGAATTCCCACGCCAATTAAAAAATACCACGCTGAATTAAAAAATACCATGGGAATTCCCAAAAAAAAATTCCCAAGACCAATTAAAAACTACCACGAATGTGATTTTTCCCACAATACTAGCAACCTTGGTACTAGCATCTATTTCACTCACACATTACATTGATATTGCTTAATTACAAACATATGATTATTGTATTATACTTTACTCCTACATTAATTAAGTTCTGTTATGTATAGTATAAAAGGAAGAACAATTTCAAAATAAAATTAATTAAGTCTTGAGCTTCCAACTACAGCTGCGGTCAAAATAATAGCTGCGCCCTTATATTCATACATGTTTGTATAAATAATACTAGTCTACGAATTTCGGATCCGGTAAATCCATTTTCATTCCTATATGTACTTTCAACACTTGTTCCAACTCCGTACTCAGTTTCCTCCTATATTGTAAAACTTTCAAGATACAGGATGTTTTACGGTTTTGGTACGTATTTAGTATTATTGATCTAGAATCTAAACTACTTACCATAAAATAAAAAATAATATTTTGTATTTTAGAAAATATATCAGATTTTTCATAAATATATCAATCACTTTCGTGTCATGTGCTGTAGCGGAGAAAAAATTTTGAGATTATCCAACAAAATACCGACAAATTTTCTAACTTTTGTTTTAGCGGAGCTGTTACTGTCAATCGAGATTACCCAGCGATTATACTAGCGATTACCCGAAGCTGCATAACTAAGAGGTTATAATAAGGATAACGTATTCAATAAAGTAAATTTGTGAATTACTCAAAACCCTGCGTCTTTTATTTGCAAAATAATTTGTGAGAGTTAATGGACCTTTTCAGAGGACCCTGCAGCGGCTGAGTTTTACCTCCGCATTTGATAAAACCACGTCTTAAGCGATCTAGGCGAGGTCAAAGCTTCTAATTCAAAAGCGAAAAAAATTACGAAATTCTGAATTTGAGAAAGCTAATTTTAGATCAAGCACTAATTTAAAAAATTCTGATGTCAAATTCTTGTTAAGAAAATGCTTTCATACATTAGAATATCTTATGGTCAAAAGTTTTTTAATGACTGAAATTTAAATAGTAAACTCGATTTAAAACATTTATTTTCTACTTCTTCAAATTCAGGTTTTTTTTAATAGGCGTCCACCCATTTTGAGAATTTTCGGGATTTTTTCACGTCACGTGCTTATATTAAATTCAGAATTCAGACTCAAGCCTTGCAGGGAGGTATTTATTATATTGATATAAACTTGGACGATATGCAAATTTATGTTTGAAAGTCATTGTAAACAAGCAGAAGACAAAGTAAATAAATTTAATTAAATAATTAAATTTTTCCAAAAAAATCGGCTTTTTTTTCTATCATAAAGATGATCCAATTTGGATAATTTTTTAATTTTTCGCTAACTTTATAAAATTGCTAGCAATCTTGCAGCATTTGAATTTTAGAAAATGGCAGCGATCGAGGCGAGAGCAAAGCTTCTAATTCAGAAGCAAAAAAATTATGAAATTCTGAATTCTGAATCTAAGTAAGCTAATTTTAGATCAAGCACTAATTTAAAAAAAATCTTATGGCAAATTCTTGTTAAAAAAACGCTTTTACATTAGAATATCTTATGGTCAAAAGTTTTTTAATGACTGAAATTTAAATAGTGAACTCGATTTAAAACATTTATTTTATACTTCTTCAAATTTAGGTTTTTTTAATAGGCGTCCACCCATTTTGAGAATTTTCGGGATTTTTTCAATTCACGTGCTTATATTAAATTCAGGATTTAGACTCAAGCCATACAGGGACGTTCTGGAATATGTTTAAAAAATGAATGAACCCAAAACCCATTTATACTAGTACCTCTTTATATATTTATTCATACGTTTTGAATTAAAAAAAAGACATCTTTTTAATAATTCATTTAATAGCTATGTTTCCAAACTCGATTTTAGTAACTTCAGATGCATGCTGAATAAAGAAATAAGTCAGTTGATGTCCATGCGGGGAACATTTCAAGAATAGCGACAACTCTTATTCTTAATTTTTGCGGAGTATATGGATTGTTACCTCCTAAATCCAAATCTGATAAATTTCAGGCCGCTCGCAATTGGTTTATGAGTTATAGGTCTCCAAAACTGGAAAACATAGCCTAAAAATCTTGCTGGTTTTATTCATTAAAAAAAATATTAGGAAATTTTTGTATTCTTATTTGAAAAGGGGAAAACTTGGGGGCTGAAATAGTAATTAATCAATTAATTTTATGTAAGGTTAAAGGAGACCTCACATTATGTAATTTACTAAATTACTACTAATGTTTGTTGAAAAATTTTTTACATTACATGAAAAAAAAAATTAAATTTGAAAATGTTTCGGGCATGATACGAGAAAGATTTTTACGCCATCTTTGAAATATATATAATTTTTTTATGTGTGCAATCGTGTGTCAATCGGCGTATCATGTTTGTTATCATTTACCAAAAATCTCAAAAAATAGAATTATATAGGTGACATTTTCTTTATGTGCATTCTAGACTCATTTATGCCTTTGCTCCCCCTCCTCCTAGAACAAATCCTGCGGACGCCCTTGACGTTGTCTGGTCATTTTTGTCAATATCTGCAAAACGGTTTTCTACTCAATGCGTTAGTTATTAGGTCTGTTTCCGTACTCACACTGTGTGACTTGTGAGTCACTATTTTCTGTTTTCATACTTTTTGTGTAAGAAATGGGAGAAGAAGAACAAGCATAAAATCGCTCTCTCGAGCACAGAATGTGCACAGAGCGTGCTAGAACTGCATCAATACAACAAGAGAACAAGCATCAACAAGCATCAATAAGAAGAAGCATCAAGAAGAACAAGCAAATGTCAAATGTTTGTTTATGTTTTTCACAAATATTCACAAATTGTGCTGCTAAAAATAAATATACAATCTGCAATTTCTTTTGACCTTCTATTTTTAACTATAAATAAATTATTTAAAGTAATTTTATAACTTAAAACATAGCTTAAAAGATTTTATAGCTAAAAAAACTTTACTTTACTAACAAAATTACGACAATTTCAATTGGCGCTATTTACGTTTGACTCGTCTGCTGTCAGAATCAGCTGTTTTGTGCTCGAAACTTGCTAGAAGTTGTTTCCGTACTTTTGCTAATATTCTCAAATTTCAATTTTACTCTCTCAGTTCGAGCTTACCAGAAGTTACACAAATCTTACACAGTGTAGAGTACGGAAACACACCTATTTACTCTGATGCATGGCAGAACTAGACAAGGTAGTGTTAGTGCTGAATGTGCTCTCTTTCTTAGTGACCATAACTGTCAAACTCAGCTATTTTGCTATTTTTGCCAATTCTTGCTTTCTCATTGCATTCTAACTGGTTGCAGATTTTGTATGAGTTGTCAACTTTGTTTTGACAGTTTCGGTCACCGGCTCTCCGCCCTAACACTACCTTGCCTAGTTTTACCATGCTCTCTGATGGTATTAATTACATACATGTACACAATTGAGTACAAGACAACACAGTAGCAGTACAATACGTTTGTACACAATTGCTTACATCAAGAGTCAAAGGGTTAAATTTGTGCAGTTTTTTTATATAAATGCTTTAGACTTAAAACTTTATTTTTTTTTAAGGACCAAAGAACCAAAGCATGTGCCTTATACAAACAACGTTTGGTCTTTGACCTGAAAGGAAAGGGATAGATTATTAGAGAAAGAATTGATCAGAACCATTCGAAAATTATAGATTAGGCGAAGCAAACGTGAAAGACAACTTGAATTGCTTATAACCGAGGCTAGTGCTATGCCTTAATCTCGGCAAGCATTTCCAGCCCTCAGTTGTTCCTATCCTTTAATTCGACATTTTCCACAATTTCGTTGTGGGTTTTTTGTTTCAAAAATACTTAAATGTAGTAAATAACAAAGAAAGCGAAAAGAATCATGCCCGAGCCCGGATTCAAACCGGGAACCTCTGAGTTTATAGTCCAGCGCACTCTTCACTAGACTACAAAGGTGGACAAAACATTTAAAAACAAAATTACTTTGAAGACCAGCATGTGAAAATTTTATTACCATTATTATTCATTATAACTGAACGCTGAGTAAAGCATTCCTGCAATATAATCAGTTCTAATTATATTTTTAATAAAAATAAAAAATTGTGCAGTACCATTTCCAACTAAACTATATAAAAAATCAATTCCAATTCCGAATTTATTAGCTGAAATTCAGACATTTTTTTAGTAGGACAGAAAATATCAATTAAAGCTTAGATATTTCATTTGAAATTATTAAATAATTTGAAATAAGTATTATTGTAAGCTTTTTAGAACTGTATTTAAAAAAATTGCTATCGTTATGTTATTAAAAGTTGTTTTTAATTATTTGGAAACAAGTACTTTTGTGAGCTTCTTGCAGTGGCGAAGTTATGGAGGGGGGAGTGTCCGAGGGTCTAAACTCCTCCCAGAGCCATGGAAACATTACCAAATATCTCACGTTATTGTGAATTGACTTTAATAATAAGCGTAGCACGAATCCAAATGTATATGTATTGCCCAAAATTTGTCTTTTTCTCAAGAAATTTATCAAAATTTGATTCTTTTCAGTGTTTAATTTTTCTTAATCGGTTAGCAGTTACTAGAGATATAGTGACATGTGTAGTTGCCAGAAATTCGGTGATGTTTGGATTCAGTTTAACAAGCTCATAATTTTTTTACCTACCTACCGTTTTTCGACGTTTTAACACAGTAAGGCTGTGGAACATGACATTCGGCTTCACAAAACAGGCGTTTAAACAGGTATTCCAAAGTAATCTTTTTTAAGGTTATTATATTTTTTACGTACCCCCAACAACCAAAAGCTATCGACGCCACTGGTAGGCTTGGGTAGTTCACGAACGAACTAGTGCAATTGAACTATTCGCACTCATGAACTATGTGAACTAGTTCCTTGATTCTCGTTCTTTTAGTTCTTTTAGTTTTTTTAGTTCAATCAATTTTGCAGCGAGTCAGATCGAAATGAACTAGAAAAAATTTGGTTTCACTCAACAATGGTTTGAGTCCGTGTTGATACAGTTTTTCACTAATGAACGGTAAAAAAAACAAATTTTTGTGGCAAATATTGTGTGGAATGCCCCATATGAGGTATTATTATGTAAATTTCTTCTATGTCCGCAGTTAATGATTGATTCAGTCATATAGTTCGTTTCATTTCATAGATAAAATCATGAACTAGCAAACAAAACAAACTAAAAGTCCAATTGAACGAAAAAAACAACGAGCTAACATACCTAACGATCTAAAACACCAAACGAACTATAAGACCTAACGAACTAACAACATGAACGAGTGCACGAAAAGAACTAAAAAAGCGAACGAACTAAATGAACTAAATGAACTTAAAGAACTATATGAACGAACTAGTTCATTAAACTCAACTGAACTAAAAAGAGCGATCTTCTTGTAATGATTTTTTATATGGAAAAAAATAAGTTAATTTTTTTAGTTTACTGCTTTGAAAAACAATTTCATTAGGTTATTACATCTAAAACAACTATTAAAATAACCATGTGGGCGAACAGCGGTCGAACATTGGCCGCACGGCCGTACAAGGGTTGAACATGTCTGAAAAATAATCCAAAAAGCCCAGGTGTCGAAAACTTGGGTCGAACAACGGCCGTACAGGGTCTAAATAGAGTTGTACGGCCGTTGTATGCCACCAAATTTTTCTAAGCTCTTATTGAACAGCAAACGTATGTGCAACATCAAAAGAAAGCCTCACTCAGCTATGCTCAGCTATGAAAAATATTTAAAATTAGGACTTGTTCGGCCACTGTGTGGACTTAGCTACAAAAGTTCAAACTTTTACATACATACACTATGTTGCGGTAAAGCATTTTTTTACAGTGTAAGCTCCATATGAATTAGATTTAACTGCAATTTCGTATCAATTTATTTTCAGAGCACTGAAAGTTTGAATTAAATTTAGCCTCAATCTAAATAATTTTATCTAAGGTGTAAGTTCCGCTTAAGCTTAATTTAGCTGCAATTCAATATTAATTTTTTTCAGTGTATTGAAAGCTTGACTTAAATTTAAATATCAAAATAAATAATTTTACTTACGGTGGAAGTTCCGCATGAGTTAAAATAAGTTGGAATTTAAATCATTTTATATTCGGTGTAAGTTCCGCTAACGTTAAATTTAATTGCAATTTCAAGCATTTTATTTTCGGTATAAGTTCCACTTGATTTAAATCTAATTGTAGCTCCAAACAAGTTGGTTGTGTACTAAAAAAGTGTACTAAAAACTGAAAGTTCGAACCAAACTAAGTCCCAATTTAAATAGTTTTATACACGGTGTACGTTCCGCTCAAATTACATTAACTCATTTGAGCCCTCTGTACACGTGCATGTACAAGTGAAATTTAAAATGAGTCATTTGGTCTACTGTAAATGTAGTATAAATATCTAATCGAATTGTTTATTGAAATCGAAACAAGATGTCACTAGCAGTTATGAAATAGAAAAAATTTGTGTTGTCAAAAATTGAACTCAAAAGCGCTACGCAGCGCAGCGTTACCCATGTCTACTAGAGTGCATTCTTCCTTCACGGAATACAGAATATTGAGGTCAGTATAGTGACCATACTATAGACCAATGACTTGTGAGCGATACGAGCTCTGTGCGCCTTCCGACCCAATTCTTAACGGTGTTCCCGGGGGGAGTTACGGAACTGGTGGGAAGGTATTTTTAGCGGATTTAAGTTTCGCACTCAGGCTTTCGATGCTTTTCAGCTCAAGGGTATAAAAAAAACAACACTCCATTCTTAATATTCCAAAACAGAAATTAGCTTCCAAGCGCTTTAATTATTTTCGAAGAACAACTGGGTTTATAAAAATGTAACTGCAGAAAATGCTCATTTTAATAAATGAGTAGAAAATAGTACTGTTATTTTACAATAACTCCTAAAATTTTTGCTTCTCAAATTCACTCAGGTTCGAGCATTTTTTGTGAAAAAAACCAACTCGAAATTGCCGTTACCAATATCAAAATTATTAACATGAGGAGTGGATTTATACAATTTTAACAGAGTGTACCATACATAATAAGGATTACCTTTTTTTACTCATATGATTACAAATACAAAAAAAATTTTTAATTATGTGAAAAATTTAACATTTACAACATTTAACATTTACAACACAGAGCCAAAAACCACCACATAAAATCAATAAGATCACCTTATTGAGCTATTTCATTAGGTTTTCTTATTAATACTACAAAATAATAAGAATTTTCCATACAAAAATCTTTTTAATTCTATAGAGAAAATCTTATAAAAAATTTACAACTACTATCAAACATTTTTTAATAAGATTTCTTATTAAATGAATGAAATGATGTGGTAATCTTATTAATACTTTACTTTAATAAGAAAATCCTTTTTCCACTCTCCAAAGTTTAAGAAGAGACCACCTTACATTAATAAGAAAATCTTTTTGATCTGCTTTTATAAGATTTTCTTATTAAGCACCCTTTTAAGAAGGCAACAACTTTGAATTTTTTTTTGCTTTTTGTGAAACTATATTTTAACAGATGTATTTTATACATACATATATAAATTTATTTTCTATTAAATTGTAATAAGCCATCAGAATATCTTTTTATTTAATATAACAGGCAATTAAAAGTATATTTCTAGGTAAAAGGTTAACAAAAATATTTCCTTATTAAAATTTAAAAAGAAATCCAGTTGAGTATTATATTTATCAATTGTACTTGAAAAGATCTAGGATCTTAATGTACTTATGCTAATTTTTGTATTAAATTAAATTAAATTAAATTAAATTAAAAAAAATCCTATTAAAACAATAAGATGTCCTTATTAAATTTCAAAAATAAATCTTATTAAATCTATAGGATTTCTTCTTAAAAACCAAGAAGTTTTGATAAGATTTTCTTATTGTTTTTAAAAGTGTTCTTATAAAAAACAATAAGATTCTTCTTAAAATTATGTGGTTTGCCTAATGAAAAAGCTCATAGTTTTAATACGGCTTTCTCTATGGTTTTAATAAGACAATCTTCTGGGATGAAAACCAAAGAGAAATCTTATTGATTTTATTCTATTTTATTAGGTTGTTTTGGCTCTGTGAACAAACTGTTGGGCAGAAAGATTTTGAACCCATCCAAAATCGTTAGCGTTCTTTATGATTGCCAAGCATTTGGCCAAGTTTGTGACATTAATGGCATCAAGATTCTCCGCATTATGAAATAAAACTTGAAACCGGATATTCCAGAGGATTCTTTCCACATGATCACGAAAGCTATTACTTTGCATTGCAAAAAAACAAAAAAAAAAAATATGAAAATTTCTATCCTATCTTGGTTGCGTTGAAAGTCTATGGCTACAAAAAGATCAAGTTTGTTTGCCACGAAACTAAAAATTCAAATCAAACACTGCATCCGAGTTGGTTTCTTCAGTTTTGCAAGACACTATTGCTATTTTTGGCGAAGTCAAGATAAGTAAGAACTTAAATAAGTTCATGTTTAATTATAATTTTGTATGACAGTATTACAAAGAAATCAATTTTAACTGTGTGTTTGTTGTACTCGCACTCACACACGTAATTGTTTCTTATTACATGATTAATCGAACATAATCACTCTCTTTCTCTAACTCATTTCTCGGGCCCTTTTTTTACTTTTCGAATTACATATATAATTGGAAGTTTATCTATATCACATGTAATGGATGTTAAATTAAGTGGGTGGAGGCATTTTTGTCAGCGTGTGCGATTTGAAGCGCCCAGTTGGAAAAGGAGCCCTGCTTTATGACTGCTGGCAATATGCCTCGGAAGGACAGGAAATATGCTCGCCTTCATACCCGCTTATATCTGTTTACTATAGGCATGTCCTAGGTCGGAATGTCTGCCAAATGAACTGCCGTAGCAGCAATGTAGCATGCATCTTATGGTATGGATTCAGAAGTGATACATGTCTGCCAAATGAACTGCCGAAGCAGCAATAATGTATGCATATCACGGCATTAATGCTGCATTACTGCTAAGGCAGTTCATTTGACAGACATGCCGTCCTAGGACATGTCTATAGAAAAAAGATATAAGCGGATATGGAGGCGTGCATGTCTGCTGAATTTTCAAGTAATGTTGCCGGCAATTGAAAAATTTCCATTATCCGGAGACTTGAACCTCGGCCGCGTTCATCCATTCGACCATTGCAGCTGTTAACTAATCGTCACTTAATTTGCTTCATTAACAATAAACGTACGAGCACAGGAAAGAAAATTAACGCTTTCGCTTTGTTATTTTAAGAAATCAAAAAAAAAAAAAACAGAACGAAATCACTACAAAATATAACAAACTAAAAAAACCAGAACAAAACTAAAAGCCACTAAGAAAAAAAATTATGTCTGTGATGTGATTTGAACTCACTACCCAAGATTCAAAAATACATGAATAAAAACTAAAGCTCTAGCCCACTGAGCCAGCCATTCGCTCTGCTGTGGCATTGTTGAAATAATCTACATAATAACCACGGATGCCACCTTTGTGGGAAAAATCCCATTTGTGGTTATTTTTAATTGCCGTGGGAAACGGGAATTAACATGGGATTTTTTATTGAGTGTGGTTTTTTTAATTCACATTAAATTTTTTTTTGTTTTGTGGGATTTTTTTTGGTTTTGAAGAATTTATTTTTCAGTTAAAATATGTATAAATATCTACATACATAAAAGTGTATATTTCATTCGACTCGCGTCGTTTCATCACCGAGGTCGTGAAGTACGACTAGCCAACGGTAATTGTGTTTGTGGTCCATCCGCTGATGCGACTGACACAATTAAAGTACAGTTTTCAATAGAATCAAAAGATTCGTAATTGGTGATGGCGTTATAAATCTACGATTTGGCCAAATAATTTCCTCATCAGTGAAGATTCTTCTTGAGCTGGGGAAGCCTAGTTTTCGGAGTAACTTTAAATAAAAAAAAGGTGTATATTTTTCATATTTTGTGCACTGTAAAAATCGTCTCAACCTATCTATATGATTTTCGCAACGAATTCGTTACGGTTTCGGCTACTTTGGTTTGGTGGGTAGTTGTTTCACTCTTGACATAATTACATGTATTGGGAAAATATGTTTCAGTGAATTTTTTTTTTGTTTTGTTATAAATATACAAAATTGGTATATCTTAAAATTTGTGATTGGCCCTTATTACGAGCTGATTTCGACGTAATTTTCACTGGTTATCGACCAACGAGCATCGAACGTCAAACCCTGTCGGAATGTTCGTTGTTGATCGAATTATCAGTCGAATAGAATTTTGATGCGGTGCGTGCTGAGCAATAATTGTTAAAAAGATAAAAATTTTGTGATTGTGTTAGACTAAAAACTAATTTGGAACTCTTTTTGTAAACATTATACAGGTCTAAGGTGGATTAAAAAATATTTTTTATTAAATATTATTACTACAAGACTAATTAATACACAGACGACGAGATATACTAGTTGTTCTTTTTAATTTTTTTGTTTAATTTTTGACAATTTTTTATGTCTGTATTAATTAATGTGGTAATATTTAATAGAAGAGAGATTGTTTGTGGATTTGTTTTTAATACAAATGGGATTTATCGTGGTTCTTTTAAACACAAATGCGATTTTTTGTGGTTTTTTTATTTGCGTGGGATTTTCGTGGTTATTTTGAATGTCCGTGGAATTTTTTGTGGTTGTTTTTTAATTGCGATGGGGTTTTTTTAATTTTATAGCATGGGATAGGCTTCTTAACTGAGCATTAAAATTATAACCTGCCACATTCCTTCCATCGGCAGGCCTGCTTTGTTTTTCATCTGGGCGCTTTTGCTAAGACCTCTTTTACATTGGGCAAGACTTGAAAGCAAGAATGATGAGTTCGTAGGACAAATCGTGGTGAGCTTACCTGAGTTTTGGAGACGAAGGGGAGAGATTAAATTTGCTCTGTACTGGTAAGTTTTTGTACTAAAAAAAACTTGCTTTCAAGTCTTGCCCAATGTATAAGGGGTCTAAGTTATAAGATCTTTCTTCTTCTTAGTTGGCGCTACAACCGTATGTCGGTCTTGGCCTCATCTAAGAATTTGCGCCAGCCATTTCTGTCTTTCGCTTGCTGGCGCCAGTTGGAAATTCCAAGCTTCGTCAGGTTGTCCTCTACTTGGTCTTTCCAACGAAGATGCGGTCATCCTCTTCTGCGTTGACCACCGCTGGGTACCGAATCGAATGTTTTCTTCACTGGAGCATCGCCTTTCATGCGCTGAACATGACCAAGCAAGCGAAGCCGCTCGATTTTAATGCGCTTGACTATGTCGATGTCAGCGTACAGCTCATACAGTTCATCATTCCACCGTATTCGGTACTCGCCATTGACGCAGATTGGTCCGTAGATCTTACGAAGAATCTTTCTCTCGAATGCTCCTAAAGTCTTTTCATCTAAACTGCTCAGCGTCCAGGTTTGTGATGCGTAAAGTAGGACGGGCATGATGAGCGATTTATAGAGCGTGATTTTCGTTCGTCGAGAGAGGGATCTGCTTCTTAATTGCCTACTGAGCCCAAAGTAACACCTGTTGGCAAGAGTTATTCTTCGTTTGATCTCAATGCTGATGTCGTTGGTTGAATTAATGCTGGATCCCAGATAGACGAAGTTCTTCACAACCTCCAAGGAGGTATTGTCAACGGTAACGTGGGTTTCAAGACGCTGGGACTGTTTGTTTGTTGACACTAAGTATTTCGTCTTATCTGCATTCACTGCCAGACCCATTCGACTTGACTCTCTTTCTAATCTGGAAAATGCTGCACTGACTTCGCGCGTATTATGGCCAATGATATCGATGTCATCAGCATACGCAAGCAGCATAACAGTCTTGTAGAATATTGTGCCACTACGTCTCAGATCAGCAGCTCGGATGATCTTTTCCATCATTAGGTTGAAAAAGTCGCACGATAAGGAATCACCTTGTCTGAAACCTCGTTTGGTAATAAATGATGGGGAGAGGTCCTTCCCGATTTTAACTGCGCTGCTGGTGTTGCTCAGTGTCATCCTGCAAAGTCGTATTAGTTTTGCAGGAATACCAAATTCAGATATGGTGGAGTACAGGTGCTTCCTTATTGGGCTGTCGAAGGCGGCTTTGTAGTCGACAAAAAGATGGTGGGTGTCGACTTGTTTTTCTTGAGTCTTCTCCAAGATTTGTCGTAGCGTGAAAATCTGGTCGATTGTGGACTTTCCAGGTCTGAAGCCACACTGATAAGGTCCGATCAGTTCGTTTACAATGGGCTTCAATCTTTCACATAAAACGCTCGACAGGACCTTATATGCGATATTAAGAAGGCTTATCCCACGGTAATTGGCACAGATAGTGGGATCGCCTTTCTTGTGGATTGGGCAGAGCACACTGAGATTCCAATCGTTCGGAATGCATTCTTCCGACCATATTCTGCATAGAAGCTCGTGAATGCATTTAAGTAGAGCTTCGCCTCCGTTCTTAAACAGCTCAGCAGGTAAGCCATCAGCTCCCGCGGCTTTGTTATTTTTAAGCCGAGCTATAGCTGTCATCCGCAATTGGGGTTTCCGGAATATCATCTCTATTGGCGGGATTGTTGTCAGCGTCGCCATTTAGAAGCTTAGAGAAGTGTTCCCTCCATAACGTCAGTGTACTCTGGACATCTGTCACTAGATTCCCGTTTTCATCCTTGCAGGAAGAGGCCCCGGTTTTAAAACCATCGGCAAGGCGTCTTATTTTTTCGAAAAATTTTCGGGCCTCATTCCTGTCACCATACATCTCAATCTTCTCCTGCTCGCGCTTTTCTGCCTCTCTTTTTTTCCGCCTGAAAATATGTCTCTCTTCCCTCCTCTTTTCTTTGTATCGCTCCTTAGCAGCGCGCGTTACAACCGACTGCAGGGTGGCTTTGTAGGTGGCATCTTTCTCTGCAGTGGCGTCGCGACACTCCTGGTCGTACCACTGGTTTCGGCGAGGGCGTTGGTAGCCAATCACCTCTTCAGCAGCCGCACGCATGGAGTTGGAAATGTGTGTCCACTGCGCGCATATATCATCGATTGGAGGAGTGCTTTGAAGCAGGAGTGAGAGTCGAGTGGCGAAAGCATCGGCTGTCTGTTTCAATTGCAGCTTGTCGACGTCTAGCTTTCTCTGTGTAGGGTTGCGTGTATTTTTAGCTGCGCACAGACGTGTACGGATCTTGGCTGCAACAAGATAGTGATCCGAGTCAATGTTTGCACCACGGATCGTGCGTACATCCAATACACTGGAAGAGTGCCTTCCGTCGATCAAAACGTGATCAATTTGATTTTTTGTTTTTTGATCAGGGGACATCCAGGTGGCTTTATGAATATTGAGATGCTTGAATCTAGTACTACTTACGACCATGTTTCGTGCTGCGGCGAAGTCAATCAGCCTCATTCCGTTATCGGAGGTGTTGTCGTGGAGGCTGAACTTTCCGACTGTTGGACCAAAAATATTTTCCTTGCCCACCTTAGCGTTGAAGTCACCAAGCACGATTTTTACGTCGTGGCATTTTCAGTTTTTCGTTTGCGGTAGTCGTCATCAGATTTGGGGATAATTTTTCTTCTTTTCTTAGATGTTTTCATTGAAATGGGTTTTTACGGGTGGGCTTCAAACCCTACGCACAACCTATTTTAAGCCTAGAGAGGCCCACCGCTCAGATTAGCCGCCAAACTAACGGTTGTCAGTTTTGACGTTGCCCAGGAAACACCACGTGGAGGTTTGAGTCGACTTGAGGCGATTTCACAAAGATTATGCTGGCCTCGCCAAGTTGAGACAGTCAGACATGTTACATTGTTCCTTCGCCCCCAGTTTCCTAAGTTATAAGATGCACGTTGAAATTTTGTGTTATGAAGTTTGTGCCTTAAGTCTTTCGTTTTGAAAAGTCAAAATCATTTTAAATTGCAGTATTATATATTATATATTATATGTAATCCAATATATTTTTAATTCTTTTTTTTAATCATTCTTTTTTTTTATATAGCAAAGAGAGTTCGTTGCTTAAGTCCTCTGTACAAAAACTTAAAGCTACCCATTGAACCGTATGCGACGGTTTTGCGTAAAGAGATAGTTTTGAGTACGTTTTCGGTTAGACATTTTTTTGTGAATTTTGTTTTTTTTTAATTAACATGATCAATTACACTATGCTCCACCATTTTTCTCATTGGTAGCCACTATTTTTTTGAAGCGAAGCTTTTTACGCCTCGTTTTGTGATTTGCTTGAGTGAAATCTGAAAAACGACACTTTTTCCATACACCTTTTTCTTAGAATTGTTGTTGCTTTTTGTGTCGATTGTAACAAGGGAATAATAAAATTAATAAAAATATTTCTTTGTTAGCAATGAGGATTGAACTCGTGCCCTTTCGATTGATAGTCCTATACACTATAAACTGATCCAAAAAAATTCGCTGACTATCAGAGTTTATTTAATATTAAGTATTAACTGAAGCTATGTTGCATAGGTGACAAGAATCTATTAAAGGATTGTGCATTAGCTATCCTTCATTTGAATGCGTGAAGCTATGGTGCAGATCAAAAGGATCGTGTTTTGGCTATCCAAACAACAAAATCAGCAAAAATATAACAAAACAAATGTTGATTCAACTTACCACCATTGTCGTTAACATCGCTAACGTGTTTTCTTTGTCTGTTGAGAATAGTCTGTTCCCTAACTTTAAGAACTGCTGGAACTTAAATTTTATGAATTGACACAAGTTATGCGGCAAAGTAATAAACAGTTTTTGTCATTGCTAACGAAGATTGGTGATGGTAAAAAACTTGAGCAAAACGAGTTACATTTAATAGAGAGTCGATTTTTGACGAATTAATCTGCCAGCCGCCTGTGTCCAAATGGAATAAGATTATTTTTTAGTAATGCTTCTGTAGATTGATTTAATAATTCTATCTTACGCGCAATAGAACGCAATAAAAATAATGAACAATTACAAGCATTTAAACAAAAATTATAATTTCAACAAACTTTGAAACATAATTTCAAAGTCATCGATACAGGTGGTTTACCTTCTGAAATTGTTTTTGTCATCAATAAACATAATCTAATAACAACAAATATGGCAAGTTTGGCAAATGGGGCTATTGGTAAACTAGTGCACATTGAAATTGAACAGAATGACCAGGTTAAAAAAGTTTGGCAGGAATTCGATGAGTCTAAAATTGGTCAGAAAGCAAGAATGAAAGTTTCTGCTGATGCTCAATCGATTCAAGTTGGAAGAAGAGCTGTGCCAATTCTACGAAAAAAACAGTAGCATACCTCTTAATAAAAATAAAACAATCACAGTTACAAGAAATCATTTTCCATTAATTCCTGCAATGGCTGTAACTATTCATACGTCACAGGGTGAATCATTCGCAGATTGTTTACGAATATGGCAAAAAGCATTTCTTGCAATTACTCTACGTTGCTTTATCTCGTGTTACTAGTATTGACGGAATTTTTATCACAACGCCTGATGACAACCCTCAACAATTTATATTTCATCATGGAAGGCGATGATTTTTCTAATGTTGATTTAATTCGAGAATTTTAAAGATTTTCTCTTAACAAATTGGAAACTAAATGTATTACTATAAAAAATTTGATAGAGAGCAAATAGTTCTTTTCTGCAATGACTTTAAATTGTCAGAGTCTCCATGCGCATTCTCAAGATCTTACCGATTCTATAACTCAAATCTGTGACATTATATGGCTATCAGAAACAAAAATGCAAAATGATGAAAGTATCGATATCACTAATTTCGCTTGTATATCGCAATTTCAGAGAAATAGTTGTCGTTCTGGAGGAGTTGTAATTTATCGTAATTATAATTAAGTTAAGTACAATACAGTCACTGGGGATATTTCAATATATTTAAACAGATATATTTAAAAAATTGGAGAAGTATGTTCTGCAGAAGCAGGTTTCATTGAACTGGGTAAAAATTATCACAAAATGCCAATTGTTTTTGGTGGAGATTTTAAATGCGATTTTAGACATGAATCCTCAAAGGCACTTAAACAATTCCTTTTTGGTAAATTTAATTTACAAATAATAAGCGATCCAAATATTTGTACAACATGATTAGGAACAACTATTGAGGCAGTTTTTTCTAGATATATCGCCGACATATTATCCATACCATACGTTTGCTATTTGAGTTATCATAAACCCCTTAATAAAAAACATTTACAAAAATTATTCAAAATGGATGTAATATGTAATAAAATAAAATAATAATGATATGTAATAAAATTTACTGGTGTGATTATAACTTGTGTTTTTTTTTTTAATTAATATGATGTTATTTTAAATTTTTGAATTTAAAAATGATTTTATTAAAAAAAACTAATAAATTAACAAATCTATGAAACTGTGAAAAAGCTTCCCTTCTCTCGTTTGTCCAACGACGCATCTATTTTTCTTATAGATTTCAGCCCGCTGAACACGAAAATTGTAATAAAAATTTTTTCTATGGATAGGTTTTCGAGATATATATTTTTGAATTTTTGACCCGATTTTTTCAGATAAAGCTCCAAACATTTTACCATATCCTCAGTTTTAATTGACCGCTTTGGTTATAATAAAATTCAAATTAAAGAAAAATTACATGAATTAAATAGTGAGCTTTTGATCAAGCAAGTGGCAACAACAACAACAACAACAACTCTGTATAGACTCAATCACTTAGCTGACTAGACAGTCTGTTTCGGAAATCGCTACATTTTTCTCTTCAGCAGTCTTTGAGTGATTAAGCTGTGTTCAACTCACTGTTTAAACTAGTATATGAGTGCGCAGATTTTGGAATTCATTCTCTTGAATTGTATGCCTGCTAATCATATAACATTTTAAAGCAGTAGGCTATTTATAGATCACCGCCATCAACTCTATCAAGGGTTGCCATCTGTTCTAGTTGCTTCTCAATTTATTTCAATATTCATTGGTGTTCGATAGTTTGTCGAAATGCACCATAGAAAAGAAAAGAGTTTTCTGCTTCGCTAGAAGCTAGTGTTCTAACTGAAAGGTGGCTATTTTCACAACCAAATGTTCAATTACACATAACTACAAGTCAAGTAACAAGACTGCAGTGGCAATGGAAAATTTTAAAGGTAATGAAAAAAATTTGCATTATCACTAAAATTTTAATGGTAATGGAAGAAATTTACATCAACATTCAAATTTCGGTACTCTTGCACCAAATTTCAGTACTCTGATGTCAATATTAACTTAGATACAGTTTTTTTCTAACAGCGGCAGGCCCTTTTCCGAATTCCGCCCACTTTATTCATCTTGTTTTATAAAAATCATACCCATTCGTGTAACGAATTTTTCTACCGTAGTGTCAATATTGAACGAGATACAATATTGTTTTAATATTGTGTTTTCTACGCCCCTTTCTCTAATAACGCCCACTTCTTTGACAGTAATTTTTCAAAATTCTGCCTATCCCTGTACAAAATTTTTGTTTTTCTAATATTGCCAGGTTCCTTTCTCAAATAACACCCACTTTTAGATGAGCACCTCCGTGTTCAAGCTCTCTTTTTGTTGACAAAAAAAGTACGGCAATTGGACAAGTGTGTTAGGAGTTATCGATGTACATTAGGGATGAACGATTTTTTAACCTCACTGGCTTTATATATTTTTATGATATGAAAAAAATTGGAATCGAATTTTTCAATTTCAGCTTAAAAAAAAATTTCAGTGAAAAAGAATATGGCAATGAAATACAAAAACCCTCGGGCAAAGTCAAAAGTTATGTCTCAGAAAAAAACCAAGGATGCAGAAAAATTTGTTTTGACGAGGAGCTTTCAAGAATATATGAAGCCGATGAAGATTTTTTGCTTCCATACATTTTGCTCCACTCTAATGTACATACATTTAAGGAAAAAAAAATTAAAAGGAGAAACCAACGATCTTGGGAACCTCCATCTCTTTAAAGTCGGTTAAAAGAATAAGGCAATAATATTAACATTGAGGATACAAATCTTCAACTTAAATTTTCACTCGATGAAACATTTTCAAATTTTTTTTTTCTCGATGAGCGGGGCCCCTAGGCAGTTGCCTACACTGCCTTATGAATAATCCGGTCCTGATTATTATTGAATACAGTTACTTTATTTTACTGTATATAAATACTTTACATGCATATTATCTATATGATAAGCTAAATAATAATTTTTTTTAACAAATAATAAATATTATATGATATTAATAGCGATAATGTTATAATAAATAATATTATGCCATAATAAAATTTATAATTCAAAAAGATTAACTTTTTAACTTATGTATGAACAAAAAAGATCCGCTTTCGAAAGGCAACTCAGCCCGGCGATTGATACAAAAAAGGTTTATTTCCGAGTGCCGAAAAATAACTATTCTATGGTTAATTTTTTTAACTCATTTCCGAAAAAATTTTAACTCATTTCGTTTCAATTTCATTTTCGTCTGGCGATTGATTCAAAAAGGGTTTATTTCCGTGTGCAGAAAAATAACTTTTTTATGGTGTTTTTTAACTCATTTCTGATCAAAAATAATCTAATTTCTGGTTCTTTTTTAACTCGTTTCCGAACAAAATAAGGTTCATTTTTGAGAGACATTTTAGTCCGACGAATGGTACAAAAAGGGTTCATTTTTGAGTGCCGAAAATGAACGTTTCTACCCGAAAAGGTTCTTAAATAAATTCAAAGACGGTAGTTGTGGTTCACTGGGCTTAATTTAATAAATCGTCTTACTCAGAGTTAGTAATAGTTTTATATAGCCTGGTATAGAAATTTATCCATGCTAATAATGTTTCATTAAAAAAAAAAAAGATAAATCAATGGAATGCGTTCTAAATGTTGACAGTTTTATTGCATTAATCAATTAGTAAAATTTGCAAAAAAGAAAGCAAAAAAAGCAAATTATGAAGATCAAGAACCATAAGCAAAAATGTCTTCTGCCAAAAAAAGATAATCAATAAAAAATTTACAACAACAAAATATATATCCGCCCTGCTCCAAGCAGCTGGCGAGAAAAACAAAAGCATTAATTAAAATTACCAACATTTTAAGCTACTTATAGTCACACAAACATCGTTATACTCCTATAAAAAACTTTGTGTATAACCCCAGTGTGCCAAACGGATTTCTTACGAATCCGTAACGAACTCACTTCTTCGTACTTTTTGTCCGAAACGGATTGCGTTTCGCATCCGGAACGGATCCTTTTTCGTATGAAATTCCTCTCTCCGTTACGGACTTCAGTTACGAATCCGTTTCGGACTTCAGATACGAATCCGTTTCGGACTTCAGTTACGAATCCGTTTCGGACTTCAGATACGAATCCATTTCGGACTTCAGATACGAATCCGTTTCGGACTTCAGATACGAATCTGTTTCGGGCTTCAGATACGAATCCGTTTCGGACTTCAGATACGAATCCATTTCGGACTTCATATACGAAACAGACGTTTCAGACTCTTTTTTTTAAATAATGCGAACTCGCAACGGACTCGTTTGACGCATTTAGCTACAGATGTTAAAAATATAGGTTCTCTAAACAAGTTTGACGCATTCAAATTCGAAAACTTTTTGCAGGAAATTAAACGTAAATTAAAACAAAAAAATTATTTTGTAATCAAATTTATAAGAGAGTAGTGGAGGCTAGTTTAAATGGTAAAAAAATTAATTCAAAATATCAAACAAACAAGTACAATGTTGGTGAGTTTCAGGATGGCTCATACTTGTTTCTTCAAACAGCTAAACATTATTTTTCATTGAAGCATCCCAATAACTTTTACTGCTATAATGACAAAGCGTACAAAATTCACGCAATTAAAAAAGTTTCCGAAAAATATCTTGTGTACGGCTATCACATTGTCACATTTAACTTGATCACTAATGATAATTATTTAAAAATTCTGCCAAGTACTTTTCTTCGATTTGAAGGAGAGCTTGAGGAGCACGAGCCTAATGAAATAAAAAAGTTGTTTAAAATAAAAATAAGTACACAATTGTATTTCGTATCCCTAATCCACTGAAAATAAAATAAGAAATTGTAAAACAAATTTAAGACTGTCTTTTATGTTAACGTTGTGGTAATTTTTTTGACGGATTCGTAACGGGCTCGTAACGGGTCCGTTAAAATATGAGAGCGATTCCTCTCAAAAATACGAATTGCTTTTTCCATTTTTTCGGATCCGCCTCGAACTCAGAACGGACTTCAGAAACGAATCCGTAACGGACTTCAGATACGAATCCGTTTCAGACTCTTTTGGCGGATTCGTAACGGGTTCGTAACGGGTCCGTCGAAACATAAGAAAGCGTAGTGCGTACTGACGGACTCGTAACGGGTTCGTAAGGGATCCGCATCCGTTTTTGTGCACATTGGGACTGGAAAATGTGCAGAATTAAATAAACAAACAAACAAACAAACGAACACACCAACATAACAACCAGCAAACGTAAATAAATCGTTTGCTTACTTGCTATACTTAAAACGGGCGTATTAAGCCTTAAAGCCGGCCGGCGAACCGGCTGGTCCAGCAAGCCACTTCTTAACAATATCACTACTGCTCATCTTAAGCAGCAGCAGCAGCAGCAACCATAACCACAACAACAACAACAACACGATCGGTACAATAAAGCATTAACACACGCAGTTATCGTTTTGACCAAGATATCTGCATTTAATGTTTATTCTTCGCGGTATTTGTTGTTGTTTTTGTTGCTGTTCTGTTTTATATTCAAAGTTTTGTTTTGATTTTTCATAATCTTTCGTGCCTTGCTTTCTTTCTTTCTTTTGTTGTTTTTATGTTTTGCTTTTACTTTGCATTACAAAATCTTATCTGATTAACATTTCCTTTTATTTCTTTAAATTTTATTTCTGTTGCTTTTTTTTGTGATACTTTTGAATGCATTATTTTTAGTTTATTTTTGCTTCTTGAAAGTTGTATAAATAGCTGTCGCCTGGCAGAAGTTAGAATCAGTTTTATTCTTTCGGGAGTGTGTTGCTGTTCGTGTTGCTGTTACCTGTTGCTGTCATCTACCAACAACGTGGACAATGTTTTCAATTTTAATAAAATTGTTCGTAGTGAAAAGTGTTAAAATGTGTTGGTGACAAAGAAAATTAAAAAAGAAGGAACTTATTGCATAGTGACATATATAGAAAAATAGAAGTTTTTAAAGACAAATAACTGTTAAAATAATATAGCAAAGAACAAACAATTGTGAGCAGCATAGTAATGGATGGTGGCAAAAAAAAGAAGTGATAAGTGTTTAAAAGTGAGTGATATATGGAAATATATACATAAGTTGAATGCACGCATTCAAATCAGAGCAAAACTCAATAGACTCCAAAACTATTTGTGAAAAGGATGTTAAATTTTTTTTTAAAATATTCAATATATTTTAAAAATTTTAATGTGAAAACGTTTGTTTAATAAACCAACAATTAACGATTATAAAACACGCAGGAAAAAAAATAAATCATTTTATTACAGGACATTTTAAATAAATCAAGTTCGTTTCTTAAGTCTTTCGTTTTACTCTTTAACAACGTATGTAATTAGGTCTGCTTCTGTACCATTTTCAAGTAAAGTTCGAGTAATTGTAATAGAATAGAAGTGACATTTTGCTTGTTTTTCTTCTCTCTCGAGCTTTAAAAATGTGTAAAGAAACGCTTCAAGTTACTTGAATCAAGTACGGAAACAGACCTATTGATATACTCCACCTACAGAGGTGTGAGAGCAGGCATTAAAATATTAGAATTTTTTTTTTATCATATGAGAAAGACTTATCAAAATTTTGGATAACATTTTCTTTATCTAAATGCAAATAAATAAAATAAATAGGGGCATACCTGTAGTTAGTTAAAGGATATAGTAAGCTTTAAGGATATGAAACGAAAAAATTTTTAAAAATAGTATCCATAGCTTATGCTAGTCACAATGAAAAAACTCAATTTTATCTCATAAAGTTTATTTTGGAAAAATGGAAATATGCTGTTGCTACTTAAGTAAAATTTTGACTTAATATTGAAAAAAGAGAACAATTAAGAATTTTTCAAATTTCAACTATTTTTGCGTGCAGTTTGAAAAAAAAACAATATCCAAAAATTGTTTAGTTTTCAATAATTTTGCTATATGTTATAAAAGTGAAAATAAGCTTAGCAAGAGGCCCAGTAGGTGTCGCATGGTATAATAAGAGTGGGCAAAATAAGCTAAAGACAAAAATTTGTAACTTTGAAAAACTAAATATAGGCAATTCCAAACTGGCGTTACGTACGATTTGTACAAAGAAATATAAAAAGAAGTACAAAGAAGTTAAAATACCCCCACGGCCGAATTAGAGTTTATATTTGATTTTTTCCAAATTTCCTTCTTAAATTCATATTAATTGTAAAAGCTTATGTGGAAAATTTGAAGTCATTAGAATAATTTTTGCGGAATTGAAAGAGATTCACCGTTTTGGTAAACTCGCTTTTTATGGGAGGTAGACGCGATTTTTATGCGACTTTTAAAAATTTCATACGTGCAAAATTTGAAGCCACTAGGCTAATTTTTGTAAGATTTTAAGAGACTTTACCATTTTGGTAACGTCACTTTGTATTGGAGGTAGCCGTGGTTTTCATCCAATTTTTTAAAATTTCATACCTAAATATTATATTGCTTGTTTAAGCATATGTGCAAAATTTAAAGTCATTAGATTAATTTTTGTGGAATTGAAAGAGATTTTACCATTTTGGGTAAGTAACTTTGCATGGAAGGTAGGCGTGGTTTTCATACGATTTTTACAAATTAAATACTCAAAATAAATATTCAATATTTAAGACACTGTGCGAAATTTGAAGTCATTAAATTGATTTTTGTGGAATTTAAAGAGATTTTTCCCGTTTTGGGTTAGTCACTTTGTGTGGGAGGTAGGTGTGGTTTTCATCTGATTTTTACAAATTTAATACTCAAAATAAATATTAAATATTTAAGAAACTGTGCGAAATTTGAAGACATTAAATTGATTTTTGTGGAATTTAAAGAGATCTTACCGTTTTGGTTAAGTCACTTTGTATGGGAGGTAGGCGTGGTTTTCATCCGATTTTCGATTCAGATTCTCAGATATCTATCAGATTCGAACTTGACCTTCATTTTTGTATAAAAAGCTTATATTTTTAATTTCGTTACGATAGCTCAAAAATTACGGCTGCTATCGTGGACACAGACGGACCGACGGACAGACGGACAGACGGACATGGCTAAATCGACTCAGGAGGTGATGCTGATCAGGAATATATACACTTTTCTATACCGGCCACGCCTCCTTATCGGCGTTACAAACGGAGTGACAAAATTAATATACCCCCATTACGTTTTTAAACGTGGGGGTATAAAAATACAATGAAAATGTTTTTTTTTTAAAAATTTTTTATATATCCGTAGTTATTAAATAGCACTGTATTAAGTAAAAAAAAAAAAAAACAAAAATCAATCCTATGAACGTAAAGATATAAGCAAAAATATGTGCTGGTGTTACGTTACAAAAAACGGAAGTGATTTTTGACTTGGATTACAAAATTTGCAAAACTCTCTGAATTGGGCAAGATTTTTTGTCTTTTTTTAAAAGGGTTTGAAATAATAAACTTTTATTTTTCAAGTGCTCCAATTTAAAAATCTTCTCTGGTTTTTTTACTATGCTTTTTTATATGACATTACCGTACTGGCGTTGCGTTACTCAAATTCTTTGCAGTTCAATTGGGTAATTAAGTAATTAGGCAGTATTTAATTATTGTCCTTTAAAAAGTTAGCTATTTAGTTATAGTCCTTTAAAAAATTTAATATATTGTCCTTTCCTTGCCTCAACCAGTTCTTCATTATCTTTAGCCCATGCCTTCCATTTTTACTGAAACAAAAAATTTACGAAACATTTATTAAACATTTACGAAAAAGACTGCATTTGCGAAAGAATGCAGACGATTTGATCATATTGATCATCATTTATGTATTGATATGTAATTGCTTAAAATATTAAAATTAAAATGTTTCTCTTAAAAAATATCACAAAATAACACGTTTTAATAAGTCTTAATTTTTTGTTCACGGTAGAATTTTCTGTGGAAATGCCCATATACAAAATAGGCTGGAGCGAATTTTAAAAGTATGCATATGCAAATAAGAAACTATTCGATTTTTTATATATTATTTAACAAAATGAAGAAAAGTATAAGATAAAAGAAAATACAAATAAAGAATTATTAGTGTTTTTCTTTTCTAGCAATTACTTGAGAAATTTATACAGATATTTTTTTATTTATTTTTATGTTTTTTTTTTAATTCAACATCACACTTCATAAAAGAAAGCTTAAAGTAAAAATTTACAATATTAGATATTAAGAGTTGAATCTGTACGATCTGTCAGTCAGAAGAGCTAGTGGACCAAAATGAGACAAAAATACGTATCTTATTACAAAAAACAATAATATTTTAGGAGATTATCAGTAACAATTACATTTTTAAAAGAAGATAAAAGATTTAAAGCATTAAAAAATAAAGAAAAAAAAGTTTTTAGGCTAAAATGCCAATAGTTAGATACAAAAAGTAACATAACAATTTCACTCAGAGTTTATTGCATAACTTCCAGAATATTGCCTAAATCTTCATAATTAAAATTAAATAGCCAGGACTTTACGCTATTGAGAAATAAGGCCTTGTTGCGCATAAGCCGTAAATCATCCGGTAATCGATTAAAAATTCTAGTTAAAACTGAAGAGTAATAGTTTAAATAAATTCGCAAATTATGTGGTGGAACTTCAACAAGTGAGTTTTTTCAATTTTGTCTGAAAATCAGCGTCTTTTTCCAAAATATGTATATTTACTCAACTATGCACGCTCAGAGAGTCTTAAAATATGTATATCTCTCTACTTTTCACGCTATTTTAGCGTGTTTTTGCTCAGAGAGCCCTAAAATATATATATCCTTTACTTTTCACGCTATTCCAGCGTGTTTTCGCTCAGAGAATTCTAAATTATGTATATTTTTTATCAGAGAGATATATTATCACAGAGAGATATCAGAGAGATATTTATCAGAGAGATATATATATGTATATTTTTTATCGCTCAGATATTTTATGCTTGCCCTTAAATAAACACCTCTACTTTAACGCCATATAATTTCAAAGAGTTTATTCGAACAAGTGTCCAATTATATACAACTTAAACAGTAGATTGGTCACAGCTTAATTACTCAAGCCTACTGAAGTAGGAAAGAGCAGCGCTTTCTGCAGAGTTATTGACTCTATACAGAGTTGTTGTTGTTGCCATGTTCAAAACTTACTTAAGAGACTTCACGCATTTCTAGCTTTTTTTTATAAGCGCAGACAAGATTGGAAGAAATAATTTTAGAAGAAAGTTTTTACAAGAGAGCGAAAGAAATAATTGTAGGTGAGAGGATTCACGCATTTTTAACGATAAATATTTATAATTTTGCTCTATGGGATTTAACGACAATAATTGTAGGCAATCAGTTGCCAGCAATTATTGTAGTTAATTCTCGTGAATTTTTGTTAGAGTGTATAACGCATAGAAAGTCTGTTGAACAAATGACCAGAGTTATTAAAAAATAGTTTAATAACTTTGTTGTAATACAAATGCTTTAGCGGCAATATTGACAACCCCTAAGAAAGACCAAAATTTCTATCGTAGCGCGATTTATTACATAATAACCGAATAGCACACTTTTGCAAGTTAAGAAAAGGGTTAATTTTGTTTTTATGTGTGTCCCAGCCCAACAGGTCAAATCGTACTCCAATTTAGAATATAAAAGAGAATAATACACACATTTCAAGAGATCTGGGGAGCAAAAATTCTTAAGTTCATAAAGCTGCCGAATAATGTTCCTAAAATACTTTCTTAGCTCACTGCAATGCAGAGACCAATCTAACTTATAATTAAGCCAAATTCCAAGATATTTATAAGAATCCACAACCTCGATCACAAAACATTGAGAAGAGCATTGCACATTCTTAAGAAATGTTATGTCACTATTATCTGTACTACATGAGGAACATACCTTAGGAAATTTACCACAATAAGGACCAAGATGGTGTATTTGAGCAAAAGGTACTTTATACCTAGAGATATAAGAAAATATGATTTTAGTTTTATCACTAATAACAAGTCTATGCGCTTTGAACCATCTACTCAGTAGATCCAGATCATGATTCAAATCAGGGTATAGATCGATAAGAGATTTGCAAGTAAAGGAGCACGCCATATCATCAGCAAATGCAGTTGTGGTGACTCAATAACTTTAAGTTGCATCACCACATTAGTTGAATTCCTAACTTCCATTTTACTTATCTTCTGTTACATTGATTTTCAACTTACATTTTACTTACCTTCTCGTTGATTCTTAACTTACATTGTACTTACCTATTGTTGATTATTAATTTACATTATTCTTATGTTAATTTATTTACACTTTGTTATAAATACTTGTTATTATAAAAACATTTGTATAAATATTCATATTTGTATCAATCAGAAATTTTCATTTGAAAATTTCAGTTGAATAAAATATTTTCAAATAAACAGTTTTAAAAAATATATATAATAATAAAAGTTATAAATTAAAATTTAAAAGTTTGTTGTGCACCAAATACTGGCGATCCTGCCAGGAGGCGAACTACAAAACCAACAACTACAAGTATCGGCATTGTGCGTCCAAAATAGCAAAAACAGCAGCCGCAGTTACAACAGCATCAAACTTCATTGCCAGCACCGTCGCTCTGGCAAACGCCACTGCTTTTGGAAACCATAGTGAGTCCGCTAACATCTCCGGCCTCGCTACCATCGCCAACGCCTGTAGTACCTGCTCTCCCTAATATATCAACAACCTTGCCGTCCTCGAATTTCCATCATACTACTTTTGCACAACATTTGCAAAAAGTTGGCTGCATACGGAAGTCGCCTCCTACGCATACGTCCAAGGAACGCATTAGTCTCAACTCTCATGTCATGTCAGCAAGCAGCCAGACTTACAACAACAAATGCAAGTGCACCAATAAGAACTCGTGAGGATCCGTATGTTTTCATAGATACAGTGTCAACCACGCCGTCAATATTATTCAATATACGGAAATCAAGAGGAAAATTACCAGAATTACAACTAAATACAACTTACTTTTAATACAACTAAATTTATACATCAAAAAATACCCGTCAACGCCACCTCCACTTCAAGTTCCTCATCAGTCGTCGCTTCCACCAGCCAAAGCCACAACAACAACAACAAAAACAAAAACTAAACAACAACAACAACAAAACAACTACAGTAGCAGTAATAACAACAACATCTACAACAACAGCTGCAATAAAAGCAACAACAACAACATTAACAGCAACAACAACAACATTAGCAGCAACAACAATTTTCTTTCTACATAAAAAAATATTTTTGTATACTGCGTTAAATTTTTTTTTACAATTTATGTAAATCCTTTTTGTTTGTTACATTTTATAAAAATTTTTTCAGGCTGCCTTGTTATTCTAGTTTCTCACGAGGTACACACTTAGCTTCTTTTAACGAATATTATACAATCGGGACGTAAGAAACCAATTGTATCATATTCGTAGGCACTCCACTGCACTAGGGCAACACAAGTTAGGAAATACACTAATAGGCATACATTTTAGGAAATTATGAGTCTGTCACACACACCACCACCCGTTCCTAGGCAAACACCTATACCTTCACAAACTTCTGACCCTCTCGCTCACTTTGGCGAAGGCGACCATCGTCCCCTTATACATTTACAGACTGATTTCGTCAATCCATTTGACACTCCAATGCGGTCAGAAATTCAAGCGGCATCAGTTAAATTGCCACAATTTTGGACAACTTGTCCAGACGCATGGTTCGTCCATGCAGAAATTCAATTTCAATCAAAAGGAATTTCCACTGACAAAACAAAGTACGAATACCTAGTTACAGCTCTACCTCAAGAGGTAATCATAACGGTGCTCGACTTTATTCAAAAACCTCCGTCTTCAAATTTATATGAAGGTTTAAAAAGAACATTAATCGATAGACACACTCTGAGCGAGACTAAGAGGTTCGACAAAATTCTGTCTGGCACCGAGATGGGTGACCAAAAACCATCTCAATTCTATAGAGCACTTCTCATGTTGGCCGGTACCACAGTTGATAGTGAATTAATCTCTAAAATTTGGCTACGAAAGCTCCCCAAAAGTCTCAATATAGCATTGACCGGATCTAATCACAAAGACTTAGATGAATTATTGAGATTAGCTGAGAAACTGTGGGAAGTTCTGTCAGAAACAGAAGTAGCTTTAGTTGGCAATGATACCCAACGCATCCCTTAATCTACTGAACTCACGATGATTACGCAATCGTTTGCCGAAACGACCTCAAAGATTCTAACAAGTTTCAACAAACTGGCAATTGAGGTCCAAGAACTAAAAAACGATCGATATCGTAATAATTCACGAGAAACAAATTACCAAAGATACCCAAAACGTAGATCCCCTTCAAGAAGCATATCACGACCTGTCAACTGGGTATGCAGATACCACTTTAGATTTGGTAGGGCAGCTAGACGATGTGAACAACCATGTTCATTCAGACAAAACGACACTCAACACAACACAACACAACACAACACAACACAACACAACACAACACAACACAATTCGACAAACTAGGTGACTCCATAATTGCGACGGCTAATAATGGAAGTCAAACAATTCTAACACGCCGTCTTTTTATTTGTGACAATGATAGCCACATAAATTTTTTAATAGACAGTGGAGCTGAAGTATCAGTACTTCCCGTATATAAATTTAGACCCCATCAAAAAAATTCAGACTTAATACTGACAGCAGCTAACGGTAGCACGATTGCGACTTTTGGCAAGAAATTACTAAACGTAAATTTAAAACTAAGACGTGACTTTCCTTTTACATTCATATTAGCAGACATCACACGACCGATCATAGGAGCAGATTTTTTAACAAAATACGGACTCCTAATAGACTTACAACACAAAAAGCTCATTGATCCACTTACACAATCAACAGTCAACGCCATCACAGCATTCACAGAAACATCATTACCTAAACTAATTTCACTAGAAAACAAATACACAAATATACTCAAAAATTATCCATCACTGACTACAGAAGCAGACTACAACAAACCAGTTAAACACAAAACAGTACACCATATAACTACAGAAGGACAGCTACCTTTTTCCAGACCCAGACGCCTAGACTCTAACAAATACAAAATTGCTAAAAAAGAATTTGATTTTTTAATTAAAGTAGGCATTTGTCGTCCTTCAGACTCCATGTCAGCGTCTCCTCTACACTTGGTACCTAAAAAGGATGTGAATGACTGGAAACCCTGTGGTGACTATAGAAGACTTAACGCAATTACAATTCCAGACAGCTACCCTTTACCACACATACACGACTTGAATATAGACTTACACAATAAACACATATTTTCAAAATTAGACTTAATCAGAGCATACCACCAAATACCCATGGCTACAGAAGACATACATAAAACTGCAATCACCACACCGTTCGGAATGTTTGAGTTTCTAAGAATGCCATTCGGTTTACGAAACGCAGCTCAAACATTCCAACGATTTATCAACGAAGTACTGAGAGAACTAGACTTCGTTTTCGTATACCTTGATGACATTTTAGTGGGCAGTGAGACAGAAGAAGAACACATTAGACACCTAAATTTAGTTTTTGAAAAACTAGACAATTACGGACTAAACATCAAACCCAATAAATGTATTTTCGGCGTGGACAAAATAAATTTTCTAAGTTACACAATTTCAGTCAAAGGCATAAAACCATCTCCCGATAGAATTCAATGCATAAAAGACTACCCAAAACCAGAAACAGTCAAACAAATGAAGAAATTCATCGGGATGATTAACTACTACCACAGATGCATTCCAAAACTAGCACACACACTCACACACATTTACGAAATGGTAACTACAGCAACAAAAACAAAGGACAAACACTTAACATGGACAGAAAACACAACACAAGCATTCACAGAGATAAAAGAAAGTTTCGCTAAGGAAACACTACTTAAACATTTCAATAGTAAAGCAAAACTTTCTATCGCTGTGGATGCATCAAACACCGCTATAGGCGCAGTCTTACAACAAGAACATAATCAAGAAACAGAACCACTGGCATTCTTTTCAAAAAAATTATCTACTACAGAAATAAAATAGAAATAAACGTTCGATTGCGAACTACTAGCCATTTACCTCACAATTAAACACTTTAGACACTATTTAGAAGGACGCACATTTACCATATACACGGATCACAAACCACTAACTTCAGCATTACATTCAAAAACTGAGAGAAGTCCAAGACAAATACGACATTTAGAATACATCGCACAGTTTTCCAACGACATCAGACACATTAAAGGTACAGATAACACCGTAGCAGCCGCACTTTCAAGAGCTGAGATAGAGGCTTTCACAACCTCAGAGATTAATCTCAAAACTCTACACAAAGAACAAAATATAGATTCAGAACTACAAGAAATACTAAACAAACATATTTACAAACTAGAACAAGTACACATACCAATACTTAACATTAAAATTTGGTGCGAACAAACTAATTCAGAAACACGTCCATATATTCCACAAACATTACGCAAACAAATTTTCGAACAAATGAATAACATTTCACACACAGGTACACGAGCTACTCGAAAACTCATTATACAAAGATATTTTTGGTCTAAAATGAACGCACAAATCAATAAATGGTCACAAGAATGCATTAGATGCCAACGAGCAAAGATACACAAACATACGAAGACAATCCCACAAAAGATAGACATTCCACACGGACGTTTTGAGCACGTTCACGTCGATATAGTTGGTCCCTTACCAATATCTCAAGGTTACAGATATTTGCTTACCCTAGTTGACAGAAACACACGTTGGCCCGAAGCGTATCCAATTAAAGATACTAACGCTAACACTGTCGTAGATACACTCCAAAAAGAATACATCTCACGTTTCGAAGTTCCTTTGGAAATTACCACTGATCGAGGACCTCAATTCACGTCCACAACTTTTAGAAACTTCGTTAAGAATCTAGGAAGCAAACACATTACCACTTCTGCTTATCATCCACAAGCTAACGGGATTGTAGAAAGGTTTCATCGTCAACTGAAGACGTCTATAATAGCAAGCAACAATCAGACAAATTGGTACACAGAGTTGCCACTAATTCTTCTAGGACTCAGGTCCACGGTCAAAGAAGACATTAAAGCTTCACCCGCTGAGATGGTATTTGGGCAAACACTCAGGCTACCACAGCAACTAGTAATACATTACAGTCAGAATTTTAATCCATCGGACACCTTAGCCAAACTTAAAGAGGTAGTAGAAAACAAAAAGTCAAACATTACACATCATAACACTAACTTCCAATCGTATATACCTCGAGCCCTCAGTACTTGTAACTTTGTTTTCGTACGCAACGACACGATCCGCAAAACACTACAAGAACCGTACGATGGCCCCTTCGAAGTGGTTGAGAGAACACCAAAATATTTCACAATTCGTAGACATAACACTAACACAAGAGTCAACATCGATAGAATAAAACCAGCCTCCCTAGACACTGAGACAGCACAGACACAGTTAACCAAACATAAAGATACTAAAAAAGTACACTTTAACCTGTTAGCGAATACTACCAAGATATTTTTTTTAAAAAGGAGGGGGAATAATGTGGTGACTCAATAACTTTAAGTTGCATCACCACATTAGTTGAATTCCTAACTTCCATTTTACTTATCTTCTGTTACATTGATTTTCAACTTATATTTTACTTACCTTCTCGTTGATTCTTAACTTACATTGTACTTACCTATTGTTGATTATTAATTTACATTATTCTTATGTTAATTTATTTACACTTTGTTATAAATACTTGTTATTATAAAAACATTTGTATAAATATTCATATTTGTATCAATCAGAAATTTTCATTTGAAAATTTCAGTTGAATAAAATATTTTCAAATAAACAGTTATAAAAATATATATAAAAATAAAAGTTATAAATTAAAATTTAAAAGTTTGTTGTAAAATGTAAGTTGAAAATCAATGTAACAGAAGATAAGTAAAATGGAAGTTAGGAATTCAACTAATGTGGTGATGCAACTTAAAGTTATTGAGTCACCACACAGTTATAGAGCTTTTCAATTTTAAAGAAAATAAAGAGTTAATATAGATGAGAAACGATATTGGTCCCAATACAGAACCTTGTGGGACACCTAGGCTCAATAGCATGTTGGAACTAACGCTGACATCAGCTTTTACTACTTACTGTCTATTTGACAAGTAAGAGGCAAGCCAAGAAAACATGAAGCCTCGGAAACCACTGTAAAGTTTGTCCAACAATATTTCAGGATGTACAGTACCAAATGCCTTCGTCATGCCTACAAACAATGACGCGATTGTTTTACCCTCATTCACAACAGTTATATATTCGAACAGAAATTCTGCAAAGCATGTTCAGACGACATACCAGCTCGAAATCCAAATTGATTTCTGTTGAAAAAATTTATTTTGTCGAGAAACAATATAATTCAAGTTTTAATACATTTTTCAAATAACTTGGAGAAAACTGACAAAAGTGAAATAAGTCTATAGTTATTCATACAAGATCGTACACTTTCTTATATAACGGCAAGACAACCGCATGTTATAAGAGCTCAGGAAAAACGCCGGAGAAAACGCTGAAATTAAAAATATACGCTAAAGTATCTGTAATAATAAAGGCAATTTTTTATAACGTTACTTGCAAAACAATCATAAGTAGAGAAATTAGAGTTATTTAGGGACAGGATGGTTTTATATATTTTAAATGAGGAAATCTGTGAAAACATGAAGCTGTTTGGATAACATCTATAATTAAGAAAGCAGTTACAAGAAAAACGATAATTATTTACAAAACTAGTACTTTTTTCTCCAATGTTAGCAAAAACGCTATTAAAACCCTTAGCCATTTCACGAGTGCTAGAGGTTGGAGCATCATCAATAATAAGATTACTAATGTCATTATTACATCAATCTCTACCCAATATTTCATTAAGGGGGTCCTCTGGTAATCTATGCCAAATTTTAGCCTTTTTTCAAAATATTGTGGAAAGAGAACGAGTAAAGATATTTTAGTTCCGTTTTTTGATTTGGGTAGCTTAATTTATTGAAAAAAATACAAAATTTTGAAAAAGTGAATTTATGGACCGTTCAGAAAGTTCTCGGCCTGGTAACGAGGTTCTCCGGAAAAAAGGTGGGTCCAAATTGCGCACGATTCCAAGAGTAAACATCGTCTGAAAAAAAAAAATATTCAGTTACTTAGAATGAATGTCCCTATAGCCCCTACCTCGGAAACAAAAATTTAAATTTTTTTAGGGGGGGAGCCGCCACTTTGAAAATGAAAAATCGAATTTCGACCTTTTTTTTTGTAGTCTAGTGTAGAAAAAAAATAGTAAACATTATTTTTTCGGCAAGTTTGAGGTAGGGGCTATAGCGGCGTAAATTCTGCGTCGTTTCATGCCTCATATATCAAAATCGGTCAAAAACTGTTTGAGTTATCGTGCGCAAAGTTTTGAAAAACATGGTTTCGAGAAAAACGCGTTTAAAGTTTTGACTTCAATTTTGAGGCACACAAATGACATTAACACATATTTTTTTAATACAATACTTACGAATATTAATCGGCAATTCCAGCCCCATAAAGTGTGCCTTCCTCCATCTCATAAAACGAGTTTTCCATGGCTTTTTGGGCTCTGCGGGCTGTGCGACCCTCTTTCGATGATGCGTACGTTTTTAGCTCTGAGCGTTGAAGTCGTTTTCCGTCGCGAGATTCAGCATACATCTCGGCTTGTGGGCCGATGACAATACCCATTGTTGACATTATTTTTAAAATACTTGCGAAGCCTTCGTTGAAAATGCAGGTTGCCAGAAAATTTGCGATTTCGACTGTGGTAGCACCACAGTGGATATGTTTCGGCGCAAAGGTCCACAAAAGCGAGTTGAACGATTCGTTGCAATTTTGCGTTTCACCTCCAGTGCATCGGTTGAGTAGATCGTCGGATGATAACGCTTCGTATATGGGCTTCATTACTTGCAGAACCTTTCCATCAAGTGGGGCGTACGTGTGGTGAAATGAGGCTAATGAGCCTTCTGCTGCTGACTTTTGATAGGCGCACCAGCTGGACTCACCAGGTGGGCAATACATATGTTGTGGATTACTATCACTTGAACTTTTGTGATAATATGTTGACCATATTTCTTTTCTCATGTTTTCCACAGAGTCCTTATTACGTCGAATAGCAAGTCCATAGTAAGTAGTCAGCTCGCTTATGACTTTGTCTGTCAGTTTGCCAGTGCCTTTTCCACCGATGCCTTTGTTTTCTTTTTTGGCCTTGCGCAGCCGTGTGCCCATGCGTTTTTGCACGTGAGCGATGCACTCCTTTTTTGTGACAACGGGGTCGCCGTTATACGGATCAAGGTCTATAATGGCCTTGAAGGTTTTGCTGTCGCCATCGCCAATATATTTTTCATATTTTATGCCATATTTTTCGATCGATGAGGCAAACATTTCCTTCACGGCATCTACCTCCATCTTGCCCGCACTCCCACTGTGGTTGTTTGTGCATGTTTTCTGGTGCGATTCGTACCATTCTTCGAAGTCTGCAGAGTCATTTTTTTCCCCACATTTTGCATGCCTGGCAAAGGCTTGATTTGACAACGGAGTCAACCACTTTTTTGGTATGTTTACCGACGAGCGTAGTGACACCAAAAAGAGACGAGAATCCCCGTTTTTTCCAGGTGCCATCCCCTGAAACGGTCAGCACTGAGGAGTCACAGTCAGGATTTTTTTCTTTCTGCTGTTCCTGCTCTTCTTTAACCGCATTCAACAGGCACTGCTTGTAAACTGCTTTAGCAGACACATGCATGTTTTTCAAGGTGCCATAGTACGCATCAAGGCACAATCCTTGGCATATGTCCATTAATCCGCAGAACATATTGGCCGATGTGCTGGCAAAGTCGGTGTCCTCTACTTGGGAGTGCTGGTTTCCACGGAAATGCCTCTTTTTTGTTCGATACGCGTACTTACGCGGCGCGTTTGGGTGGCTTTTTTTATCCATAGCAAAAAAAAAAACACAAAACGATTTTTCTTTTATTTTACAACAGCAGTTATCGCGCACGCGTAGCTTTCAGCGTTCGAAAATAAACTGAATCTCGTTCGTTTGCTTCTTTCATGTGAACACCTGGGCTCAAAATCATTTCAACCCCTAAATCAAAACATGCATGTATACATACTGCATGTATACATACTGTGTGTGTATATTTTGTAATATCAATACATATTTTGGAAGAATTCCACAGAATTTTCGACTAATGACTGCAGGCAAATAAACAACTTTGCTGATGCGTTATTTTGACGAAAACATACCTACACAAAAATGCCTGTATCTCCTAAACTATTTCGAATTTTGAAAAATCCTTTTGGGAAAATGTTTTTGAGTATCTGAGCAATAGAAATATGAAAAAAAATTTCGGATTACCAGAGGACCCCCTTAATAACATTTCATTCTCTCTTAGCGTTACCTGTAAACCTACACTCAAAATATTTATTTTTAAAATTTCTACGAATGATTTTAGTAAACAAAATATTCGTACATTCTACAAATATGCATACAATTACAAAGTATTTTTATTGTGATATTTTTACGAATTCATTCGTAAAATTTTTATAATACATGATGTAGTGCCTACGAATATATTTGTTTTATATACTAGTGATATTCGTAAACAAAAATAAATCAATTCGTATTAGTGCATTGTACGAATGATTGTGTACATATAAATAATAATATTCGTAAATTTCTCGTACGAATAACTAAGTAATTTCTTTCATTAGGTTCGTAGTATTTACTAATACTTTCGTACTATTTACGAATGAAAAATAATATAAGTAGAAACAATTTATTCGTAGGATAACCGTACGAATTATTAGTATAGTTTAAAAAATTGAAAACTGAAATCGTTCAGCCTTGTTTATCGAACATCTACAGAACACAAGGAACTATATGATTGTAAAGTGACTATAGCCTACTGGTAGAGTGCGTGGCCCGTAAGCTAAAGAGCCGAGGTCCAAACCCAAGCTCAGACAGAATATTTTATTTTTCGTTACAAAATATTATGATATTTGTAAATGCAACAAATGTATTCGTACAATATACATTTGTTTTTTTAAGAATACGAATAAAATATTCGTAATATGCACTAATATATGTCGATTCTACGAATCCTATTCGTGGCTGAAAACTACGAATAAAGTTCGTAGAATGGACGTAGTTATAAGTAATATTTACACAAAAATATTTTTGAGTGTATAAAACCTATCCTTGTGAAACACAGTTTTAGCCTTGAAAACCGCTTTTTAAATTTTTTTGCATGCAGCCGTGTAACGGAGTCTAAGTCGTTCATTATTTTGGTGCTATTTTAGGTTTCTGTATAGATTATTTTTCTCATTTCTTTTGCAAACAAGGTCATCAGTTATTTATGGTTTTAATTTTATTATGCCCTTTTTCCTGGGAGCATGTAAACGAGAACACTGATCAAAGTGCATTTGCAGAGTGCTAAGAAAAGTACTAAAAGCATCAGAAGGGCAATTGCAATTGTAAACGTCATTTCAAGATTCCATAAAAATATATCTATTCAGAGCCAAAAAGACGCGGGCCAATTTAACCATCACTAGTATTAGACCTGGGGTCGAATTACAGCATCTGTGATCGAGCAAAATTGTACAAGATTGATAGGCACTTGACTCGTCGTGCCCTTCGTAATTTTGCTAGATCAAATCAATCACAGAACTAAAAGCTTTCAACCCATTACTTAAACGCGCAAAATATAATCAATGCATGAGGTTGAAGTACTAGTTATTCGAGTCAATGAAAAAATTAAACCCGGTCCTAACGCCCACAATCAAATTTATAGTATAATTGGCAGGAAAAGAAGTGGCAACTGCAATAAAATAAGTGTGAATGAAGAAATTATTTCCGAGGACGAAGAAAAAGTCGAGGCTTTCCGTTCACATTTTATTGATATCTATAAAGAGGTTCTTCCAAATTCTCCTAATATATCCTCTATAAAGGCTGTAATAGATTCCAACCTTTCCAGCTATCCAACCACAATTTGTACTTTTTCGTCAAATTTTTCCTCTCTGCAAAATTCAGATAATACTCACTTTGTAACACCTGAAGACTTAATGACGATAATTAAAACGTTGAATTCAAAAAAGCCTTCAGGAATAGACCAAATTTCAAATTTTTTAATCAAAAAATTTTCCTTTACTGTTTGTGAATTATTGACTATATTATTTAATAATTGTATCAACAACGGCTACTTTCCTCATACTTGGAAAATCGCAAAAATCATTCCTTTGCAAAAAAAATCTGGTAATTATTGTCTTAATAATTTCAGGCCAATTTCGTTGCTTTCAAATCTAGGTAAACTTTTTGAACGAGTTATAAAAATTAAAATGAATAACAGCGTTAATTTTGATTATATTCCATGCCATCAATTCGGGTTTAAAACAGGTCATTCCACTATTCATGCACTTCTCAAATTTCACAATGATGTCGTTTCTAATTTGCGTGAACAAAAATGTACAGTGGCTGTTTCACTCGACATCGAAAAAGCATTTGACCACGCCTATCATGATGGCATATTATATAAAATAATCAGTATCGGGTTCGCTCCATTCATTGTCAAACTTTTAAAAAGCTTTTTTAATAATCGTAACTTTTTAGTACACATTAATGGAATTTCTTCAGCATTAGGTTCTGTTCGAAGTGGGGTGCCTCAGGGTGCAATTTTAGCTCCCCACCTTTATAATATTTTGATATATGATTTTCCGCATGTTATTACTGGTTCGAAAAGTATTCTTTATGCAGACGATTCTTTGGTTTATGCACACGATGTGTCTCCGAATGCAGCTTTGGACCTGGTGTCTAACCATTTAAATGTAATAAACGACTTTTACAAAAGCTGGGGAATTAAAATAAATGCTTCAAAATCTGAAGCCATTTGCATCTGGAAAATGTAAATATTTTGTTGTTCCAGAAAGCAAAACACGCACTTTATCTCTGAATGGTGTTCAAATTCCATTTAAGAATAGCATCAAATACTTAGGAATATCTTTTAACAAGCTCTTAAAATTTAATGAACATGCCCGAATGGTTATAAAAAAAGCTAACAAAATTAAATCAATGTTTTCTATACTATTAAACAATAAATTTTTAAGTCAAAATATCAAAATTTTATTATATAACACAAGTATTCGTTCAGTAGTGATGTATGCATTTCCTATTTGGTTTACTATCTCTCCTTCAGTAGCCAAAGAACTTGAAATTTTAGAAAGAAAAATTCTTAGGAAATGTTAGGATCGTTATTTTAAACCTTTTACCAAACGCTTATCAAATAATTTCATATATTCTAAAGCAATGGTTAATCCTCTTTGTAAATATGCAATATCATTTCTTAAAAAATGTGTTGATAGATTGAACTTCCACGAAAATCATTTAATAATAGAAATCGTTAACTCACAACATTCCTTTAGCAGGTCTAATTGCCAGTATCTATCGCCATTAGGGATTTTAAATGAAAATATTGCAACAGACATGGACTTTTCAGCTCCACTTTTACCCGAATTTTATAAAAATATATCTCCTGGCACCTGGATCCCCAAATCTGATGACGACTTCCGCAAACGAAAAACTGATAATGATTTACGGATATGCACTTGGAATGTCCGAACCCTTAATTCGGAAGGTGCCTCTATCCAACTGACTGATGTCTTGGAAAGATAAAAAGCTGATATCACTGCTATCCAAGAAATGCGATGGACGGGACAGGGTTGCATTCGGCATGCACCCTGTGATATCTACTACAGCGGCCATGCGGAGAAGCACGAGTTTGTATGCGGATTTGTAGTTGGCAAGAGACTACGGCCCCACGTCCTGCGATTCACACCTGTGAACGAACGACTTGCCATAATCCGCATCAAGGTTAAGTTTTTCCATATAAGCTTAATATGAGCGCACGCTCCGATAGAAGACAAGGACGATGAGATCAAGGAAATTTTCTATGAGCGCCTTGAAAATGCTTACGAGCGCTACCCCCGTCACGACGTAAAAATCGTGGTTGGTGACTTCAATGCTAAGGTTGGCAAGGAGAATATTTTTGGTCCAACAGTCGGAAAGTTCAGCCTCCACGACAACACCTCCGATAACGGAATGAGGCTGATTGACTTCACCGCAGCACGAAACATGGTCGTAAGTAGCACTAGATTCAAGCATTTCAATATTCATAAAGCCACCTGGATGTCCCCTGATCAAAAAACCTAGAATCAAACTGATCACGTTTTGATCGACAGAAGGCACTCTTTCAGTGTATTGGATGTACGCACGATCCGTGGTGCAATAATTGACTCGGATCACTATCTTGTTGCAGCCAAGATCCGTACACGTCTGTGCGCAACTAAGAATACACGCAAGCCTACACAGAGAAAGCTAGACGTCGACAAGCTGCAATCGAAACAGAAAGCTGATGCTTTCGCCACTCGACTCTCAATCCTGCTTCAAAGCACTCCTCCAATCGATGATACATGCGCGCACTGGACACACATTTCCAACTCCATGCATGCGGCTGCTGAACAGGTGATTGGCTACCACCGCCCTCGCCGAAACCAGTGGTACGACCAGGAATGTCGCGACGCCACTGCAGAGAAGACGCCGCCTACAAAGCCACCCTGCAGTTGGTTGTTGGCGCGCTGCTCAGGAGCGATACAAAGAGAAGAGACGGGAAGAGAGATATATTTTCAGACGGAAAAAAAGAGAGACAGAAAAGCGTGAGCAGGAGAAGATTGAGATGTATGGTGACATGAATGAGGCTTAAAAATTTTTTGAAAGAATAAGATGCCTTGCCGATGGTTTTAAAACCGGGGCCTCTTCCTGCAAGGATGAAAACGGGAATCTAGTGGCAGATGTCCAGAGTACACTGACGTTATGGAGGGAACACTTCTCTAAGCTTCTAAATGGCGACGTTGACAACAATCCCGCCAATAGAGATGATATTCCGGAAAACCAAATTTTTGATGACAGCGTTGAGGTTCCGCTGCCCGACTATGATGAAGTTCTGACAGCTATAGCTTGACTTAAAAATAACAAAGCCGCGGGAGCTGATGGCTTACTTGCTGAGCTGTTTAAGAACGGAGGCGAAGCTCTACTTAAATGCATTCACGAGCTTCTATGCAGAATATGGTCGGAAGAATGCATTCCGAATGATTGGAAACTCAGTGTGTTCTGCCCAATCCACAAGAAAAGCGAACCCACTATCTGTGCCTATTACCGTGGGATAAGCCTTCTTAATATCGCATATAAGGTCCTGTCGAGCGTTTTATGTGAAAGATTGAAGCCCATTGTAAACGAACTGATCGGACCTTATCAGTGTGGCTTCAGACCTGGAAAGTCCACCATCGACCAGATTTTCACGCTACGACAAATATTGAAGAAGACTCAAGAAAAACAAGTCGACACCTACCATCTTTTTGTCGACTACAAAGCCGCCTTCGACAGCCCAATAAGGAAGCACTTGTACTCCACCATGTCTGAATTTGGTATTCCTGCAAAACTCATACGACTTTGCAGGATGACACTGAGCAACACCAGTAGCGCAGTTAAAATCGGGAAGGACCTCTCCCCATCATTTATTAGCAAACGAGGTTTCAGAAAAGGTGATTCCTTATCGTGCGACTTTTTCAACGTAATGTGCGACTTTTTCATGCTGATGACATCGATATCATTGGCCATAATACGCGCGAAGTCAGTGCAGCATTTTCTAGATTAGAAAGAGAGTCAAGTCGAATGGGTCTGTCAGTGAATGCAGACAAGACGAAATACTTAGTGTCAACAAACAAACAGTCCCAGCGTCTTAGAACCCACGTAACCGTTGACAATACCTCCAGCATTAATTCTACCATCGACATCAGCATTGAGATCAAACGAAGAATAACAGGTGTTACTTTGGGCTCAGTAAGCAATTGAGAAGCAGAGCCCTCTCTCGACGAACGAAAATCACGCTCTATAAATCGCTCATCATGCCCGTCCTACTTTACGAATCACAAACCTGGACGCTGAGCAGTTTAGATGAAAAGACTTTAGGAGCATTCGATAGAAAGATTCTTCGTAAGATCTACGGACCAATCTGCGTCAATGGCAAGTACCGAATACGGTGGAATGATGAATGATGAAAGACGATGCTTAAGTCTATTTGAGAAATCACCTTCTCACGAAAAACTTTATGTGTCGGAAGCAAACACATCACTATTTTATCAAATTTATGTTCATATTCATCTTAATTTTAGCAAGTTGCTTTTTCTTGTAACCTTTTAGAGTAATACATTAAAACTCTATAATTAACTAGTTGTAAGATCTGAAAACTCTGTAAAAACAAAAAATATTTAAAAAAAAGTCTCAATAAATTTAAATTAACTTAACTTATTCGAGTCAAAACATTTGGCAAGAATTAAAACCCAAACTATTAAGAAAGCACAAGTAGTTGTCAATCAATGAATTTTCTTCTAAAAGGTTCAAAGTAATATCCCTTAAAAATATATAATTACACAGGCCAACACTCAATTTGCTTCTTTGAATTTATCAACTGATTCTAGTTAATTTGGGTGCGCTGAATTCAAATCTGTAATCAGTTTGTCTCTATCAGCTTTAGTTTTCATGATATAGCTTTTTTATACCCTCCACTTATGACCTCCAATTATGACCGTCTTTATGTATGTATGTATATTTGGTGATTGACGATTTCTGTAAATTGACATAAAAAGTTAATCCATAACAACATTTACATTTCTACTCTCTTAAAGCCAGAGAAAGAGTTGTCTTGCATGGTAATCTATACGGCACAACAGCGTTATGCGAACACTGAGCTTAAGAGTAACTAAATTTTTATGCTCTTATCCTATAAGACTTTTATTTCTTCACCTTGCGTTTCACCGTATTCTACTTTTAAATTTAGCGGCCGCGTCTCTGACACAGCCTACTGTGTACTTTTTTTCTAACTTGATAGAGATAGAGTGTTATTTTTTTGTGTAATTGCTAGCTGATTAACGGGAATTTTATTTGTACAACGTTATTTTTTCTTTTTGCACTCCAATTGCATATCGGAAGTTAGTTGCTTGTAAGAAGTGGTTTATTGCAGTTGGCAAAGTTTATTAAAAAAGTGTTGATCTAAATAGAAATGACTTCCAATGGAAGACGGTGTAAAAACTACGCTGACACATTTTGTTATATTTGTGGAGAATACAACTTTAAAGAAAACATAAGAGCTATTTCGGAATGTGTTAAAAAATCGAATTTAGATTACTTTGGAGTTAGTCTTGGTGACCAAGATAAAAGCTGGGCTCCACACATTGTGTGCAATACTTGCTGTGTAAATTTGCGACAGTGGACTTAAGGAAAACGAAATTGATCTAAGTTTGGTGTGCCGATGGTTTGGAGAGAGCCCAGACATCATTTGGACGACTGTTACTTCTGTTAAGTCCGTATTGCTGGTATTAATAGGAAAAATCGAAATAAATGGCAGTATCCCGATTTACCGTCAGCGCGCCGTCCAATTCCCCATTCCGAAGATGTTCCCATTCCAAAACTGAATGATTCTTCAGAGCTGAGTTCGGAGTTTGAACATAATACCGCTAATGACCTAAGTGATTGCGACAGTGTTTTCGTAGACACAGAAACTATTCCTCAACGTTTTAATCAATGCGAGTTGAATAACTTAATTCGAGATTTGGCCTTATCAAAAGAAGCGTCTGAAGTGTTGGCTTCGAGGTTAAATGATAAAAAAAATTTTAGAACGTGGAACAAAAATAACTTATTACCGCACTAGGGATAAAGCTTTTTTACCATTTTTTACTAAGAAAGACAATCTGGTGTTTTGTAATAATGTTAATGGTCTTATGCAGGAAATGGGGCTTTTCAAGTATCTACCTAGCGCTTGGCGCCTCTTCGTGGACAGTTCCAAGAGAAGGTTGAATTGCGTCTTATTGCACAATGGCAATGTGTATGCATCAATTCCAATTGCGCACTCCACAACAATGAAGGAAGAATATAATAACATTGCATTCGTGATGAAAAAGATAAAATACCAAGACCACCAATGGATCATTTGTGTTGATCTTAAAATGGTCAATTTTCTTCTTGGACAACATAGTGGTTATACTAAGTACCCTTGCTTCTTGTGTCTCTGGGATAGCAGATCCAAGCTACAACATTGGCGGCAAAAATATTGGCCTACGAGAGAAAAAATGATTGTTGGCGATAAAAATATTGCAAATGAAGCTTTAGTTGTGTTTCCCACGTGAAAAGATCGTCCTACCACCGTTGCACATCAAATTAGGACTCATGAAGCAGTTTGTTAAGGCTCTGAATCGTGATGGGGAATGTTTTGCATATATTTGCAGCAAAATGCCTAATCTAAGTAGAGATAAGATTAGAGCAGGAGTTTTTGACGGTCCCCAAATAAGGCAGTTTATGAATGACAACGATTTTGATAAGTCAATGACCGAAACTGAACGAAATGCGTGGGCATCATTCGTGCAAGTTATAAAAAGTTTCTTGGGAAATAATAAAGCTCCAAATCATGTTCAATTAGTGGAGAATATGCTGGATAAGTTCAGAGACCTTGGCTGCAACATGAGTATTAAAATCCATTATTTGCACAGTCACTTGGACCGATTTCCCGAAAGTTTGGTTAATTTAAGCGAAGAACAAGGAGAAAGGTTTTACCAAGATATCAAAATTATGGAGAATTGGTACCAGGGAAGGTGGGATACACATATGATGGCAGACTACTGTTGGAATTTACAAAGAGACTCTAATTCGGCTGTTCATTCCAGAATGTCTCTTAAAAGAAGCTTTACATCCTGTAACTAGAATTATATTTATATTATATTTTTAATGCTTTGTGAGAATTTTTTTTATTTTAATAAATTTGTATGAAACAGTTTTACTTATTCTAACTTTTTTTTTAAATTCCTATGGAAAAGTTTTACTTTTTAATACGTAAAAAAATTTAGAAATTAAGGAATTAATTAAAATCTGGCTTTAAGAGAGTAGAAATGTAAATGTTGTTATGGATTAACTTTTTATGTCAATTTACAGAAATCGTCAATTACCAAATATACATACATACATACCTACAGACGGTCATAATTTGAGGTCATAAGTGGAGGGTATAAAAAAGCTATATCATGAAAACGAGAGCTGATAGAGACAAACTGGTTACAGATTTGAATTCAGCGCAACCAAATTAACTAGAATCATTTGATCAATTCAAAGAAGCAAAAATCTTTTTTAATTTTGTGGGGCTGTGTTATTTAACGATTCATTACATTATAGAAAATCCAAATACTCTAAACAGATTGTAAGCATTGGAAGAAATCTATAGGCCCAAATGAAAGTTAAAATCCGATCATTTATCAAGCATTTAACATTCAGAGCATCACAACTTTGAAGATAAAAATCATAATGCTGCAAGGACAAATTACTCTTCAAAAATAAAGCCACACCACCAGAGGCTTTATTTTGTATATATCAGTTTCTCTACTAAAGACCCAAATTTCGGTCAAGAAAATAAAATCCGGCTTATTACCAAAATAATTTAAGTGTGCTAAAGAATTATCTAAGCTATGACGTAGACTACGAATATTTTGATGAACAATATTTAGACTATTCGCATATGTAGGTTTATATAAAATATCACATACATCAACATGATCACAAACAGAATCTAATTCAACTAGGTCATTAATCACATTTCATTGCATTGAAGCCTCCTTGTCTGAGAGAGTAGCCTGCAAGCTTTTAAAGGGGGCAAGGGAGGAGTGTAAGGTTAATTCGTACAAAAATGCATGGTTTTGTAAAAATAACTAATGGTACATTAAAATATGACTTTCGAAGAATATTGCATAAAATTTTCACGAAGATATATTAAAAAATACGGCAATAGCAGCAATTATTCGAACTTGTCTCGGAAAAAAGTAGAATTGCGGTGCCACTCACAACGTGATGCTGGACCAAGTAGGTACGATATGCCGGTTCTGGCTCACAGGAGCCAGGAGCTCACCATCAGCGCCATATGCGGTGGAATGGGGAACTATTACAATAGGTAAGCGGTTTGTGTCTATAGTATAGGAAAAAATGTTAGGTCTGTGTCTATAGTATATTCATCTAGTGAAAATAATGTTGTTAGTGTGTTTTGTATAGAAGAATGGGAGAATTTTCAATGTGGCTTGTGTATATAGTATAGGAAAAAATGTTAGGTTTGTGTTTATAATATCATGTGTTAGTGTGTTTTGTATAGAAGAATGAGAGAATTTTTAATGTGGTCTGTGTCAATAGTACAGAAAAACAAAATAGGTGTGTGACTATAGTATATTCATCTAGTAAATATCATGTGTTTGTGTGCAGAGTATAGAAGAGTGAAAGCATTTTTTAACGTGTGGTTTATGTCTAAAACAGGTTCATCTAGCGAATATCATGTGTATCCACAAAAAAAAAAAAAACTCATATGTTTCAATTAATCTAAAGTATAGAAACAAAAATTATCATGTGTTTGTATGTATTATAGTTTACAACAGATCAATGTACTGAATTGAGGTTAGTATGTTGCTGTTGTTGTTGTTGTTTGCTGTTGTTGTTGCTGTTTGCTGTTGTTGTTGTTGTTGTTGTTGTTGTTGTTGTTGTTGTAGATATCAAGTCCTTCGAGAACATTCTAGAAGCCTAGCTTTTTTTATAATAAGCTTCAATAGGGATTATCATGTGTTTGTGTGTGTTATAGTTTACAACAGCCCACTAGGAAATGTGAGCATTTCCGGATGTTACCAGGAATCATTCCATGGAATGTAGGAAACATCCCCTTTTGTTGCACACTCCATTGCTTTTTTAACATAGCATGTCATTAGAGGGAAACATTCCTCCCCGCTGTGTTAAAAAGTCATGTGGAAACATTCCTCTCCGCTTTTCTCAAAAGTGAACTGGAAGCAGTCCTCTCCCCTGTTTTAAGAATTAATGTGGAAACATTCCTCTCCCTTGTTATGAAAATGTATTCGGCCAGGATTCGAACCCGGGACCCCTGAGCGACAGTCGAGCGCGCTACGACTAGACTATCGAATTCTACAATAAGCGGCTAGAAAACAATGATATTAATATTTTCTATTGTCATTGCTTGACAATAGATAAAAGTTTCCACATGCATTCTTAAAGAAGCGGTTTGGAAACAATATAAATGCAAAGCTACCCTTAAGCTTCCAAAAGATGCGGTGGAGAGACAATATATATACAAAACTACCCTTAAGCTTTCAAAGATACGGTGGGGAATGTTTCTTTATCACTTTTAGATGGAAGCCTTCCGATTTTTCCTGGAGGGAGGCTAATCTAACGAATTGAGGTTAGTATGTGTTTTTTTTGTTGTTGTTATTACTTAAAATTGATATGCAAGCTATGCATTCAAGTTATACATATCAATAAAAAGCTATTAAAACTTTGATTTATGATAAGTGCTTAGAAAGTTTAAAACCCTACAAGAATTTTTACATGAAACACAAAAATTTAACCTTTTAATCTTTTTGGTGATAAACTGTTGTTGTTGTTATTGTTGCTGTAAATTGAAACTGATATGCAAGCTCTGCAGATAGTACCAGTCTGAAAAAACTTCAATATAAGGCAAACCAAAAATATATTAGCTTTAGTTCGTAAAAGATCTTTTCATTGAAAGCTTAAACGACAAAAAGAAAGGAAAGTTTCATTTAAAAAGCAAACAAAGACACTTTATAAAACATTAAAATAAATAAAAAATAAAAATGGTATCCTTTACTTGTAGCGAATGCGGATTAAGTTTCAACAAAAAATGCAATCTAAACAGACATATACGAGTAAAACACCAAAACCAACAATCGCAACATTTTCAATGCGATGTATGTAAGAAGTTATTTTCACGGAAGGATAATTTAAACCAGCATAAAGGAAAACTACATGCAGTATCTTCTTCTTCTTCCTTGACTGCAGCGTCAACATCAGCAGCAGCAGCAGGAAACACAACAAGCATTCAAAGTATCCAGGCGATTTTACCAAATTTAGTCCCCAATCTCTATTGCAATACTTGTAAGAAAGAGATATTGACGAAGAATTTGGCATATCACATCAGAACAAACGAGCATAAAAAAATAGTGGTGAAATAGTTAATGAGAATTTAACTAGAATCTCATCTGTATTTAATGAACATGATAAATGATAGAGTCATTTATACATAAAAATAATAATGAGAATTTATTGATTCCCGAAGAGTTTTTAGCAAACGCCAAAAATATAGTTACAGAAACTCTTCAAGAAATGTTGCAGAAGCACGCCAATATTAAATTTAATATAGAATTGTTCTGTGAATACGTTTAAATGAGCGAAAATGAGATGTCAATTGACATTTAATCACATCAAACCAAAATGGTTATGATTCAAGAGTCGACAGCCTTAAGTAACATTTTTGGTGAAAAATGTGATAATTTAGTGTCAAAAATGTCAGAGTTTCAAGAACGTGACAGCGGTTGGACTCTCATTAGAATATTACATTTAGAAATTAATATTAACCAGTACAAACCAATAAAAGGATCGCAATATATCCCATTACCAAAATTTGTCTATAATAAAAAGGCTTGTATCAATGTACAAAATTCAGATGAATATTGCTTCAAATGGGCAGTAATATCAGCACTGGCTCCAGTTAATAAAAGCTCTGATAGATGTTCCAGCTATAATGTGGAGGATATTACAGCCTCCATAATACACTTGGGCAATGATTTAACAATCAACTTTGAAAGTCTTGTTTTTCCGCTACCAGTAAAAGACATTAAAATATTCGAAGAAAATAATCCTAGATTAAGCATTAAAGTCTTCGGGTTCGATGATGAGATCAAAAGTATTGTCGGACCCTACTACTTTACAAAGGTGGAGAAGAGGACACACCTCAATTTGCTTTTACTTCAGGAAGGATACAAATCCCATTATATATGGATCAAAAATATTTCAAGGTAAAAAAAATTATATTCATTCATATATTTATTTTTCTTTATTATATATAAATATATATATAAGTTAATTTATTGCAAGTTTAAGTTGATAAAAAAAACATTTTTTTCTTCGCTATGAGCGACATTATTATTTGATATTGAACTTAAAACTAACTTAACATTTTCTATAGCTTTATTATTTAACCTGCGCTGTTGCTGTTGTTGTTGCTGTTGATTGTAGTGTTTGTTGAAGTAGCTGACGTTGGCGTTCTCACGGTTTGACGAATTTAGCGGATGCGCGTGGACTCTGTTGTTGTTGTGTTTTATTGTAGTGGTTATTGGAGTAGATAACGTTGGCATTCTTACGGTGTGACGAATGCATCGAATGCGCGTGCACTCGTAGACATAATGTCAGCATATTTCCTTAGTTTAAATATTTGTTACCTTAACTTATATCAACAGCATTTTTAACAAATTTTTCTTTTTATTTACAGACTTTTATGTAGCCAAGTTACAGGACTTGCTCATAGAATGTTTCTATGTAATTGCTGCCTGCAGTACTTCAGTTCGGAGTATAAATTACGGCGTCATCGACTAGAGTGTAGCCGAATAGTCACTAAGGTTCCTAATATAGAAAATAGTAAACTAAATTTTAAAAATTTTAAACATAAGTTAGATGTACCGTTCGTAGTATATGCGGATTTTGAATGTTTTCTAACACCAGAAAACATTCAAAATTCTGAATCTATAAAAACTGTACAGAGTCATATTCCCTGCGCATATAGCTACTATATTAAGTGTAGTTTTAATAATTCCTTAGATAAGTTTAGAGTATATACTTAAACATTTTTTTATAAATTTAGTTAGCGATGCTAAGAGCATTTATAATGACTATTTAAGTAAAGTTATTCCAATGAATTTCCTCACTCCTGAAGAATTATATATTCAAAATAATAGTACCAAGTGTCATATATGTGAAAAACCTTTAAATGATGTTGATGGTGGTAATGATGATGATGATGATAACTTAAGAGTAGTAGCAGATCATTGTCATTTAACTGGTAAATATCGAGGTCCAGCACACAATATATGTAATTATCAAAATGTAAACTTTATTCCAATTTTTTTCATAATCTTTCTCTATATGATTGTCAATTCTGTATTAAAGAACTTTCATCGATTCCCGGTAGAATAAATGTAGTACCAATAAATAAGGAAATTTATATTTCAGTTTCCAAGTATATACATTTCGAAAATGATGGTGTCTTGAATTGAGTCTTGAATTGAGATTTTTAGATTCATTTAGATAGACTAAGCTTCTAGTCTTTCAAGCTTAGCCAACAATTTATCTCATTCAGATTTTTATGTTTTACGTTCAGAGTTTCCGGTTGATGAGGAATTTAATCTCTTGAGGCAAAAGGGTGTATTCACCTATGACTATTTTGATTCAATGAATCGCCTTCAAGAGGAATGTTTACCTCCAAGAGAAAAATTCTTTAATAAACTAACTAACGGAGAGTGTAGTGTTGATGATTATCAACATGCTCAAAAGGTATGGTCAACTTTTAGTTGTTCAACACTACATGAGTACTTAGAGCTTTATCTCAAAACAGATGTATTACTTTTAACAGATGTCTTTGAAAATTTCAGAAAAGTCTGTAAATCTATTTACAATTTAGATCCTTGTCAGTACTATACAGCTCCCGGACTATCTTGGGGAGCTATGCTAAAGTATACGAAAATAGAATTAGAGTTATTAACAGACATTGATATGATTAAATTCATTCAAAAAGGTATAAGAGGAGGCATTGTTCAATGTTCAAAACGACACACAGTACTTTGAGCCCATACAAAAGTGAGGAATAAATACAAGGAGTTGTTCGATCTTTACGAAATTTGGCATGTTTATTATTTTTTGGCTGCTGATTTCAAAAATTGAATCAGATTGTATGAACATCAAGTATTTACGCCATAAATGAGGTTTAAAAATTAAAAAAACTGAAATTTCCCTATTTTCAATTAAATACATATTAAAATTATAAAAACTTTTTAAAAAAAAAATAAAAATATATTTTTGAAAACTTTAAAGTCTTAACTTAAACTTGTTAAAACTGAAAATTTTATGGCAATATATTTTTTTTTAAAAAAGATATGCTTATAGTTTGACATTCACTTTTTTCACGAAAATGTTACTTTTCATGTAAAAAAAATATGTTTTTGCAAAACAAATATTTTTTGTAATTCTAAATTCACTTTGTATTATTAAATTAAATATTTTTTGTTAAATTGATTAAAAGAATAAAAATTAAAAACAAAATAAAGAAATTTATGCCAAAAAATAGGTATTTAAGTAATTATAATAAAGTATAATTTTTGTTTGTATCGACTGTGACCTGAACTGCTATCCATACCCCATTTGCAAATAAGAGTCATTTTATCTGTTGCATCTTTACAGAGCTCTAATACACTTTTAGCTGTAAACCGCAAAAGTGGTTGTAAGCGAACTTCTGCAGTACTTTCCGAAGCTTCAATAGATGGTACTAATCGTTTCTTAAAATTTTGTATCGCATACAAACTCGGAAATAAATTTTTATGATAGACGTTGACAGTGTTGCGCAGAATATTATATTTTTCTTCCGAGAGATCCAAATCTAAGTACAGTGACAAAGCCATTTGTACTGATAGACAATTTTGACTGTCAATATTCGAACCATGATTATTTTTCTTGAAGCAAGTTCTGATGCATATCGTAATTCGTCTTCAGAATAATCAGATAATAAGTGAGCCACTTTCCTTTTTTTCATTTGTTCTGATAACAAATGGAACTCCTTTCCAGGCCTTCCGCGACTTGTGCTTGGTTGCTGAAATGTAAACTTTATTTTTAACTGCGATAATATTAAATTTTATTTTTACTTGCGTACATTATTTGGATCAGAAATAACAATTGCTTCGGCACTTAACTAATTGGAATACTTTTTAATAAGCTTGCTTTTACTATATCCGCACTGCTTCCACTTCGTTTCCAATTGCAATATAAAAAACTTAATATTTTCATCAATTATTTCTTCACTGTATGGGATTTTACAAATTTAATCTTTAACAAATGACTTCAAAAACAAATATTTATTGCGTGGACCGGCAGAAATCCAACAATTAAATAAATCGTTATTAGTAATAATTATTGGCATTTTAAATTAAAAATCTTTGTAATGTTTTCGCTGAGAAAAATACGGTAAAAACAAATATGTTGGCATTAGTAAGCATGAGAATGCCCTACATTTTAACATAAATAGTCATTATTTATTTTTAACCTGTATATAATAGCAGCATTTTAAAAAACAATTACAAAAGAATTCATACTCCAATTACTTTTACTTTTACTTTTACAACTTTTACAATAGATTTTCATACTCCAATTACTTTTACAAACATAATAAATAAAAATCACTATTTAAAGAACCTCTTAAAAAACAATTTTCTGCAAACTGATACGTCTTATTTTTGAGCGTAGAGTACAATTCATACAGATTACTTTAAAAATGATCTAAGTCTTAATTTTTTTAAAAGTAAACATTAAATGATTTAATAGAAATAAACATACTAGTTTTTTACCTAATGAAAACGATTATTAAAAAAAATGGACTTCATTTGGACGTCATTTTCGAAATTAGTCACCCATAAATATGTTTGTTTACATTTCAAAGGAGTAAACTCCTCACTACATGCTACGTTTATTAGAGGAAAATATGATTTTTTGACCATTTTTCAAAATACGATAACTCTAAAATACGGATAAAAAAGGTTAATATGTTTTGGAATTTTAAAAGAAAAATACATAAATAACAATATGTTTGAAAATAAAAGAGATATTTTTCGTTGTTTTTTTTACAATAATTTGCTCTCAAAAATTGGAAATTTTTGGAAAATATTTACAAAAAAATTTATTTTTTGGCGTATTTTAATTTTTTTACTTTCAGCTAAATTTTAAACATATTAAAGTTTATGCATTTATACAGTATTTATCTTGAAGAAAAATTAAAAATAAAAAGAATTGGGCTAAAATTGCAATTTTGGCAATTTTTTCTTTGTAAGATGTGCAAATTACTAATTTCCATTATTTAAAAGAAAATATGATTTTTAGACTATTCTTCAAAACGCTATAACTCCGAAGGGCGGACGCAAGCGGATATCAAATTTTAGAATTTGAAAGATAAATATGTATATTAAAATATATTAAAAAATTAAAGAGATGTTTTTTGATGTTTTTTTATTTTTCTCTCAAAAATTGTAAATTTTTGAAAAATATTTAAAAAAAATTTTATTTTTGGACAATTTTCATATTTTTAGTTTTAGCTTAATTTAAAATATATTAAAATTGATTTATTTTAAAAATATTAGTCTTGAAATAAAATCAAAAAACAAAAGAATCAGGCAAAAATTGCGTTTACAGCAATTTTTTCTTTGCAGGATGTCCAAAATTAAATATTTCACAACAATCAAAATGCATAAAAATGGTTGACTTTAAGGAGCTGTAGAGTCTACAAAAATTGTTCAATTGGCAAAAAATTTGGATTCTTCTTAGTGGAAGTATTTCCAAAAAAACGGTACCAATATTGTTATGATCTGCCACAACAAAAATCTTGATTTATTCCTATGAGACAAAGTACTGTGCGACATGTCAAAGCAAATAATAAATACATGAGTGATTTCGATAGTGGAAAACCATCGAACTACCTCATGTATTTAGATGCTAATAATTTGTATGGTTGGGCAATGTCTCAATTCTTACCTGAAGGAAAATTTGAATGGGGTTGATGATGTGTCAACTTTCTCGTTAAATGAACACTCTAATGATTCTAACGAAAGATATATATTGGAAGTCGATTTAGAGACTCCTACCGAAGTTCACAATTTACATAATGATTTACCGTTTTGTTCAATGAATAAAAAAAGTCCTAAAGGTGAACATCAAAAGCTTATTGTTGATTTATATAATAAATCCAATTACATCATATATTATATAAATTTACGACAATGCTTACAAAATGGACTCAAGTTGAAAAAGATCCATAGAATTCTAAAATTTAAGCAATCTCCATGGTTAAAGAAATATATTGATTTAAATACTATGCATAGAACTCAAGCTAGAAATGATTTTGAAATTTTTTTTTTAAATTGTTAAATAATGCAGTGTATGGAAAAACCATGGAGAATGTGGATACGAGGAAAGACGTGAAAATTGTTTGCGAGTGGGAAAGTAGAGGTAGAAGATTAGGAGCAAGAAGTTTAATTGCTAAACCGAATTTCCATAGCTCTACAAGGTTCACTGAAAATATGGCAGCAATTCAACTAAATAGAATACATACCCTATATGATAAACCAATTAATATAGGATTTGTAGTTCTTGAATTGTCAAAGTGGAAAATGTATGATTTTCATTATGATTACATGATTCAAAAATTTGATAAAAACTTGAGTTTATGCTATATGGATACGGATTCATTCATTTATTCAATTAAAACTGATGATTTTTATAATGAGATTAAAGCAGACATCAACTTAAAATTTGATACATCTGATTATAAAGTTGACAATCCACTATTGGTAAAACGTGGCTATTTTTGGCATAAATTCAATTTTTTTTTGTTTAAAATTTAAAATCTGCTTTCGTTTTTTTGAATTCGTATACTCTAACGGTTATATAAACGTTTTTTTTATAATTTTTATGTTACACCCTGTTATTTTATGAAAGGAAAAAGTCAGCTGTTTCAAGGTTGCATTATGAACAGAAAATGCGCGCGAAATTTTTACTAACTTTGATCGTGAGTAAAACATTAATTGTAAACATTGTGAAAAAGTTTAAATATGGAAGAAGTTAGACAAGGTATGTAAAACAATTTGTGATATAGTTTAAAAAATAGTTGTGTGTTATTGTCTAGTAATTCAGTGTTTTGTTGGTGTGTTATTATTGGTCGAAACTAACAAACATACGTGTGTTGTGTGGAATATAACTTCTGTGTATAGAAAGGTATTTGCAATATTTATTTTAAAAGTTATTAATCAAACTGTATATAATCAAACATCATTAACACTTTTTGTTCCTTTTTGTTCCATTTGGGAAAAAACTTCATTTTGTAGTTTCATACGAGTTTTGCCATTCAACACTGCTTGAAGTTTGGAGCAGCAAAAATCGACAAGCAGATAGTGTAAAAGAATTTATTTTGGAGAACATTAAACAGCAAAATTTATCAGATGAGCAACATCAGTTAGTTACAGAAAAAGTCAAGCAATTTATTGCTTTCATAAAATTAAATTTGCCAAAATGCAATCGAATACTTGACTGATTTAAAAAAAAAACACTCGCGTTGGCTTGCATCCAATATAAATATTGAAATAAGTGATTGCGGCTTGCCCGGCAATAAACGAGGTCGGAGGCATTTAGACTATACTGATGCAGGGCCCTGTTTGAAGAGAAAGTTAGCATCTGAGCTTGCCGCAGAACAAAAACATTCAACACCTCTTTTATTGCACGCTGCTTCCGTTTCAGCTAAAAAATCAAACGAAAAACAAACTGCATTTGTGTTGAAAAAAGCAGTTACAAACGAGAACATAACAGGAATTATAAGGAAACTGGAAAGGAGTGATCCGTTGCCAATAAGTGCTGATGAAGCATTAGCTTTTTTAATTGAAAATGGCTTTACAAAGCAGCAATACATTAACATGAAAGCATTAAATAAGCAGCACGGATGTGACATTTATCCCCCTTACTCTGAGATCGTAAAATCAAAATTGAAATGCAGACCTAAGGAAATCAGCTATTGTGATACTAAAACAGAAGTAACAATGCAAAATTTACTGGACCATACAGCTGATCGCATACTTGAAATGCAGAAGGACGTCTTTGATGTTGCTGCACATTGCAAATTAATTGTAAGTTATGGGTTCGATGGTTCGACAGGACAGAGTTCATATAAACAACGTTTTGAATTGGATGAACATATTGGACTAGACCATTCACTCTTTGTGACAACCATAGTTCCATTGAAATTAATAGATGAGCTAAAGAGAGTTATTTGGCTAAATAACTCTCCACAGTCTGTCAGATTCTGTCGGCCTCTCAAAATGGAATTTATAAAAGAAACTACTGAACTTATTTTAAGTGAAAATAGTTAGTTAGATTTTCAAATTAAAAACATCCAAGAACACATCTATGTACACAAGGGCAAAAACATTCTTGTTAAATATGAAGCACATATAAAAAATTATCGTTTATTTAAGTATCAATGAACTCTGATACCATACTTTTTTAAACCTGCCTACTCTTTCGTAAAATTAAACTTTACACAAAACTGAAGTTTGCAAAACAAAAAAATTATAATAAAAAAGTAAGGATAACACATTTTATTACCATTGATGCTTCGCATGCATGCTTCACATTGGATCAATGAACTTAAAATGTTGTATCTCATAAATGTTAATAAGAACACGAACAACAACAAAAAACAGCAACAACAACACGAAAAAAGTAGGTGGATAAATTGATAAGCTTTAAAGAGTCCATTAAGTAATTAATTTTTGTCATATGGTTCATAAATTAGCATATATTTGCGTCTTGTTATTGTTGATTGACCAAATTAGAGTTCGCAGAAGCGTTAGCCTAGTTATTTTATTTGCTTTTAATTTTTCCAGCATCTTTAATTCAGCGCAGTTTTGGCTTTATTCTAAGGGGGAAAAAAACATAAACTCGACAAGATTCAATTAACACATTAAATTCAAATTTTGCCTACAAATTAAGATATAACCATAGAAGTGTGAACAAAATGTAGAGTTCAGCAGATTATTAATAAAATTATAATAAATTAATAAATATATTATGGAAATATTATATGCAAAATAACTAATTTAAAACATAAATGAATAATATTTGTGGCAATTGAATTCAAAGTATAATTTTAGATTCTCGCTTATGTTTAAAATATTTATTTGCATAAATCTTGTTGCGATACTTTTGCAATATATGTTAATGACATTTTAAGTTTTATTAAAAAGTTATTTCCGTTAGATTATCTTTTGGTTCCATAATCTATTTTTGTTCTTGAAACTTTTGCAAGAAACGAGTTTGCTACTTAAGTCTTTCGTTTGCTTGTAAAGAGTTTTTTAAAGTGAACATTTCGAGTGCTTATCTTCACTACTTTTGCTTTTGAATTATTTCTTTCTGGTATTGAAAAATGTACATATTAGCAAAAAGAAGCTGTTCTTTGTGGCTTTTAACTGCCGAACTTCAAAACATTTTTATCATTATATGTCCAATGTAACAGGTTATAAGAATAAAATATTTCTGCAATACCAAAAATAGTACACTTTAATTAAGATATAATCTCCAATTATCTCTGAAAATAAATCAGTTCTTTCTTGGAACACAAACCAGTTGATACTTAAGTCAGTTAAGATAAATATATTGACTGAAAAAGTTAAGAATTTATTTTAACCACATGCAGTAAAATTTATGCTCTGTTGTTTTATAAAATAGCAACGAGTTCAGCAGCAGTTTTTGTTGCCAATAAACAAAAGCAACGCATGCGCTACTCTGCAGGCATATTAATTAGATTTTAATCTAAATAGTAAATATATTCATTGGTTATATATCATAAGGATTGTAATGTTTTATTTTATTGACATGTGCATTTTTTAGAGGTCTATATTACATTGAATTGTTAGTATAAAAATAGTTTGTGTTTTGCTTATTAATAATTAGGAAGATGTTTTAGCAAAAAATGGAAGCTATGCATAAGCAAATAAAATAGCATTTTTAGAAGAAGAAAAGCTAATCATATTTCGAAATAAGAAACGAAAGACTTAAACAACGAACTTAGTTTGTATTATTTTTTAGCTCTTAAATGTGCAAGACAATATTTTTTGTTTTTAATTAGTTCCATTTTAGTCGTTTATTTGATCCCACTTTTTCGATATAGTTTTTAAGGTATGACCTGCGGTTAAAAAATTTTTTTTCTTTTTTTTGTCATAAATGTCTTCTTAAATCTTTCAAAAATAATGCCTTAAAAGGATTTACGGAGTTACAGAGCTATAGAGTGTATATTTATATACACTCGCGCCGAAGTATAATAATAAAACTAGAAGTCGGATAAAGATGCGGCGGGCGGTATTTTGTAAGTAATCATGTCAGGCAGGTCCTGAACTAGGATAATTGTGCTAACTCTACTACCGGGGGAGGGATGGGGCAAAAACCCCCCAAAACAGCTAATTTTAGAACTTTTTTAAAAATAGCACCATTTTGTAAATTTTTTATATTTATTTTGGAAATATTCTAGTTCAAGGCCTGCCTGTGACGTGATTACCAACAAAATTCCGCCCGCAGAATTTCGATACGACATCTGGTTATCAAGAAAAACGACACCCCGTTTGCCTTCTCATTTTTACATTCCCATTTTCATCGCTCTGGGAGGGGGGATAAAAAAACATCGAAACATAAAAAAGTACGGAAAAACTTAGAAAATTACATATACTTTCACGTAAAAAAAATCAAAGTTGAAAATTAAAAAATGACTGCCCCAGACAAAATTTTTGGCCGGAAAATGAACTTAAAACGGCTGACAGGTAGTCTGTTTATTGGAATAGAAATGAAATTATTTTGGCCCAATTTTGGCAGGGCAGGGCGGGAATTGTACCAAAACCAGCCAGTTGACTGCCACTGAACAGAACAGCAGACTGGCTAACAGAGGCTCAAAAATGTATAAGAGAGCATGCAAGTGGCGTTCAGTGGCAGCCAGTTGGCAGGAATGTACAGAGCAGAATAGAGGCAGGTAGTGGCAAGCAATTGGATGGGACATTAATATGGCATCGAATAGCAGAAAAGTGGATTCTTGGTTTCGTAATTTTATTCCAAATAATATCCAAATAAAATAAAAATCCTTTTATAAATATAATTGAGTTTATATTATTGTCCTTTTATAGAGTAACAGAGTTAAGAAGAGAGTTAAAAAACGGCGAACTCAAATAGTTTAAAGTCGGTTAAAAAGATAAAAATAATAGAAATTAAGAGTAACAAAGTTTAAATACAAATCAATAATGTAGGTTTCATAACTAAAAGAAAAAATTAATTTAAAATAAAAAGAAATAGTTGCAATCGAAGATGGTGGATGGCGGAATGCTTGAAGGTAATGCATTTTGCTGGACAGATTCCTGACATGGGCTTACGACTTCAGCAGTTTCCTGAAAGTAGTTTTATGTTAAAACAGTAAGCATTAAAATTAAACTACTTACGACACGTTTTGCCTTTGGGATACTTTTATCATGGTATCCCGATCGCAGCCCGCTTAAAAACGTGCTAAGAATTTTCGTCATCTCCCTTCTCCCTAAAGGTTTTTGCTTACCACTTAAACAAGAGTAGTGTAAATTCTTCCGACATTGTACTGGCTAGTCACCTTTTAAATGAGTTTCTTGCAAGTTTTGCTGATCTCTATGATCTAAAGTTTCTTATTATCAACATCCATCAACTAATTGTAAATGTACTAAAAATTATTCAATACCAACGGCGATATCGAATATTGAAGTCACTCATGTACATCAGTATATAATATCATCTGAAATACAGTTAATTGCGCCACAATGTATCAAAAAAATGAATTTGGCATTACATGTTAATGATATTTTTTATGTTTGTGTTCCACCAAATATGATTGAAAATGAATAAAGCACCTTTACTTTTTTAAATTTTATAAATTTTTTATTTATGATTCTTTCTGCAAATTTTCAGCAAATTGTAACTTTTCAAATGAATTGTAACTGCCAAAGTAACATGTTACATCCGATGTGAAAATGTTTTAAAAAATTTCAATATAAAGCCAGTAAAAAGTTAGACCTTTACATAATAAAAGCGTCTTCCAGTATAAGACGAGATGATTCTGTTTTCTAGAAAGCAAAACATTTGCTGCTATACCATTTCAATTGGATACCAATACAATGCTTGTTTTTAATAGAGTTTATGTGCCTGCCAGTATAGGGTGAAAGCATTCTGTTCTGTAGAAAACAAAACTTTTAAGCCTGCCCAAATATTTCAGTTCAATGCCAAAATAGTGATTTTATTTAACAGAGTTCATATGCCTGCCGTTATAGTGCGTAGGAAGGCTGCTGCTGAAAAAACAAAAATGTTTGAGCTGCTTGAACATTTCAGTTGCCGTCCAATACAATGCCAAATTTCGACACACTGCCTTCTACTGACTTTTCCATGCCTTCATGCTGCTACTTTCTGGCAGCCTTTTTTGATGAAAAGTAAACTGGCCGCCACCACATTTCAACATACTGCCAGAACTCTGCTCATTTGCCACCATTATGCTGATATAATGCCATTTTCCTGTCGAATATTTTGTCTGGGGTGAGCTACAGCATTTTTAAAAAAGTTATTTTTGTGGGCTTAAATCGCAGCTCATACCTTAATTAAGGTTTTTCATTGCCAACTTTAATAATTTTTTTAAAAATGCAGATCTACCTCGAAACTCACTTCCAAGAAATGTAATGTTAAAGACCACATAAAACTAGTTATATCTTTAAAACAACAAAAGTTAGAAGAAAAGTTTGCTCACATAAAATGCAAATCTTGAGGCCTTATTTAATGTACACATACAATTTTTTTTTGTTTCATGGAATATTTTCGATTAATTTGCAGAAATATGTGTTCAAGTGCAACGTTGTAGTGAAAAAAATTTACCACATGTAGAAAAATTGGTTTGTGCCTAACATATCATGTATATAACATATACGAATCAATACGATCGTCAATCAATCACTATTTGTCAATGTTAATTTTTTAATTTTTTTATTTACAGAGCTGCTTAAAATTTCGTTTATCAAAAAGATTATGTCGCTTGTTAAAGTAGATAAATAAAATAAAAAAAAATCTTGATTGAGGAATTCGTCGCTCCTCATAATTGTCGATTAATTCATAAAGTTACCGTTGTTACAGTATTATCGATATGACTAACTTATCGACATGAATCCATCTGTGAAGCAAAATAATAATACTTGCAGTGCCCATTTGTTTTGTTTTTTTTGCAAATTCATAGCTGAGTTTTTTCCGTAACCAAATCTAATTTGCATATGTTTACGCCATTATGCCATCTAGCTGTAAAATTAATTGTTATTTGGAACGAAGTTCCTTTATGCGGCTGGCAGGTTGTGTGATTTGGTAGAAACCGTTACGTAAGAGTGAGATTGCTGTGTGTATATGCGAGAATCGAATAGACTGCAAACTACCCAGTGGGCAAAAGCAGGGCTTCGAGCAGGCATCACAGATATTTTTTAGCCCTTCCGTACTCATATCCAAGCCCATTAACTTTTTTATATTAAACGAGAAAATTTTCTATGCCTTTCCCGCTCGCGACTTTAAAGAATCCAGCTAGAAGCCCTCTTTCAGAATACACGTTAGAAAGAGCAGCAATATAAATATCAACTTGAAACAAAAAACTACTGATGTATCGAAATTTGTACCAACGTCAAGCAGTTGTTAACAAACTTCAGCTTATTTTGCATCATTTCAAATGAAAGTAAGCTTACGGGAGCACGGGTTCGAGACCCAGCTCCGACCAAAAAAAAAAATTTACTTTTTGTACTTTTTCTGAAATCTACATTTTTTTAAAAATTTTTCTGTTCATTTAAAATTTGTTTTGAAATTTTTTTGTAAAATTTCTTCATACAAAAATAATAGAAAGGACTTAGAATTTTTACATATAAAAATTTTCATATAGTATGATATGTAATGTGTTAGATTTCGGAGACCTGGGTTCGAGCCCCAACTCGGACAAAAAAATAAAAAATTTTATATTGTTTTTTTTTTAATTTAGATTTTTTTAAATTGATCTGATCAATTATAATTTTTTTCTAAATTTTTTTAAGTATTTTTTCATATAAAATATTATTAACCCATTTCCACTCTCTGTACACACGCGTGTACAGGTGCTTAAATATGATTCGTGAACGCAACTTAAAATATCTAACCGAATTGTTTATTGAAATCGAGACAAGATGTCACGAGTTGTTGTGAAATAGAACAAAAAAATATGTGGTTCCCGCGAAAATTAATATCAATTTGTGCATTTTATGTTATGATATTCTCAAAGTAGCTAATCTTGAAATAAAAGTACAAAAATGCCGGGCATTGTATATACCAGATCTTATTAATTTGTGATTATATTTATGGAATTTTGCATTTCGAGGTAAGTTTGTATTGTTATTTATTATAATAAGATGAAATAATATCTATATATAATATTATTATATTGTGTACAAAAAGTGTTTAAAAATATATTAAACATGTAATTTTCCAACATTTTTTCACATATTTTTTTTTCTTTGTTTTATTACTTACTTTTACTTTATTTCATTACATTTATAATAAAAAATCATAAGAATATACCGTCGTTTTACTATGGGCGTTAATGGGTTAAAAGACTTCAAACCTTCAAAAGGTAGACCTTACAGTAGCACTCATCAAGACAGCAAGCAAAGAAGGTATATTGGCGCCAGTAAAAGCACTACTAGCATGCCTTGTTTAGCGTAACACTAGCTAAAATGTCCACTGGGTAGTAGACCAGTGCGCTGTGTGAGTGCGTGCGAGTATTGAGATTCGAGCAGACTAACAAACGAGTAGGCGACAGGGTTGCCACACAGGAAAACATTTTTCTACCAAATTTCCTAAAAAAAAAATATCAATATGAAACAAAATTTACCAAATTTTTCTTTTATGCAAAATTATTTACTTTTATTGATATGTTTTTTTTTAATTTTTAAATAAAATTTATATTTACTACACATTTCATTTATAAAAAAAAAAAATACAAGTAAACGTATACATTACGACAAAAAACATTCAAATATTAATATCACATTTTTGTAATCAGCCCAATTCTGAATGATTTCAACCTTATCTAGAGACTATAAATACTTATAGACATTGCATGTCAAAGCTCCGGTACGGAATGAAAAATTTGCACGTACAAGACAAGAGACCCGACGAGTAAATAACCTAGCGAGTAATGGCTTGCATGGATTTGTGTTGCTAGCACAACATGTATATGTTGCTTAAAGTAGCCTGACTTTGTTTACATTTTTTTTGCTTGATTTGTTGTTGCTGCATTGGACTTTTTTTGTAACGCTAGGCTTTTGTTCACGTTTTGGAAGCATTTCGTTGATCGTCAGTATAAATCATATTTTTGCGATTTTGTCTATCAGAAGCAAAGGCGTTTTATCTTTCGCTATATCTTTTTTATTTCTAATCGGATTGAAATGCTCCCAAGGACAAAATTTCAGAAAATTGATTAATCTTTCAAATGACATCAAAATTAAATTTAAACAAAATAAATCCAATTATTTATTAACTATTTTAAATAGATTTAAAAGAAAAACTCCAATCTGCTGCACAAGGCTAAATCCGCTAATACCTTTTAATTGCATTTTTTTAAGAAAAGACAATAAATTTAATTTTCTAGTTTTATTTATTTAGAATTTATTATGTTGACTTTATATGATTTAAATACAAATTCTAAATGTTTGATAGTTTAAATCATACTTGATTTTAATGACAAATTCTAGTTGTTTGATAGTTTAAAATCGTTTATTGAGCTTAAGGTCAAAGTTAGAACAATTAATTGTTCTAACGAATCTTTTCAATGAAACAACAACAACAACAAAGTTTTTCAATATGAAAAGAAAAAAATCACTAGCTGATCTTATTGCAATTTCGGCCCGGCTAAAGGCTTCATCAGAAATCTTTGTGATACCCGTGCAAGCGCGCACTAAAGCACTACACCACCGGGGCGATGAGATTTGAAATGTCAATTTCTCAGTTTTTCTCAATTTCATAATTTCACATTTGTTGTTGTATTTTTGCTTTACTTTAGTCTCTATGCTTATGTTATTATATGAAGTCCAACAGCCTGCTGGAAGTCTCCACTAACAAAGCATGTTTTTTGAAATTGTTTTTAGATTTTTGCTGATTTTGTTTTCAGCTGTTTCCGTTTGGTCGATCCTGTATTGCACAATCAAATCTTGCAACTCCAGAGTGGTTTGATGAAAATGGGAGTTGCTTTGAGCACAGGCAAATCATTCTAGATTTTCTTATAACTGTTTTAATTCGAAAGAATTCTAAATGATTAAAAAAAAATCTAGCGTCCGAAGAGTTAAAAAAAAGCAATGCAAAAATGCAAAGGCTTCTAAATGCATAAGCATTCCGTTTGTACGTCTGAAAGTCTGTCTGAAAGTCTGTCTGTCAATTCGTCGTTTTGGATTTTTTTAAATAATCCGACTGTCACTTCGTCTGTTTGTCCATATCTCTTTTTGTCTGTCAGTCTGTTAGTATGTATGTGTAAATGTTAGACCGTCTGTCCGAAGTCCATAAGTCCGTCTGATTGATTTTTTCAAGAAAATTTTTGCTATCACAATAGTCAAGTCCATTGGCCAACCTTTCAGTACTGTGCAACTCTAAACTAGATGAGCGATCCGGTGATTTTTCAATAACGGCGTTATAAGTGAACGTGATTTTTAAATCGCCGTTCTTTAATATGGTGACCGTGATCACGTTATTTTTTAACTAAACAAATACTTGAGAGACAGAGACAAAAAATTCTCGCACAATCAAAAAATCACTGGTTATATCACGAATCGCTGCAAACGACATAAGACAAAAAATTAACAAAACCTCAATCACTGATCACGGTTTTTGATAGTATTTGATCACTGCAGTTACCAGTGATTTTTCAATCACGGTGACTAAATCAACGGTATCAAAATATCGCTCATCTCTACTCTAAACTGAATGCGCCTCATATTGTTAAAAACAAGTGCACCTCATTTAGCAATGTTTTCCCCCCATGCTTTTGTTATTATTTTTATTTTTGTATGGTATTTCCTTAAAACTTAAATACATTTGAAATAATTGAAATTTAAAAGCGAAGGAGAAATCTTAAAAAATTTCATTTATTTTGTAATTTTTAAATTTTCGAAGGAAAAGGAAAAAAATTTAAAAATTTCATTTATTTAGCAAATTTTAAATTTATCACAAAAAACTTCAAAACTTATTTTATAATAATTCATGTTTAAGTTAGCAATATAACAAAAAACTTAAAAGCATTTCAGTTGTTTTGGTTTTCATATATGTATTCCTTTTTCACTATTTAATACAAAAATTAGAGCTTACAATTTGTTAATAAGCCTACATCTTGCTTTAAAAAAAAATAATATTTTTTTGATAATAAAGGGTGTTTTTTTAGAGGTTTGTTTTTGGAATAGAGATAAAACTGGCATTTTGTGGTCAAATCTGGCAACTCTAATGTCATTTATGTTTAGTTTGGTTTGCCATTTCATCATAAACAGGTTGACAAAAGAACAACGCTTGCAAATCGTGCAAATTTATTTCGAAAATAATGGTTCAGTTCGCGAAGTTTACCGCAAGCTCCGTCCATTTTATGGTCGACATAATCGTCCATCAGAGCAATTAATTCACCGGGCACAGCAATTGGAGCTTTGTCCATCAACTTTATGGAAGATTTTGCGCAAAGATCTTGGCTTGCGACCTTACAAGATCCAGCTTGTGCAAGAATTAAAGCCGCGAGACCATGCAATGCGTCGTGATTTTGGTTTATGGGCCGAAAATGAGATTGATCTCGATGCTGATTTTCATCGCAAAATTTTGTTCAGTGATGAGGCTCATTTTTGGTTGAATGGCTACGTCAACAAGCAAAATTGCCGCATTTGGAGTGAAGAGAATCCATATGAGACCCTTGAGACGCCATTACATCCACAAATACTGACTGTTTGGTGTGCTCTATGGGCTGGTGGAGTCATTGGGCCATACTTCTTCCGAAATAATGCTGGAGAGTCAGTTACCGTTAATGGAGACCGGTATAGAGCCATGATAACCGACTATTTTGTTCCCGAATTGGATGGCATGAATGTGGATGAGTTGTGGTTCCAACAAGACGGCGCTACATGCCATACAGCGCACGTCACAATCGATTTATTGAAGGAAACATTCGATGAGCGCATAATTTCGCGGAATGGACCTGTCAATTGGCCACCAAGATCGTGTGATTTGACACCATTGGATTATTTTCTTTGGGGATATGTGAAGTCGCTCGTCTACGCCAACAAACCAGAAACGTTAGGGGACTTGGAAGCCCACATTCGTGGCGTTATTGCCGACATACGGCCCCATATGCTCGAAAAAGTGGTTGAAAATTGGACCTGTAGAATTGGCTTTATTCGAGCCAGCCGTGGCGGCCACATGCCCGAAATCATATTTAAACATTAATGGCATAAAATTATCCTTCGAATAAAGCCAAATTGATGGACAATAAAACGATTTTCTTGTGTTTTATTTCAATTCGAAGTTCTATACCTCTAAAAAACACCCTTTATAAATTGCCGAATCGCAATTTAATCAAATTTAAAAAAAAAATAAGTCTCCAATTGGAAGATGCTACAAAATAGGCAAATCAACAAGAATAACACAAGGCAATTCGTGTAGCTGCCGATTGTCCTGCGTGGCAATAGAATACTACTATTTAATTTTTTCTTAACGACCAATTAGACAAATCATAATTTAATTCTAAATAAATAAAACAAGAAAATAAAATGCATGGTCTTTTCTTAAAAAAAATTCAATTAAAAGTTATTATTGGAGTTTTTGTTTTAAATCTATTTATAATAGTTAATAAATAATTGGATTAATTCTGTTAAAATTTAATTTTGATATTATTTGAATGGATAAAGGCAAAAATAGTAAATAAAGAATTCGAATAATTTTTGCAAAACTTTATTTTAATGTAATTTGAAAGGATAAAGGTAAGAATAGTTAATAAATAATTGGTTTAATTTTGTTAAAATTTAGTTTGATGTCATTTAAGACATTGATCACTTTTCTAAAATGTTGTCCTTTGGTGCATTTGAATCCGATTAGAAACAAAAAAGATATAGCAATTTATCTAAACCACCTTGCTTCAAATAGATAAATATATATGTACTTTTTTAAACAAATAAGCCGAATATCAATTTAAGTTACAAAGAAATACAAACAAGAAAACAAAATTGATGGCATTTTCTTTAAAAAATACAATTTAAAGGTATGAGTGGATTTAACTCTGTGCAGCAGATTAGAGTTTTACTTTTAAATCTGTTTAAAATAGGTAATAAGTAATTGAATTCATTTTTTTTAAATGTAATTTTAATGTCATTTAGAAGATTGATAAATTTTCTAAAATTTTGTTCCTTGGAGCATTTGAATCCGATCAGAAATAAAAAAGATATAGCGATTTATCTAAAACGTCTTTGCTTCAGATAGACAAAATCGCAAAAATATGATTTATATCTGACGATCAACGAAATGCTTCCAAAACGTGAACAAAATCCTAGCGTAACAAAAAAAGTCCAATGCAGCAACAACAAATCAAGCCAAAAAAAAAAATGTAAACAAAGTCAGGCTGCTCTACTCAGAAATCTAAAAAATATACGTATAAGCAGTGGTTTTCTGCATCATTGCTGTTCTTTTATAAATTCTAGCAACATAGACAAAACTTTTAGCAACTTATACATGTTGTGCTAGCAACACAAATCCATGCAAGCGATTACTCGCTAGGTTATTTACTCGTCGGGTCTCTTGTCTTGTACGTGCAAATTTTTCATTCCGTACCGGAGCTTTCACATGCAATGTTTTAGTTTTAGTTTTAGTTTTAGTTTATTTTAAAGTCTTTGGAGTATAAATCCTTACAGACTAAATTCACAATAAAAGTATAAATGCTTAGTAAGAAAACATTATTATTGTAGCTATAAAACGCTAAGTTAAAAATGCTATTAACAAAATTTTTAAATATTTGTTTAGAAACAAAAAGATCAAAATCATACAATACATTTAGCTCATTACAAAGAGTCAAAGCCCTAGTAATGGGCTCATTTAATGCATAATTAGTTTTACAAAATTTTATATAAAACAGTTTAGATCTTCTTAAGTATCTTAAAGGAATATTAAAAGTTATAAGCTCTACAAGAGATTGACAGTCAATTGATCCGGATAAAATATCAAAAATAAAAATAAGAGATGCAATCTTGCGCCTCGATTCAAGAGATTTTAGACCCAGTAGCAATAAACGAGCATTATAAGCCGGCAGGGGATCATGAAAGTTACTAGACCGCAAGGCATGCCTAGTAAAATTATTATGAACTTTTTCCAGTCTAAGAGAAGTAGAGGCATAAAAAGGGCTCCAAATAATGGAGGCGTATTCAAGTCTCGACCTAACAAAAGCAGTAAATAACATTTTAAGAGTATATGGATCTAGAAACTCTTTACTATTTCTACGAATAAAAGCAAGTAGAGAATAGGCCTTCGGAATAAGAAAGTTGACATGGTCAATAAAAGTGAATTTTGAGTCAAAAATGATCCCTAAATCGCGGTATAAAGAAACAGATTGAATTGTTGTATTAGACAGAAAGTATGAATTAATTATTGTATTTTGAGAAAGTTTAGAGAGTGTAAGATGGAAGCATTTAGAAAAATTTAAGGGGAGACCATTAACTTCGCTCCAAGTCAACACTCTTATAATATCAGCTTGCAAGTCAGTAGCATCTGCTGAACAAGATATTTTCTTAAATAATTTCATGTCATCCGCATAGAGGAGAAAACGTGAGTTTCGTATACATTTAGATACGTCATTTATAAAAAGAATGAAAAACAGTGGTCCAAGGATGCTTCCCTGAGGAACACCTGAGGTTGCCACAAACTTATATGATTTGTAGTTATTTATAGAGACTAAACATGTCCTGTCCGATAAATAAGACTTTATCCACCTCCAAAAAGATGAATGAAAGCCCATTTTTCGTAGTTTCCAAAGTAACAATTTATGTGAAACTTTATCGAACGCCTTGGAAAAATCGGTATAAATTACGTCAACTTGATTGCCAGATACAATCAAAGATACGCAGTAATCAGAAAAAATAGCCAGGTTTGAAACTGTGGATCGCCCAGCAACAAAACCATGTTGTTCAGGGCAGATATAATGTTTGATCAAAAAACTTAATTTTAACTTAACAACACTTTCAAACAGTTAAGAAACATTTGAAAGCTTTGATATTGGCCGGTAGTTTACCACATTGCTTTTAGAACCAGACTTAAAAACAGGGCTGATAGAGGCAATTTTCCAACAATTAAGAAAATTTCCTTCAGATAAAGATTTATTGAAAATAATGCTCAGCGGAGCAGCTAAGGCTTGTGTGCAATTAACAAAAATAATTGATGCAAGACCATCAATATCTTCTTTAAAAGATCTCTTCATATCCTTTATGGCATTGCTTACGTCAATAACTGAGACAAACAAGAAACCAATATCAGTAAAAGCATCAATGGTGTTTTCAAAACAATCAATCGAGAGGTCATTATCGGCAACAAAATTTGATTTGAAGAAGTCAGCAAACATATTTACTGTGTCAGCAATGTGAAATGAGCACTTGTCGTTAAAGGACATTGAGGTAGGAATCTGCGAGCCACCTCTTTTTGACTGGATAAAGTTCCAAAATGATTTAGGGTTAGATTTGATGTTTGATTCAAATCTTAAAATATATTGTTTATACAAAAACTTGTTAAGGAAGTTAAATTCGCGCATGTAATGCAAGTACTTCAATTCATGTTCAGGATCATTTGTTGTCCTGTACAACTTTGAAAACTTATTTCTTTGGTTTTTCAGTTTCTTTAGACCTTTAGTGTACCACGGAAGTTTATGATAAATTTTAGGCGAACGCGGAACGCAAGAATCGCATATGGCTAGAACATTGGTTTTAAAAAGATTATAACATGTTTCAGCATTATTACCATCAAATAATGCATTCCAATTAAGGCTAAGCAAAGAATTATTTAAATTATTAAAGTTACAGGTATTGAAATTAAAAAAATTTTTATCTGGATCGCTTTCAAAAAACTCATAGAAATCAATTACTAGCATAAGAGGCTTATGATGCATGCATGATTTTGATATAGGAAAAAAACATTCATTAATATCATACTTAATATTTGAAGAAAAATAAATAAGATCCAACAATTTATTTAAGTTATTAAAAATGTTATTAGCTTGATGTAAATCAATACTTAAAAGACTATCTATGAAATATATTTCATTTGGTTGGTTAATGTTAGTTGGAGTCAATTGAGAAGCAATGTTGATCCAGTTAATTTTTGAGAGATTGAAGTCGCCCAAGAAGCAGAGGTGAGAGTTCGCATCCATCGAGGAGTGTAAGTTAAGAATGTTTTCGACATGTGCAGTATAGAAGGCGTCGTTACTATTTGGCGGAATGTACGATGCGCAAATGAAGAGAGATCCGTGATTAGTAAGTACTTGAATACAAATTTGGTCCAGCACTGAGTCGGAGTTAATAAGCAATGAGTACACCACCCCCCCGACTGAGCCCAGTTTTAACTGCATCTCGGTCTTTTCGGTAGACATTAAAAATGTTGAGATCAAAAAATTTCCCATCGAAAAACTCGTTATTTAGCCAAGTTTCAATTAATATATAAACATCAAAATCTTCATGAGATGTAAAGTTATGAATTAAATCAGCTTTTGTTCTAATCCCTGACATATTTTGAAAATAGCATTTTAAATTTTTTGATACATAAGGTTTGTTTGATTGAAATGTCGCTTAAAGCCACGGCGAGCGCACAGGTATAAGTAAAAGCAGAAATTAACACAGGAAAGAATTAGAATTTGATTTCTTTATTTATTTGTTTCGGCCACTTACCACTTCGAGCGTACAGGTATAAGTGGAAACATAAACTATGAACTAAGCTTACGAACCTAAAGAGTTACAATAATATTACTTAACATAGTCTTAACATTAATTGAGCAAAAGCTCCAGCTGCCAGGGTTGCCAGCCTTTTGGCATAAACATCGCCGCCCACCTTGCAGTATGGCTGCAAAAAAAAGGTTTTAGGGATGACCGCTCGGCATGAAATAAGAAAATAAAGAATCGTTATTATAAGGTTTTAAAAAAAAAAAAAAAATGAATGTGCTATTCAGATACAAGGCTATTCAAATTATTAATGTTTAAACATAAAATTTTAGGAATTAGAATTCATAGTTTATTGTACGGTATAATTCACAATCGTAAATATATGGTAAGCTTATATGTATAAATAGTGATAAATTGCCTTTTGGTTGATTACTTCAAATTTTAAGTAAGGAAATTCATTCAAGAGAAAATATAGAACATACAAATTAATTATTTAAAGGGCGCACGATCCTGATAGGATCCACCCGAACACGGTATTTTGAGCTACAGGAAGTCCGTTTGTACTGGGCATCATCCCTGGTAGAATTATCTTTGGATATAGATCAGCACCTAAAATTAGGGATAAGTGTGCCGACTTGTAAAATTTAGGGTCAGCGAGTACCACATTGTTAAATTTTTCCTTGATGGATTCATGAAGGGATTTTGAAGGAGTTTGCATTGTTATGCGATTGTTGACGCTAGCACTTGCTTGTATTTTAAATCTTGGATCGTATGGAGATCGTATGAGAACGGAACAAATCCGTTGGTCACCAACTGTTGAGGTGGCTAGCTGGAGTTTCTTGACGAGTTCGGACGAAATGCGACTCAGTGGTCGACACGGATCTAGCAACGATCGGACGAAATGTCGTTTTCCTTGTATTTCCAGCTGCACCACAGCCGAAGGGAGCAAAGTGACGACGTGTTGAGACAGAATGGACTCGATAGATGGTCGTGACGGAGTGTCATCGTTCAGAGCCACAGATCGAGGATTTCGCAGGCGGTCGTGCATGTGAAGTAGGGTGTGATGATCCCCTCGGCAGTAATGACACCCAGTTTTGCTGCGACATGATCCGCTGGAATGCTTAAGAGCTAAGCAATTTGCACAATACTTGTGGAGAATTACGACGCGCATTCGTTTTTCCGTGTTCATAGCGAGGAATATAGTACAAAATCGGAGAGCATGATTTTCGTCACAGATGCGACACGGAAAGTCATTTCGGTCGTAGCGACGAACCGCTTTTGTAAATTTGGTGTGATGAGTCTTGGAGTTTCGACCGCGGAATCGCTTATTTTTGGATTCACTAACCATGATGTCTATAAAAAAAAGTAAAAGGAGTTGTGGTGAATGATGATGAAAGCTGATAAATGATATGGAATTATTATTAATGACTATTATGAATACGATAATAAGGACGTGTAAAACGCGTCAGTTGACTGGAAGAACGACGAGCTTTACTATGGGGCGTGTAATGATTCCTCGATCAGTTAAAACGGCTGCTACTCGAACACGTTTATCGCTACCATAATAAGTTTTCGTAATACGACCAAGTCGCCATTCGTTCGGAGGTAGATTTTCGTCTTTTATTACTACCATAACATTTGTACCCAAATTTGGTTCCGGTTTCTTCCATTTGTTTCGTTTGTGAAGCTCTTTGAGATATTCATGCTTCCATCGAGAGCATAAATTCTGATGAAGTGCTTTAAGACGTTGCCATCGATTGATAATCGATATCTCCCTGAATCTCGGGTTCTAGAGGCGCTAGAATTGGAGTACCGATAAGGAAGTGACCTGGGGTAAGTGAGGTAAGGTCATTTGGATTCTCTGACATTGGAGATAATGGACGAGAGTTTAAACATGCTTCAATTTTACAAAGGAGCGTGGAAAGCTCTTCAAAGGTATATTTAAAGGAACCGGCTATTTTTCGGAAATGTGTCTTAAAACTTTTAACGCCAGCTTCCCATAATCCACCCATGTGAGGACTACCAGGAGGAATGAAATTCCATGACAGATTTTGACTGCTGTAAGCCGAAATAAGCGCTTCACGAGCAGCTCTATTGAAGTCATTCGTTAATGCTTTGGAAGCGCCGACGAAATTTGTTCCATTATCGGAATAGACGTTGACTGGACAGCCACGTCTAGAAACAAATCGGTTAAAGGCAGCTAGGAATGCAGGAGTAGACAGACTTGATGTCGCTTCAAGATGTATTGCTTTAGTGGAGAAACACACGAAGACACAAACATATCCTTTGGTAATAAGGCACGCTCTGCCCGTATAATTTTTAATATCAAATGGCCCAGCAAAATCCATCCCAGTATTGGCAAATGGGCGTGAAATTTCTGTTCGTTCTGGGGGCAAGGAACTCATAAGTTGACCCTGAACCTTTTTCTTGTGGATTACACATACTTTACACCTGTGGATTGTCGTTTTTATGAGATTTTTTACTTTTGGAATCCAAAATTGGAGTCGAATAAGTCGCAGAACTAGTTGGTTACCTCCGTGGATGGAGATTTCATGAGTGAATTGAACTAGAAGTCGAGACAAATGACAATTATATGGAAGTATGATTGGATGGCGTTCATCATAGGATAATGCGGGAGACGAAGCGAGTCTACCGCAAGCTCTTACTAGGCCGAAATTATCGACAAACGGATTAAGGTTTAAAAGACAGCTGGACGCTGCTAGAGGCTGTTTTTTGGTTAGATTCAAATATTCAGCAGGATACGCAACTTGCTGAGCCAGAATTATGAGGCGTGTCTTAACTTGGCTTACCTCTTTGGATGTAACAAGTAAAGAATCTGCTTTAAAACTGGAAGAATGCCTTGGATGTGTATGATAGAAAAATCGGAAAAGATATGCAAGCACTCTTAGCGCTCTTGGCAATGTGGAAAAACGTTCGATTATGTCCTCAAAATTTCGGAAAAAAGTAAAATTAGACTTAATTGGTTTCTTTTCAAGCTGTATTTCTATGAAATCGTCTGGATTCGTACTTGGCCAGTGTGTTGGAGAAAATTTAAGCCAGTCAGGGCCATGCCACCACAGATCATTACCAACTAGATCCTGCGGAAGTACCCCACGGCTTGCCAGGTCTGCTGGATTTGAAGCGGAATCAACGTGAAACCAATTGCTTGACCCAACGCCTTGTACAATTTTAGAAACTCTGTTTGCAACGAAAGTTACCCAATGGCATGGAGGTTTTCGAAGCCACGCTAGAACAATCGTGGAATCAGTCCAAAAGAACATATTACATTTTGGGACTTCGAGCTTTGGAAAAATATGATCAACCATGTCAGATAAAAGTGTTGCACCGCACAGTTCGAGTCTTGGAAGTGAAATGGTTTTTACTGGCGCTACCTTTGTCTTAGCTGCCAGTAAATGAGTGGAAACAACTGAATTTTGAATTATGCGAACATAAATGGTTGTCGCATACGCCCTCTCAGAAGCGTCACAAAATGCGTGAAGCTGGATATCGCAACCGGGAGAGTACTCTATCCACCTAGGAATTTGTATATTATCTATGAATTTGTAGCTCGTGATAAAAGAGTGCCATTTTCGGAGGCAATTTTTCGAAATATTCTCATCCCAATCAATTTTCTCAAGCCATATCTGCTGCATTAACATTTTAGCATATACGATGCATGGAGCTAACCAGCCGGCTGGATCAAATAACTTTGCAATTTCGGATAATACTTCACGTTTTGTGAATGTGTCGTTGTAAGGAATATGCTTAGTAATAAAGTAGAAGGAATCGGAATGAGCATTCCAGCGAACTCCAAGAGTTTTGACGTGACTTGTGTCATCCAGTTGAAGAAAATCTTCTTTGAGAAGATCCTCCCGAGGGAGTCCTTTAAGAAGATGTTTGGAGTTGGACGTCCATTTTTTTAATGAGAAACCGGCGGATTTTAATGCCGCAATGAGCTCATCTCGAGATTGAACTGCAGTTTTAAGATCATGAGCCCCTGCTAGAGCGTCATCAACGTACATGTTTTGTTTGAGAACGTTACTTGCAAGTGGATATTGCTCTTCAACGTCCTCTGCTAACTGCAAAAGTGTACGAATCGCAAGGTAAGGAGCGCAATTGACCCCAAAAGTTACGGTTTGTAGCTCATAATCTTTTATTTCGCTCTTTGGATTGTCACGATATAAAATACGCTGAAATTTTGTTTGAGAGGGCTCTACCAGGATTTGGCGATACATTTTTTCGATGTCACTATTGAACACAAAACGATAAAAACGCCATTTTAAAATCAGGAGAGTTAAATCGGATTGGAGAACTGGGCCGGTATGTAAAATGTCATTGAGACTAATACCGTTTGATGATGGATTGGAAGCGTTAAACACAACACGAACTTTGGTAGTTGTGCTTTCAGGTTTTATCACCGCGTGGTGTGGAAGATAGTAGTGATTTGGAAGATAGGAATTTCGTGGAGAAGCAACCATTTTCATGTGGTTAAAGTTCAAATATTCACGGAGAACACTGTCATATTGAGTTTTGAAGTCTGCATTTTTGCACAGTCTGGCTTCATTTCGGAGAAACTGTGCGTTAGCAATCGATCTGGAGAACCCCAGCTTGGAACCACTTTGGAGCTCGTTTTTGAAGGGCAGAGAAACAACATATCGACCATCATCTCTTCTCTTTGTAGTTCGAATAAAACTTTCTTCGCAAAAACGCTCAGCATCGGTCATATGGTGTTTTTGTGGAAGATCCTCCACCTCCCAAAATCTGGAAATTTGTTTGTCGAGTGTGAGTTCACTATAGTATGAGACGACTGTGGATGAAGCCGCAGTCATTTTATTGGAAAGTGGTCCTGACAAAATCCATCCGAAGATGGTTTCTTGTGCTAACAAGGATCCACCAATTTGAGTTCTTACGCCGTCAAGCATGACAGATGGGAAAAGATCACATCCTACTAAGAGATCCACATGCGAACTTTTGAAAAAGTTCGCATCAGCCAAACGCAGATTTGGTAGTTGTGATAAGATGGAGAAATCTACCGAACATGTCGGCAGATTTCCTGTGAGATGCGATAGAACAAGAGCGTTTGCTTCAATTTGGATTTCAGGATTAATGGGAGAACTTAAAATGAAAGAGCAAGATTTCTGGATTTTCCCAGAAATAACCTGGTTCAGCCCAGAAACTTGCGCATTTATGGGGGTACTGGGAAGTTTAAGAAGTTTAAACAATCTATCAGTAATGAATGTCCCTTCTGATCCGGAATCCAAAAGGGCTCGTGCAGTGTAAGTAGTGCCTAAGTGGCAAATGTGTACCAGAGCGGTACCCAGTAGAATACCCTTGGAATTGGATGCAAAGCAGGACTGAATATTATTGACAGACTCGGAATTTTTAGTGGACTGTATTTGAGATGTGTGGGAGCGCTGCACGATTGAATTTTGACTTGAACTATTCACATTTCCTTCCGAATGTATAGGTAAATTGGATGGAAGGCGAGGAAATGGACTGGAATTCGATGAAAACTTTTCCATATGCAGCAAAGTGTTGTGTCTTTTGTTACACGTGAAGCAATTGTGAGTGCTTCTACAGTTTTTTATGGAATGCGCTTTTGCTAGACAGTTTAGGCAAAGTCTGTATTTTTGAACAAGTTGCATTCTTTCAGCAGGCTGCATTTGAAGAAATCGTGGACACTGTCGGATGGTATGGTGATCATTTGGACACAACTTACATGTGGGAGTACCTACATTTGTGTGGTATGTATTTACTCTCTTAAGAGTAGAAGTAGGTGGATTTGGAGTAGATTTTTTCAAACTTGGAGGCTTGGAACTCGTAGACGATCGTATGTCAGCTACTGTTTCAAGTGTTTGATATCGCCTGGTGAGGAAAGAATCAAGATTTTTCCAAACAGGAATATCCGTTTTGTTTTGGATCGATTGCTCCCAAAGAGCAAGTGTTTGGTCAGGAAGGCGGGAAGAACACAGAAATATGAAAATAGCATCCCAATTATCTATAGAAATATTGTACAATTGAAGTGCAGAAATACAACTATTAATCTCCCTTTGGAGCTTTTTGATCTCTGAACCAGACTCAGACGACACAACTGGGAGATTAAATAAGATACGCAACTGGCTATTAACTAGGATCCGCTTATTTTCAAAACGATCCTTCAGATTCTTCCACGCTAGAATAAAGCCATCGTTGGTTAGAGGAGTTTTTTTGACTATGTCACGAGCCTCACCTCGTGTTTTCTGATTAAGGTGGAACAATTTTTCCACTGGACTTAATCTAGAGTTATTTATGTAGATAGCTTGGAACATATCCCGGAATGTTGGCCAGGATAAGTAATCTCCGTTGAAAATTTCTGTGTCACATGGCGGAAGATGAAAACTGCTGCTCGGAGTCGAAACGGCGTTTGTTCTGGAACTGGTGAATGGTAAGTCTGCTTGTGACGTAAGCTGTTCAGAGATTTCGCTTATCTTCGCGATACAGCGCACGTACGTTTCGTAGGAATTACGATAACGAGACTTCATTGTTTCAAGGTCGGGAGATTCATCATCGCTGTGATCCTCCATGACGTCCTTCGTGCAGTTTTCATATGCCGTCTTGACTTTGTTCCAAATAGATTTCATTCCTTCACGATGAACTTCTAAGGAGTGTCTAGAAAAAACTGCTACTGGTTTGGAACTAAAATCGGTTTCAAACTCCACGAGTGTGTCGGTTAATCGAATAAAGTGACCGAGAGAAGCCATTGTTATGGCAGAAGCAGAGCAGTAAATTTTAGTAGAAAAGGAACTATAGGAATCGAAGAAGTTGAAATTAAGGAAAACTTCTTATTCACAAACCGCAATGGAATATGAGCAGGTAGAAATATTGCTATCGATGATGTAGAAGCAGAAATAAAAAACTTATCGATAATTTGAAACTTTAGGAATTAAAATAGAAATCAAAATTCCAATCGGAAATTGAAGTCGCCTTAGTGGAAGCAGTAATGTACAATTATCGATAGTTAGAAACAAAAGAACTATAAACAGAAATGAAATCCCAATCAACAATGTGAAGTAGTCGATAATTAATCGAACTAAGTTGAAATAGAAATTTAATTCAAACGAATGAATTTGAAATCGCACTAGTGAACGCAGAAATGTGAAACTGTCGATTGTTTAAACAAGATCGAGTGTAATCGAAATAAATCCAAAACAAAGGAATATTAAATCGTACTAGTGCATGCAGAAATATGAAATTGTTGATTATTTAAACAAAATCCGTTGAAATTGAAATAAAATCCAAAAAAAGGAAAATTAAATCGTACTTGTGCACGCAGAAATATGAAACTGTTGATTATTTAAACAAAATCCATTGAAATCGAAATAAAATCCAAAAAAAGGAAAATTAAATCGTACTTGTGCACGCAGAAATATGAAATTGTTGATAATTTAAACAAAATCCGTTGAAATCGTAATAAAATCCAAAAAAAGGAAAATTAAATCGTACTAGTGCACGCAGAAATATGAAATTGTTGATAATTTAAACAAAATCTGTTGAAATCAAAATAAAATCCAAAAAAAAGGAAAATTAAATCGCACCAGTGAACGCAGAAATGAACAAAAGTATCAATAACTTAATCGAATGCAGTTGAAATGGAAATAAAATTCACAATGAATAAGTTTGAGCTTGCACCAGTTTATATAGAAATGTGAAATGATCGATGGTTTAAATAAACAAAGGCAGTTGAATTTGAAATATAAATCCGAGCGGAATGAATTGGAGCTTGCTGCAGTGGACATTTGTAGTGACCAGTAATATTGTCCACAGAAATGAAATTGAAATCAAATTCAGACCGAAAATTGAAATCGTTTAAGTGGAAGCAATACAAATTATTGGAACTTGGTATAGAAATCGAAATACAAGTCTTAATGGCTAAAGATTTAAATCTTACAGGCATATGGTTGCAAGAGTTGACTATTGATGGAAAACAACAACGGTTGAAATATTTAATTATTATTTTTTTTTTTTACGATCCCAAAGACTCAATGTCTTAAAGGCTCTTAGGTAATAGAGCACTAATTATTAAGTAAGAAATTGAATATTAAGTTTGGACATCCAATTCTAAAGTGTTTTTTTTTATGATTTAAAAAAAAAAAAAAAAAAAAAAACTCGCAATTCATTGAATTATTTCAAATAAACGACTCTGAAGAATATATTTTCAACGTTATATGCTGGTAGAAAAGGAACCAAATTAGCTGTTTTAGTATCAAACACATTACATAAATGCTTAGAAATGTTTATAGAAGTTTTATAAGAAATATTCATAACTTCCAACCCGTGAAAAGGTAGAGCACTGAAATATGAATTGTACTATTGGAATACGCGATTGAATTCTTTGTTGCTTGTATGGTGTGTAAGTTCATATAAAGAAAAAACCACAATTTATAAAATCTTAACCATACAAGTTTAAAATCCACGATGATAATGTTTGTTATCAATTTTGGTAAATTCTTTTAAAGAACAAACTCAGCAGGAATTATGTTATTAAATGTATATAATCGAGTTAGATGTTGATGTGGTAGCTTTGATTGCTGTTTCGATACTGGTATGTCCGAACAAAATCAGCAGCATCAATTGATTCTCACTTAGTGGTGCCTATTTTATTTTTGCTAAACAGATCGAGCAATGCTTTTATGCATAAATATGTATAAACATATGTTAGCTTACCATGCAGACAAAAAAAAAGTGCAGCAGCTTTGGAGCTAGTGGTGATTTTTTTTTTTGTCTATACATACGTACACGTGCGTAGCTCGGAGAGCGGAGTTTGAATATATGTATGTGTGTATGTATGCTTAGCGCCTGCACCAAGCCGCCAACTAGTTGTTCTTTTTGGGCAACGAATATGTATATATGTAGGTATATGAGTTGGTAGGTATGAAGGTATGTAAATGCAATCAAATTAGATATTTACAGTGGGCCAAATTGCCGAATTAATTTGTAAAAATTGAACTTAATTGTTTATAGAATCAAAATAATTTGTGCTCATTGTTTTAAATGGAAATAATAAATGAATGTTAATGAAACATAAGCAAATGCTTTAACGAAATTTTATCATAGGTATATTTACTTTTCTTTGCTTAACAATTTTCTATTGTTTTTTTTTTCTAGTTTTAGAATTAAGTATTTATTTTAGATGAACCCACATACATTAACGTACATACCTTAACGTGTCGTTGTGTATACAAAAAAAACTCGAAAGACTGTTTTGAAAACTGTTAAGTATAAGTATGTATAGAATATATATACATACATACATATGATTAACATTATATATATATGTAGATATATAGGATTTTTAACGGACTTTCACCTTTTTTATTTTAATGCAATTTTTTTAATTAAATTTAATTTTCTGTTTCAAATTAAGTTATGGATGTTATCTTGAAACAATAACATTTAAGGTTTAAATGTACTTTACCTTGTTACCTTCTTATGTGTGAAAATGATATGGTAATGGTTTGGATTATGCGCTTCGTCTTTGGAATGAAATTGATTTGCTGAACTTCGAATGAAAAAATCTGAATCCGGCTCGAAGGACCAAATGTTTGATTGAAATGTCGCTTAAAGCCACGGCGAGCGCACAGGTATAAGTAAAAGCAGAAATTAACACAGGAAAGAATTAGAATTTGATTTCTTTATTTATTTGTTTCGGCCACTTACCACTTCGAGCGTACAGGTATAAGTGGAAACATAAACTATGAACTAAGCTTACGAACCTAAAGAGTTACAATAATATTACTTAACATAGTCTTAACATTAATTGAGCAAAAGCTCCAGCTGCCAGGGTTGCCAGCCTTTTGGCATAAACAAGGTTGTTTATTGTTCAGAGTCAATTTACTCTTCTTTTCAATTTCCTTCTTCAAAAATTTGAAAACATAGAAACTTTAACATTTTCTTGCCAAAGCGAGGGTTCAAAGATAGCATCAATGCAATGCTCAGGAATGCCAAGCTTAAAAGTGACTCTTTTTAGATTCTCAGCAGGAACACTTTTATTTACTAACTTGTAGCAAACCAGATCATTTTCGTCAATAGAAGAGTATTTAGCTACATAGTTAATAATGTCTTCTTGAGAAACATTTGGCCTAAAGGCACCAATATGAACGAAAGCCATTTTTTTAATAACTTATTTAGCTCAGGTCGATCATTACGACCAATTACAAATTTAGAACGATTATTAGATCTTTTATTCTGTACTAAATTCCACTCTTAATTATTAAGCTCTTCATTATTACGCGCAACAACAGCAGAATAAGTTTGCGAATAATCAGAGACAGCAATTGAAGAAGATATCGTCGCAGCAGCACCAACAACAGCATCAGTATGTTTGGTAATAGTAGCGACCTTACTAGGGAGCGCAGCATTACCTGAGAACACTTCTTTTGTAGGAGTATCAACATCGGGAGCAACAACAACAACAGCATCGTCCACAGCATCAACAATAACAGCAGAAAAAGCCTCTACAGAGGCCGAACTACCCGCAGAAACCGGTTTTCGCGTGCGTGAGCGAGATTGAGCTGCTCCACTCGTGGGGACTGCATTGTTTACTGGAGCTGCAAGCTTACGTGAACGAAGTCGAGGCAATTCCAGAGAGATTGCATTAGCATGAGCTGATGGTAAAGAGACATCAGGTTTTTTTGTGTTGTCGACTAATTGCACTGGGTCAACAACCTTATTGTCATACGAGCGAATAAGCAAAGCTTTGATCTCAATAACTTCGATGGTTAATTTTTTTAAAGTTAGCGCAAAATTTTCGCTTTCAACTAAGCAATGATCACATAAAAAAATATATGTTTACATTACTATTAATTATTTCACATTGTGATTCATTTAGATTCACACATTGTTTATGAAATATATCTTTGCAAAACTTGCACTTAACAACATTGTCAATTGTTTTTAAACACTTCTTACACTTTGTGCACTCCATAGATAAGATTGTCTGATCAGACTCGCGGCTAAACAGAGACTCAAAATGTCTATAGACTCAAATGTCTATAAGTATTTATAGTCTCTGTCTCTGATTGATCTGAAAAATATTTGTTAGTTTTTAATAAGGCAGTTCACGATCTTGTTGCATCGTTGCAAATGCAAAATAAACAGCTTTTACAAAAACAAAAAGCATATATTGCAAAAGCTTTTCAATGCTTTATGTTTTTGTAAAAGCTGTTTATTTTGCATTTGCAACGATGCAACATGATCGTGAGCTATCCTAATGTTCTACGTGGCACATCTTTATACTATATAATCTTTGGTATAAGTGTGGATTTCGTGGCACTATTCACCAATGGTTTTCTTCGTATTTAATGAAAAGGTTTCAAAGGGTAAAAGTTGATAACTATTACAGTTCATCTAAAAAAATCCTTATTGAAGTTCCGCAAGGTTCTGTTTTGGGTCCAATTTTATTCTTAATATACATTAATTCATTGTTTTCTAGTAAGTTTATGGGTAAAACTATAGCGTTTGCCGACGATATGGCTTCTACCTTTTCTTGTGATTCAGTTTTTGAGGTAGAAATAAATCAAGACTTGGAAATTTTAAAACATTGGTTAACTATACACAAGTTGGTTCTAACTGATAAGACCAAAATAATGTTTTTTTATCATCTCTGGTATAGATACTCAATTAGATGATTTTACTTTTCATGGTGCAAATTGTGAAAAGTATTTTCCCTGCAATGAAACTTGTTGCTTTCGTACTAACGTGAAAACTTATGATGAGTCAGGCACCTGTTCGAAATCCTGTTTTAATATTGATTGTGCTAAAACTTTCAAGTATCTAGGCTTAGTATTGGACTGGAAAATGAGTTGGAGTGATCACTCAGCTGCTTTAAGAAAGTATTTATTGTCAGCAACTGTATCATTTAAAGAAGTTCTGTTCCACAAAACTGATTACTTGTATTTATTTTGGTAGAAGGATAAATCCACTTCTTACTCTCCAAAAATATACCATTTTAGGTTGATAGCTAAGAACAGTCGTATTGTAATCAGTCTACCTCTTTTCAGAAATTTGAACATTTTGCCATTGAAGCATTTGTACTACTTCAAGGTGTTGAAAATTTTTTTCTAAGGTCTGGCTATTCATTAAACATTAGAAGTCATTCGAATTATAATTTAAGAATAAATAATAGGAATTTGGTTTCTGTTTCACCTCACAATCTGCAACACTTTCTACACTACTATGCTTCTGTAGCCCCCAGAGTTTTTAATAAGCTTCCTTACCATATAATATGCCTTTGTAATAAACGTGCTTTTTTTAAAGAAGTAAAGACTTGGCTTTTAAGTTTCTCATATGAAAATATAAATACAATAGGTGTTATTATTTCCTGTAATTTTTTTTTATTTTTATTATTGTAATTAAAAACTGTTTATAATTCAAAGTTTTTATTTGTTTTTTTCACCTCATTATTTTATTTCTTTTTCCTCACACATATCAACTTTTTTTCGATCTCGCAATGTTATTAATAAATAGAATTTAAAATAAATTAAAATTATATTGATATTAAATTCCCTTAAAATTGTTTAATGATCCCTCACTATAATTATAATTTAATAGTTTTATATGAAATTATTACACGTTGACGACCACCGCAAACGAAAAACGGACCATGATTTACGGATATGCACCTGGAATGTCCGGACTCTCTACAGAGAAGGTGCATCTATCCAACTGGCGGAAGCCCTCGCAAAAATAAAGGCTGACATCACCGCCATCCAGGAGATGCGATGGAAAGGGCAAGGCTGCTCTAAGCGAGCAGACTGCGATATTTACTACAGCTGCCATGCGGAGAAGCGCGAATTCGGATGCGGCTTCGTCGTAAGACGAAAACTACGCCACCTTGTTTCTCGGTTCACACCAGTGAACGAAAGGTTGGCGACGATACGCATCAAGGCGAAATTTTTTAATGTAACCTTAATTTGCGCGCACGCCCCGACGGAGGAAAAGGACGATGCCGCCAAGGATGCTTTCTACGCGAGCCTAGAGGACGTGTACGATCGCTGTCCGGCCCACGACGTAAAAATAGTCCTCGGCGATTTTAACGCAAAGGTCGGAAAAGAAGGCGTCTTTGGCCCCACTGTCGGTCAGTTCAGTCTCCACGAGGCCACTACGAACAACGGTCTAAGACTGATCGACTTCGCCGCGGCACGAAACATGGTAGTAAGTAGCACCAGATTCCAACACCTCGACATCCATAAGGCCACCTGGCTGTCCCCTGATCAAAAAACACGAAACCAAATTGATCATTTTGTGATCGACGGAAGGCACGCTTCTAGCGTTCTGGATGTGCGTACATTTCGGGGAGTGAACATCGACTCCGACCACTTTCTTGTTGCAGCCAAGATCCGCATGCGGTTATGCAATGCAAAGAACATACGCACAGGAATGCAACGAAAGCTAGACGTCGCTAAGCTGCAATCACAAAGGACAGCTGAGGCCTACTCCGCTCAACTCTCGGTTAAGCTCAACCAACCAACCTCACAACACGATGATGCCGATGGACTTTGGGCGCACATCTCCCACTCCATGCGCGCTGCCGCTGAAGAAGTGATTGGTTTCCGGCGCCCGCAACCTCGGAACCAATGGTATGACCAGGAGTGTCGCGACGCGACGGCAGCAAAAAACGCCGCATACAGAAAGACGCTGCAGTCAGCTACAACGCGAACCGTGCGAGAAAAATATCGTGAAAAGAGGAAGGAAGAGAGACGCCTTTTCAGACGCAAAAAAAGGGAGCAAGAAAAGCGTGAGCGTGAAGAAATTGAGGTGTACAAAGGCAAGAAGGATGCACGAAAATTTTACCAACAGGTTAAGCGTCTAACCCAAGGTTTCAAGCCCGGAGCATCCACTTGTAGAGATGGGAATGGAAATCTGGTTACAGATACGCAGTGCGCACTGAGATTGTGGAGACAGCATTTTTCCAATCTGCTTACGGGCGATGATCCCACCAACTCCGCCCATGGAGAATGCAGTTCGCCACAACCAATCGACGATGACGAAGTAGAAGTTCTACCACCTAGCCATGACGAGGTTCGAGTTGCTATCCAGCGGCTCAAAAACAACAAAGCAGCGGGTGCTGACGGCCTGCCAGCTGAACTGTTTAAAGCCGGCGGCGATGAGTTGATAGGGTGCATGCATCAACTCATCAGCAAAATATGGCTAGCGGAATGCATGCCCGACGATTGGAATCTCAGCGTGCTTTGTCCCTTACTTAAGAAAGGAGACCCGACAATTTGCGCCAACTACCGAGGTATCAGTCTTATTTCCATCACATATAAGGTCCTCTCGAGCGTACTATGTGAAAGACTTAAGCCGTATACAAAAACACTGATTGGACCTTATCAGTGTGGCTTTCGACCTGGTAAATCCACCATAGACCAGATTTTTACACTGCGCCAAATCCTGGAGAAAACCCACGAAAAGCAAATCGACACGCATCATCTCTTTGTCGATTATAAAGCTGCGTTCGATAGCCCGAGGCGGGATTGCCTATACGCAACAATGTCTGAGTTCGGTATACCTGCAAAGTTGATAAGACTCTGCAGGATGACGTTGAGCAATACTTGCAGCTCCGTCAAGGTAGGAAATGACCTCTCCGAAACCTTCCATACTGAACGAGGTTTCAGACAAGGCGACCCGCTATCTTGCGATCTCTTCAACATCATCATGGAGGGGATCCTACGAAAGGCCGGTGTGCATCGCAATGGCACCATTTTTTACAAAGGTGTTCAGCTCCTTGCGTATGCTGATGATATTGATATCATCGGTAGAACCAAGAGAGATGTCACTGCTGCTTTCACCGCTATCGAAAAAGAATCAGCCAAGGTGGGTTTGACGGTAAACGAGGGTAAAACGAAGTATATGCTGCCTGCTGGCAGGGGAGCGGGGCGGCTAGGCTCTCACGTTTCAACAGGCAACTATAACTTTGAAGTGGTCAAGGAATTTACCTACCTTGGCACCGCCATTAACAGCAATAATGATGTCAGCCTGGAGATAAAGCGAAGAATAACAATTGCTAATAGGTGCTACTACGGGCTTAGTAAGCAATTACGTTGCAGAGCCCTCTCTCGATCGACAAAACTGACACTCTACAAGACGCTCATTATACCTGTGCTTCTTTATGGCGCTGAGGCATGGGTTGTCTCGCAAGCAGACGCAGCCGCTCTTGGGGTGTTTGAGAGAAAAGTTCTTCGCAAAATCTTCGGTCCTATTCGAGTTGGCGACGACTATCGCATACGAATGAACCACGAGCTGTATGAGCTATACGACGACATTGAAGTAGTTCAGCGTATCGCAATCCAGCGATTACGCTGGCTAGGTCATGTCCATCGTATGAATGACGATGCTCCAGCGAAAAAGGTGTTCGAGGCGAAGGCCGAAGGCCGACGACGAAGAGGGAGACCATGCCTCCGATGGATTGACCAGGTCGAGGAAGCCCTAACCGCGCTTGGCGAAACCAATTGGAGAAGGCGCGCGCGAAGCAGAGGCGCCTGGCGAGAGCTGATGAGATCGGCCGAAACCCGACGACGGGTTGCTATGGCCACCTAAGTAAGTAAGTAATATGAAATTATGAATCTCACCCGTTTCTAGTGTGTATTTTACTATAGAATATAGATTTTTCTTTAATGTTCCTATCTATGTAAAAAATGTTTAGAATACATAAATTACAATAACAATAATAAATAATAAATGTAAAAAAAATTATGTAGTTTATGACATTTATGCCATTTTTTTTTCTTCTAACTTTAATAATATTTTTAATTTTACAATATTAACTTATTCCTATTTTCTATAAATATATATTTTTAATGTTATATCTTATTGTCATTCGATCCTAATATTGTATAAAATTGTCTCTACTCAATATTTATTTTTTATTACTGCTTTCACTAGTTCCTCGTGAACTACAGATAGCAGTTCTTTTTCACCAATTCTTTGTTAAATTAATGATATATTTATGCATAATTGTATTTTCAAATGTAATTGTGAAATAGAAAATAAAATTAAAATTCGAAAATTCAAATTCAATTTCAAATTTAATTGAAAGGTTCTCTAAGTCTATATGAATAGGTCATAGGACTTGGTGCAATTGCTTAGGCCAATATATGAGACCATCCTTCAACTTCAGCAGGAGTAGCTTTTTGTGGATGATTCTTCAAGGCCTAGATTGATTTGAAGTTAAGAGTAAAGGCCAATAAGTCTCAAACGGTTTCAACGCTTCAGAAGTGTATTGAAGAAAGGGAACTGCACTTATTAAATACGGATGTTGTAAGTACAGCGTTATTTTTAGACCCCCGGCTCCGTAGAACCTTTACTTCAGAAAGGAAAGAAACTGCTAAGAAGCACTTAAAACAACTTGCATGCCACATTATTAACAGGGACAGGGTTGATACTAATCCGTTTAAGGTTTCATTGAATTATTGGCAACAAGAACTTTTCGAATACTATTTTAGACTAATTACACCAGTAAAGTGGATTCTCCACCACTTGTTTGCCAAGAAGTTTCCACTCCAAGTTTCGTAATCGATGAGTCCACGAACCAAAGCACCTCATAATTTCTCAGAGAATCATTGAGAAAACTGGAAGTTGAAGACTCTTCGGGTGACGATTTGGATGACGAAACTAATCGAAAGGTCATTGCTGCGTATAATGCGATCGACAATTTTAAGACACCCCGTATCGATATCGACGTCGACCTAATGGAGTATTGGAGGAAACAAAAATATTTGTCACCCATGTTATGGCAACTCGTTTGTATTGTTCAAGTAGTACCAGCTACACAAGTAACGGTTGAACGATCTTTTTCAGCTCTAAGGCTTGTCCTGAGTGACTTGCGATGCAATATTTGTAAAACTCAAACAAAATCAAATATAAAAAATTATTATAGAATTACTTGATTTTTTCTCAATGATTGGTATTGGTAACGAAAAAAATTAATTTCAGAAAATAACAATCATTAGTCAACCAAATAAATATTTTCGTCACAGATAAAAGTTGCACGGGAACTGAAAAAAATTTCTCTGAAAAATAAAAGTTATCCATAACGAAAACAATTTATGTCCCAAATTTGCCCAATTTTTTGTGCAGTGAAATGTTAAATAACAATTATTTTCGGTCGCTGGTTAAATTGTTGAAATTCAATTGAAAATATTAAATTGTACAGGAATTACAATGTCGAACATGGTGCAGAGAGCTCATAATAAGTTGTTTTTAATTTTGTACAAGTATGTTGTAAAAGCTGTGATATAATAATTTTCTGCCGAAAAGTTTTTAGGAATTGACCTAATTTCAAAAGTGTACTTTTCAAAAACAAACTGTTCTTAAGTTTTATTATCATCAACCACAATTATGTTAATAAAAAATCCGAAATAAGTCAGAAAGGCAAAAATGTTCAAACTAAAAACCTTTCTTTCTTCAGCAGTGCCAGTTCGTTGCTTAAGTCTTTTGTTTACAAAATCAAGGGCAGTTGAACTGTCATTAATATATTTATTTAATTAACATAGAGTGTGTTTATAAAAAAAAATGAATGTATACTGGTAGTATTCATGAACTTCTTACTTCCCAATTAATCATCAGAGTATGAGCAACAAAGCATTCCAAGAGATTAGCATGCAAAGCATGCATGATTTCTCGTAAAATAAGGAAACATATCAATCGCATATATTCACACATATTTTGGAGTTTCTCGACAATATAACGCATAATATATTATTCTATCTTTAAATCACACACACACACACACACACATACAAATACGTTGAATGCAAGCTTACTCTCAAGGGAAGAAAGACATTACAAGCTGAACTGCTGCTGAATATTTATTTTTTTTTAATTTTTTGTTAGTTAAAAATGAATTTAATAGTTATTGCATTGAAATAATTTTTTGTTTTATATTGGTCTTTGTTATTCAACTATAATTCCATATATGTTATTATTTTATTGCAGGAAAAAAGTGAAATCCAGCAACGGTAACATCAAACAATCAACGAACAGCACTTCAATATACTGGTGGTGAAGAGAAAAAAAAACCAGCCAGAAAAAACGTAGCTGTTAAAAAAGCATGGGAGCTGGCTGTGCAGTATCAGCGGTGGCATGGCTGCTGGTAAGTATGACTCAAATGTTTGTTTGTCACAAGTCAAGCGATGAAACACCTTATGCAAAACACTCACGTCACGCTGATCTGCGCCTTGTACAGTTCAGGAAAAATCTCGGAGATCCCTGCAATGGCGTTGAACTGGTGCCTTATCCCGGAGACTGTACAAAGTATCTTTTCTGCTTGTGGAATCGCTTGCAAGCTGGTAACTGTGGTCCTGGCTTGCATTTCAATGAGGCAATCAGCAACTGCGATTGGCCAGAATCAGCTAATTGCAAGGACAATGGTGTTCGAGAACCTATCAGGAATGAATTAACGGACAAAAAAAAACCAGAACCAGTAAAACCTGGTTATTATAAAGTCGTCTGTTACTTCACCAGCTGGGCTTGGTATCGTAAGGGTATAGGAATCTTCATGCCCGATAACATCAACACTGACTTGTGTACTCATGTGGTATATGGTTTTGCCGTTCTCGACTCCTCCGATCTAGTGCTACGTACCCACGACTCTTGGGCTGATATTGACAACAATTTCTATACGCGCGTTAGTGGGCTCAAGAGTAAGGGCGTCAAAGTGAGCTTGGCTCTGGGAGGTTGGAATGACTCACAGGGTGACAAATATAGTCGTCTAGTACGCAGTGCAACATCGCGTACCCGCTTCATAATGCATGCCATTGAGTTTATGGAGAGGTACGGTTTCGAGGGCTTGGACTTGGATTGGGAATATCCAGTTTGCTGGCAAACCGAGTGCAACAAGGGCTTCCCAGATGAGAAGGATGGTTTTACGGCCCTGGTGCGAGAGCTTTCAGACGTCTTCCAACCTAAGGGTCTGCTCCTTTCGAGTGCCGTCTCGCACAGCAAGAAGATCATAGATGCGGCTTATGATGTACCTGAAATTACCAAATACTTTGATTGGATTGCTGTAATGACTTACGCTTTCCACGCTCAGTGGGATAAGAAGACTGGACACGTTGCACCTTTGTTTCACCACCCGGATGATGATAATGAATATTTCAATGCCGTAGGTTTTTTTTATTAAGCCACCAACTCTTAAATTTTCATTAACGAAACACTATAATTCTTCCAGAACTTTTCTATAAATTATTGGATTAAGCAAGGTGCACCATCGCGTAAGATTGTCATGGGCATGCCTATGTATGGTCAGTCATTTACTCTGGAAAATTCAAAAAATAATGGGCTTAATGCTAAAGCAGCTAGTGCCGGACAAGCAGGGGAATTTACAAAAGCTGCTGGATTTTTGGCATACTACGAGGTAAGATTTATTATATTTTCCTATGAAGAAACTGTGATAACAATAGATTTACCTCATAAAAGATATGCGATCGAATTAAGAACCATGGCTGGGAGGTGGTGCAGGATGAGCGTGGCCGCATGGGTCCTTTTGCACGCATGGGCACTCAATGGGTTTCCTTCGATGACGCTGCCATGATACGTAAGAAGTCACAGCTCGTACGCTCTTTGGACTTAGGAGGTGGCATGGTTTGGGCTCTCGACTTGGATGATTTCCGCAATCATTGCGGTGAGGGCGTTTATCCACTATTGACACAAATCCATGATGTACTAAAGCATCCTCCCACGGGTTATGAACCCACACGTAGGTTTTAATTCGACACTTAGACGTCCGTGAAGATATTTTTTTTTTAATCTATTTTTATTTGTAATCTGTCAAAAAGAAAAAAAAAACAATAAGCAAATGTTGTCACATATAACTAATATAACAGTATAGTAAAACTCCAATGAGTATAACTATATAAACATAAGATAGTTTTACATCTTCAGTTAGTTACTTCAGGACATTATATAGTACATTATGTAAATATGTAAAATTAACAGATTATTTTTATTTTAATATTTGTATTACTTAATTAACGATGAGGTAAATCCAAGATATGGTAACGTTTTAGTCTTCTTGTCGATGAACTACTATCTAAAAGACCTATAGCTAATGTGTTACTATTGTAACGAAGTGTTTTTCCTAAGGCTGAGGTACGCTCGCCGGACCGAGGATCGTTGCAATAATTTATATAAATTACGAACGCCAAATCAAACTATGGGTTTTAAATTATAATCAACAATGCTTTTATTTCACAATTTAATTCCTTAACCTATCTTAAGACTAACCAATCAAGTTATTTCAATAGTTTATATTTTAATTACTCGACCATTAATTAATTATTTAAGCTTTATATGTAAAATATGTTGTAATTTTAGATTGTATTATAATTAAACAAATCTTACCAATGAATATTTTAATTTACTATATTTAAATGTGCAATGATTGTGTCCTTACTTGCAATCTCATTGATTTGGTGTACTAAAATCTTTCTAACGTACTCAGCCGGGGAAAAATGGGTTAAACAATGGAAGTGGTTCTAAGGTTGGAGTACCTGTGCGACTAGTCTCATCTTACGCAGGTACAAAATATTAAGGAGCCCTTGTGCGAATAATTTCGTCTTACGCAGGGATTAAGGAGCAGGGTGCCTGTGCGACTAGTATCATCTTACGCAGGCACTAAAAGGTTAGGTGGATAAGTGGGAATATGCGGGAAATGGTGAGTGCTTGTGGCTATTAATCTATATATAAGATAGGTTTGGGAGCACCTGTGCGACTAGTCTCATCTTACGCAGGTACAAATAGGTTGTGGCCCTTGTGCGAATTACTTCGGCTTACGCAGGGTTGTAGGAGCAGAGCACCTGTGCGACTAGTCTCATCTTACGCAGGCACCAAAAGGTTAGGAGGAAATATGTGGGAAAATTAAGGATATCTGTGGTTCTTGCTAACTTTAAGATAGGTTTGGGAGCACCTGTGCGACTAGTCTCATCTTACGCAGGTACCAAAAGGTAAGGAGCCCTTGTGCGAATAATTTCGGCTTACGCAGGGTTTAGGAACAGAGCACCTGTGCGACTAGTCTCATCTTACGCAGGCACCAAAAGGTTAGGAGGAAAGTGGGAATACGTGGGAATCTTTAGGGATTTTGTGGCACTGAAGCCGTTCTGCAAAAGCTGTGAGGCTTACACGCAAGGAATTAATATTGGCAAGATTAGAAATTACGTTAAGGTTTGAAAATACTTATTATCTATACAATATATTCAGTTTAGTAAATCTTTAAATTAATATAAATGAAGGGGTGATACTTATAACTCCAATGGTCGTTGTTGTAGAGTGCGTCACGAAGTTCCGATGCGATGCTGCTACTATCAATTGCGCTATCGGCGCTGTAATTCTGTTACTGCCGATCGTGACTGCGCTGTTGGCGGTAATTTTTGCCGCTGTCGATATTGCAGCTTCGCCGCTGCCGATCGTGGCTGCACTGCCAGCGCAGACTCTCTGCTGCTGCTGACGGTGACTGCGCTGTCGGCGCTATACTCTGCTGCTTCGACGTGACTGAGCTATCGACGTTGCAGGTCCTTCTGCCAACTCGACTGCGCTCCCAAGTCCGGTCGCTGCTGCTGTTGATAGACTTCGCGGTTCTGCCCTAGTTGTCAACCACTGTTGACGTAGACTTCTACTCGGCTTCGCGTTTTGGCACTATTTAAAATAAACTTCACTGATCCGTGGTTCAAGACTGACTGAACTTCACTCGTTCACGGCACAAGACTGAATGACTGAACTTCTTCGCGGCACAAGACTGAATGCCGAACTTCTCTCAAGTTCTTTTCTTCGAACCTCGCTGTTGAGTATCCGACTCCTTAGGTATCTCTTTCTGGCGTGTGTGGCTCCTGCCACTGTCTTCCTCTACTTGGGTTTTTTCCATTGCAGGTGTTCACTTCTAGCTAGACATCGTCCGATCGTCCCGTTAGTACATGCAAATATAAGAAAGAAACCCATTAAAGAATACACCACGCCACTTTATTAATATGCACACAATTTCTAGTGCGCAATTAATAATAACCTTGAACCTCATGACGTTAAAAACAACTCATGTTTGGTATCGTCACCCCAGTAGGAATGAGTGCCTACATTACCTGTACCTATGTGTAGTGTAATGCCTATGGTTTCTTGCTATAAGAAACACACTCTGGTTGTCCTATGTTATTTGATATTTGGAGTTAAACTTTTATCTTTATATTATAATATACATTACCCCACATATTCTAATATATCTAGCATTGATAATAAAAGATATTTGTTCAGCTAGTAGAAAACAGTTTATTTTGTTAAATGTGTATGTTTTCTAATACACATTTAAATAACTAGTATTTCAAACCAAAATATATTTTAATAAAGATAAATAAAATAAAATTAATATCTATATTCTTAATCCTAAAAATTCATTATTCTTAAACCTAACTTAATAACTATAACTTAGCTTACAAACGACGTGCCTAACTACACCTTCCTCGGGCATGTCCTCACATCCCTAATGCCTACTTGGACATTCTCCCTTACTCTGGGTCGACCTACAACCCAGAGGGAACCTGAAAAGAGAATGATTACATTAGTATTAAACATGTAAGGGCAAAACTTCGCAGTAGTTTTGGTCCTTACACTATGACTTTCGAGCCGGTTGAGGTATCCTTCACTAAACCATTTAATTTCACACTTTACAAAAGGAATGTTTAAGCCATTGTGGATCTGATCATTACGTACAAACCATGGAGCATTAACAATGCCTCTCAATGTATTCGATTGATAGCGTTGCAGAATCTCGATATTTGAGTTGCTTGCTGTACCCCATAATTGGATACCGTAAGTCCAAACTGGTTTTAAAATTACTTTATATAGCAAAACCCTATTCTCCAAACTTAACTGCGAGTTTTTACCAAGGATCCAATACATTTTTTTAGTTTTGATATTAAGTTGTTGCTGTTTAGACTTGATATGTTTTTTCCAGGTAAGTCTGCGGTCAAGATGAAGTCCAAGATATTTCACGTTATCGCTGTGATGTATTTGCAAGCCATTAAGTGTAACAGATGGGCAGTCACCTTTTCTTAAAGCAAAAGTTACTTGTACACTCTTATCAGAGTTAACCATGATTCTCCATTTCTTCAACCATACTTCAATTTTGTTAAGTTCGGCTTGCATTAGGGCAGATTCCTCCGCAGGTGTTGCACTTATTGCTATTATGGCCGTGTCATCTGCATAAGTTGCTATGGAAACATCATCATTTACTGGCAAGTCAGCTGTGAATAAAGTGTAGAGAACTGGCCCCAAGACGCTTCCTTGAGGGACACCAGCATTAATTGAACATATATTTGAGTTTTCCCCACTCATTTTGACATAAAAGCTACGATTACTTAAGTATGAGTTTAGTACCATAAAGTAAGGGGCAGGAAGAAGTTTTTTATTTTGTATAAAAGTCCTGGATGCCATACCCTGTCGAAAGCTTGCTGAACGTCTAAGAACACACCATTACAAAATTTTTTGTTTTCCAGCGCATCAGATATTAAATTGACGATTCTGTGGCATTGTTCGGGAGTAGCGTGTGATCTTCTGAACCCAAACTGATGTTCAGGTATAATATCGTATTCTTCCAAGACCGGTAACATTCTTCGCAAGAATATTTTTTCAAATATCTTCGAGAAGACTACCAGCAAACTAATCGGGCAGTAGGATGAAATCATGTTTTCAGGCTTATTAGGTTTTTGTATCATGATAACCTCGGCGCATTTCCATTGGGTTGGAAAATAATCAAGTCTTAAAATGGCATTTAATATTAGGGTTAAGAAAACAATGCCCTTTCGTGGTAATGAACAAAGTACGTTTGCATCTATACAGTCATATCCTGGAGCCCTTTTATGATTTAATTGTAAAATTTCATTATGTACTTCAGTTGGGGATATATGCCGAATAGGTAAGTACATTTGACAAGGCGAATCAAGAAATTGATGTATATAATCTTCATTTGACACGTCAGCAGTTGGATGAGGTTGAAACATTGAAGATAGATGCTCTGCAAAAGCTTTTGCTTTTGATTCATTGGATCTTAGCCAGTCTCCATTTCCAGATTTAATAGGAACATTTCGTTTGATTGGACGCTTCAAGTATTTTGCTGCTTTCCAAAGACTGTAATTGTTATTTTTTGACGCTGGATCAAGTTTCAAGAGAAATTGAGTAGTTGCCTCTTGTTTTAAATCATATAAGCGCTGTTTAAGATCTTTTGCTGCCCTATTAAAGAGTGTCTTGTCTGAAGGGCTTCTGCTTACATGCCAAGCTCTTCTCAATCTTCGTTTCTCTCTTATAAGTGACCTTACTTCAGCTGATATTAAAACTTTATTTCTTTTGCTGCCCTATTAAAGAGTGTCTTGTCTGTAGGGCTTCTGCTTACATGCCAAGCTCTTCTCAATCTTCGTTTCTCTCTTATAAGTGACCTTACTTCAGCTGATATTAAAACTATATTTCTTTTTATTTCCCTTGAAGGTGGTTTAGATAAAAATGCTGCTTCGTGTATTATTGTTGTTAGCGATTCCGCTGCTTCGTCAATATCTTGGCCAGATTTTAGTGATATGTCTAACCTTATGTTATTGTCAATCAAATTTTTGAATAAAACCAAGTCCGTTTTTGGTGATGAAATTCGACAGTTACTTTGCACGTTATGGATTGCCGCGCTGTAGGTAACTAGAATAGGCGAATGATCTGAACTCAGCTCATAGCTGTCAATTATATCCAAATGTTGAGTAGGAATGCCTGAGTAAACCACGAAATCTAAAAGATCCGGTATTCTTCTAGGATCACTGGGCCAATAGGTGGGATTTCCAGTAGATAAAGTATAAAGATTGTTGGCAGCAATACATTTTTGAAGCTCTCTTCCTTTGGGATTAGTTAATCGTGATCCCCACCATGGATGCTTAGCATTATAATCTCCTCCAGCAATAAATTTTGGACCCAATTTTGAAAAAAAGTTTTGGTAATCACCAGCTTTAATGGAATAGCGAGGTGGAAAATAAACCGCACATAAGCATATGCTAAATTGTGAACATTTAATTTCAATACATGCTGCTTGAACATTCCTTTCTGCTATATTATGCATATAGTCATAACTTAGATTATTTTTGATTAAAATTGCCGAACCACCATGGGCTCTATTATCAGGGTGGTTCGCTTTAACTATGTCATAGCCGTTAATTTTAAAATAGCTCCTATCGGTAAAATGTGTCTCTGAAACAAGTAACACATCAATGTTGTTTAAATTAAGGAAAACTTTTATTTCTTCTGTATGGTTAGAAATGCCGTTAGCATTCCATATTGCAATTCGCAAATCTAGTTGCATAATTTGTTTTTTAAAATTGTCTTGCTTAATAAGTTATTTGTTAGTTCAAACTGTTTGGCAAGCAGTGTTTAAATTTTTTCTAGTGTGCTTAAATCAGTGGGTTGTAAATCGCCTTTCAATGCTTGAGCATAGGACAAACGGTTTGAAGTATCTATACTTTGAATTGTTCTCGGTGTTGTGGAAAATTGTTGCTGACTTATACATACAAGGGTTGTTTAGGATTTGTTGTGTTCTATTCTGTTGTGAGTTTTTTCTAGCGACAAGTTCTTGATAAACCCTACAGCCTTTATAGCTAGCTGCGTGATCTTGAAGGCAATTTACACATTTCGCCGGAGCACTGATATCTTTTGGACATAGTTTAGTTTCATGACTCAATGAACATTTAACACATTTAAACCTTTTTGTGCAATACGATTTGGTATGACCAAATTCTTGGCAGCGATAGCACTGAACAATGTCGTTTGCTTTTCGTGGGGGATCAACAGTAACAATTGCATTGCCTATATGCTTGAGCTTGTAAATATCAGCGTTGTTGTTATTTGGCTCAAGGTCTACGAAAAACATGTGCAATGGCTCTCTTGTTATACGACTACGCTATTGTTTACGTTTCTCACTTTGTGGCCCAATTCTTCTAAATCTTTTTTAATGATCTCTACTGGCATAGAGTAATGTATGTTTTTAAGAACTACTCTAAAAGCTCTGTTTTGCTTAAGTTGGTAGGTATGAAAATTGATTTTATCATTTTTGAGGTTTGATGTGAGAGCTCTATATCTATCCACTGTTTTAACCATTACCCGTATGTGGCCATCACGCATAGCTTTGTAATTATATTCATCGTTAGAAAGAATTTTAGAAATATATTTTACCATACCAGTTACGTCACTGACATTGGAAAGAAATATAGGCGGTGGTTTTGGAGTATTGCATTCATATTAATCTCGTCATCTGCCTGGTCATTGTCATCATTTTGTAGAGCAGCAAATCTGTTGTTATAGCTGGAAGCAGTTTGATTGTTGTCAGTAGCCAGACATTTTCGCTGGACATCTGGCGAGTTCACATGCACTCGCTTTCCTTTTTGTGGACTGACCACTTGTTGCCAACCGACGGCATCACAATCATCTTCGTCTTCACTCATGCTAGCACATGCACTTGCTAGTAATATTTGTAACTGTTTTTTTTTTCTTTTAATGTTTTCTTTATTTTTGTTTTGATCACTTTAAAGGTGTTTGTTATACAAACAAAACAAATTCAATTTGCTAAGAACACAATACGTAGTGATAAATTACAACCGTTCTCTTCAACGTTTGGAAGACCACTCTGCGTGAAGATATAAAAATTAATTTCCTAAAAGCTGGACACATCGCTGTGGATCTAGAGTTTATGGAGGGGCCTCAATCTTCATCAGAGCTGGAGATACTCAATGACATTGAAATCGAACATGACACCATTGAGAATGTAATTCAACTTAATTCCGATGTCGAAGAGGATGAGCAAGAGCAAGAACCCGTTACTGGTTCTAATCGCTTCAAGGTTGTTTGCTACTTTACCAACTGGGCCTGGTATCGTCAGGGTGGTGGCAAGTATTTGCCCGAAGACATTGATGCCGAACTCTGTACGCATATCGTTTATGGCTTTGCTGTGCTAAATCGTGACACTCTGACCATCAAACCCCATGACTCTTGGGCTGATTTGGATAACAAATTCTACGAACGAGTCGTTGCTTTACGCGCCAAGGGCGTTAAAGTTACTGTTGCCATTGGCGGCTGGAATGATTCGACCGGTGATAAATATGCACGTCTTGTGCTTAGTGCTGCATACCGTTCACGTTTCGTAAGCAATGTAATCGAGTTTATTGAGAAATATGGCTTTGATGGTTTGGATCTTGACTGGGAATATCCAGTTTGCTGGCAGGTAGACTGCAAGAAGGGCTCTTCCGATGAAAAGGAGGGCTTTACCAGTTTGGTGCGTGAGCTCTCAGAGGCTTTCAAGCCGCGTCAACTCTTACTCTCCTCTGCAGTTTCGCCTAATAAGAAGGTCATTGACGCCGGCTATAATGTTCCAAAACTGTCACGCTACTTTGACTGGATTGCTGTAATGACCTACGATTACCATGGTCAATGGGATAAGAAGACTGGTCATGTGGCACCCATGTACGATCATCCGGATGGTACGGAGACATTCAATGCCAATTTCTCCATCAACTATTGGCTGCAAAGTGGTGCCGATCGTGAGAAGTTGATCATGGGTATGCCCATGTATGGAAAATCCTTCTCTCTAGCTCGGGCCAGTGCTCATGATCTGAATGCTCCTACTTATGGTGGCGGAGAGGCCGGAGAGGCAACGCGTGCTCGCGGTTTCTTGTCCTTTTATGAAATCTGCACTTACATACGCAAACGCGGTTGGAATGTGGTGCGTGACTCTCGTGGACGTATGGGTCCATATGCCTATCACCGCGATCAGTGGGTCTCCTTTGATGATGCACCCATGATAAGGCACAAGAGTGAGTATGTACGTGCCATGGGTCTTGGTAGTGCTATGATTTGGTCTTTGGATTTGGATGATTTTAAAAATGATTGTGCCTGTGAATCGTATCCACTGTTAAAGACCATCAACCGAGTTTTGAGAAACTATCCTGAACCACACGCCAAATGTCAGTTGGAACTTGGAGATCACACAATGAGTAGGCATTTTTCAAAAATCGTCTTACCGAAAAGTATTAAAATTTTTCTTATTTTGCTTTCTAAATAGTTGCTACGGGCATTAGACCTTCGCAAGACCAAAAAGTGAAACCAACAGTGAATACCGTTGTAGAGCAAACTGCGGCAATGAAGGAACCATCTGCCGAAATCAAAGAACCAATTGTGGAGGAACCACCAGTCATGCGTGTGGAGTGTAATGGAAGAAATTTCGTACCACACAAACAGGACTGCAATAAATACTATATTTGCCAGCATAATGAACCAATCGAACAACGGTAAGTAATGGCAGCAAATAACCAATTTATATTTACAATAAAACTGATGACAGCTGTCCGGCTGGTCTGCACTGGAACGTGAATTACTGTGACTGGCCGCAGAATTGTAAATGTGCTGTACACAACGATCTAACGACAAAAGCTCCCGTCGTTATTCGACCCAAGCCTCAGACAACACCAAAACCAGCGAATAATCCAAACAAGGAACATACCAAGAAGCCTACAGGCGAACCAACGAAGAAACCACCAACGCGACCTAAGCCAAAGCCCCCAACTCTGCCAACTGTGCCACTTGGCAAAAATGATGACTACAAGGTTGTTTGCTACTTTACAAATTGGGCCTGGTACCGACATGGTCAGGGCAAATATGTGCCCGAAGATATCGATGAGAATCTTTGCACGCATATCGTCTACGGCTTTGCAGTACTCAACAGCAGTACGTTGACCATTCGTACGCACGATTCCTGGGCTGACATTGACAATAGATTCTACGAACGTGTTGTAGCTTACAAAGCGAAAGGCATACGTGTTACCGTTGCTATTGGTGGCTGGAACGATTCGCTTGGCAGTAAGTATGCACGCTTAGTATTGGATCCTGAGGCACGTGCACGTTTCATTCAAAGTGTCCTTGACTTTATTGAGAATTACGGTTTTGAGGGCTTGGACTTGGATTGGGAGTATCCAGTTTGTTGGCAGGTAGATTGTACTAAAGGCTCACCGGAAGAAAAGCAAGCTTTTACCGCTCTGGTACGTGAATTGTCCGAGGCATTTAAGCCACGCGATCTCTTGCTATCCGCTGCAGTCTCACCTAGTAAGAAAGTCATTGATGCCGGCTATGATGGTGTAGCTCTGTCACGCTACTTTGATTGGATTGCTGTTATGACCTATGATTTTCATGGTCATTGGGACAAACAGACGGGTCACGTAGCTCCCCTGTACTTTGTTGATAGTGATACAAACGAATTCTTCAATGGCAACTTTTCCATACGCTATTGGTTGAAGAAGGGAGCAACTCCGAAGAAGCTTATTATGGGCATGCCACTATATGGACAATCCTTTTCGTTGGCCGATCCAAAAGAAACCGGCTTGAATGCACGCTCGATTGGACCCGGTCAGGCTGGAAGAGCGACAAGAGCAGGTGGCTTCTTAGCCTATTACGAGATCTGTGAGAAAATCAACAACGGTGGCTGGACAGTGGTGCGTGATGATGATCATACGATGATGTTGCCGATATTCGACGTAAATCTCAATTTGTGCGTAGCTTAGGCTTGGGCGGTGACATGGTGTGGGCTCTGGATTTGGATGATTTCCGCGGTCGCTGCGGTTGCGGCAAACATCCATTGCTGCGCACAATGAACCAGGAATTGCGTGGTATACTCGGCCAACCAACCAATGACTGCACGTGAGGTTCTTTGTTTTTAATTAGTACTAAGTTTAATTCAGTAAAAATGTAACTGTGCCAATACGTTCCACATAGTATATTTCTGCTTGAAATCTGTTTTTTAGATTTCATTTAAGAAAAGTAAAACTATATTCAACTTTTATGTAATCATCAAAATAAAATACTCAACGATTTCAAAATTTTTTTTTAATTCAATTTTATTTCAATAAAAAAGCAATTAAAATTATTGCTTTCGAAGAAAATATTTGTATAAATCTAAAAAGTAAGAGAATACGAATGGCATGGAAATACTTACACAGAAGCATCTTTTGAATGCACAAAAAACAAAGCAATTAATATCATCAGCTAGATAAATTTATATTTTAATTAGGGTTTCTTTTAAATGCTCTTATTTATTTCATAGATTTTGTTCTTGTTTTGTTGAAGTTATTGAAAAAAAAAAATTAACTCAATTTTAAACAATTATTGTGAAAAGACTATCAGCCCTATTACAGAATTCATCGTAATGCATTTCCGAGCGTAAGGCTACGCTACGAATACGACAAATTTGCTTATCCAAATTCCAAATGCAACAGATTGTAGCCTTACTCTTTTTGAATTTAATTTCGAACGAAACAGAGCGTAGCTTTACTACCCTTTTCAACAAACTACCCTCAAGCAGCTGATTTCAACAGAAGACAAATAAATAAAAAGCGAAATGAAAATGTTTTGGCCTGCATCGTATTTTTTAACAAAAGGGTTATTCTCTATGTCTAATAAATGCACGTTGCACGGTGCAAAAATAGAAAATATACAATCCGCCGCAACAACAAAATAAAAGTAAAAATAACCGTGCGCTATTTCCTATGTATGCTACACTGAAACCCATGTATACGGCGATGCTATGGAGAATAGTTTATGAAATGCAACCCTGTGATTGTAATGAGAGAGAAGTGCAGCTTATTATAGAGGTATTTAAGCTGTTGATTTTAATATGCTACGCCTGTACAATAAGGCGCACTCGATAAATTGGATATTTAGTATTGGATTGTTACAATCCGTACTCTCGTGCAATTATGCTAGACATAGAAAATACCCCTAATGATTTTTAATGGATGCCTTTGCGATTGCCATTTTCGCGCAACAAAATCACTCACTTTCAAGCAGTGCTTCTTTGTTCTTTCCTACATTTAAGAATTATGGAAAACTAAAAATCCACTGCTGAATTGTGGAAAATGTGGAATTTAAGGACAGAAACAACTAAGGGCTGGAAATGCTTGCCGAAGTTAAGGCATAACACTAGCCTCGGTTGAAAGCAATTCAAATTTTCTTTCACGGTTGTTTCGTCTAATCAATAATTTACGTATGGTTCCAATCAGTTCCTCTAAATAAGCTATCCCTTTCCTTTCAGGTCAAAGACCAAACCTTGTTTGTATAAGGTGCATGCCTTGGTTCTTTGATCTTTTTACAAAAAAAAAAAAAAAAAATTAAGATTTCTCACAGAAAGGAGCAATGAAAATGCATCAAAGAATATCGCGAGATTCCATCGATCCTTTTGAAATGAATAACGAAATGTAGGAAAAATTTAAACTAACAACATATTCATAGGTTAAAAACATTTATTTGACCTATATTTACCGAAAATTAGCCGTCCTAAAAACAGCTGTCAAAAGTTAATGCGTTCGGGTTGTGGAATTGCAATGTTACGAATCTTCGAATACGATGTAATGATCTAGATTATAGAATACACCGTTACGAATTCGAAAGAAAATTTCGGTATGACGAATTCTGGATAAAGGCTGTATAACACATAGATACTTGACATTTTTTTACGTAAATAATACAAAAAACATTATTCCAACTTTTTTTAATGCATCTTCATCTCGCTAGGTGGCGCTGAAAAAGTGTCGATTTCGGCTGGCATTACGATATTTTTCTCCCAATTTATAGAAAACAAAAAAAAAAATTTTAAGATTTATTGGAATTTGAAGAAAAAGTTTTGAAGCGTTGAGTTCATATAGCCATAACTTCTAAACTAAAAACCACCAATTTGAAATTTTTATGTTCTTTTATTTATACTTTAAGTAATATTTGTGGTTTTCTTAAGATTTTTTTATGCTCCGAAACATAATTTTATCAAAATTTGTTTTAAGCAATTAGTAATTAACCCTCCTGTGTATACGAAGGTACCTGGGTATCTTTTGCAATTTTAAAGCAAAAAAAGGTAACTTTCGTCTAAGGAACTATATACTGAAATCTTTAGTACCTTCCTAAAATTTATTTTTTTATTCAATAAAGTTTTTATATTGTAAAGAAAATGTTTTGGCAAGTTTTTATGAAAGATTTTTTAGTACTACCCCTTCGTCTTATACGAAGGTACCCGGGTACCTCCGGGTAAAATACATGCGAATTCGAACTGTTATGGTCTTTGTCGATTTTTTACGTTAAGAAAATCATGTACTGATGCAATCAGGATGATAGATTACAAAATTGCTTTGGATTTTTTCATTCACATCTAGTTTCTTTCATACAGATAGTGTAAAGGTACCAGGGTACCTTCGTATACACGAAAGGGGAAATTTTTTGTATACACATGATTTTTTCATTCATGTATAGTTTCTCTCATACAGATCGTATAAAGATACAAGGGTACCTTCGTATACACGAAAGGGGGAAATTTTTCGTATACACATGAGGGTTAAATAAACAAATATATATCAAATCGATGCAGAAAAAAAATAATAATAACTATAACTTTCACTTTTCCCGACCCCTACTCCGAGTAATAATCTTGACGCGATGTAGGGGCTTAAGTTGCAATGACACAATGCTGCCGGTTGGAGTAGTTCCTCCCTATAGGGCATAACCCTACAGCTCAGCAGAGCCTGCAGCTTTTGTGAAGCGACGAACTGAAAGTTACTCCCCCCTAATCTAGGGTGTCATGCGCACCGTGCCCATTGGATGGTTTGCAGTCAGGGGGTATACCGACTGTATTGGAACGGAGCCTTCATGATAACAGGCCGCCTCATGAAGTAACTGTGGCCTTAACATGGTATGCGGGCTCTGGCATGGTCGACCACCCTTTCCCAGCCATAACACATAGACTGCGACGCTTTTGTCCTCGGACACTAGCTACCGGCCGATTCCTAAAATATGAGTACAAACACAAAAAAAAACAAAACACAACAAACAAGAAGACTTGCGGGGAGTCACCGCAAGCAGAGCAGCAGACCTCATGGAACAGAGATTCCACGAAGAAGGTCAACGGCAAGGCACCAAACTTAGGAGAAATCCTCCTCCGCCAGCCAGAAGTCAAGTCAATAGGACTGCACGCAGCAATGATCAGGTGGAGCACAGAATCCATAATGACCACAGACACTGCAGCACACAGATTAGGAGGCACCCGTGCGGCAAAGATCGAGTGGAGCATACCATCCACAGCGGTCAAAGGCCTAGTACCAGCCACCTAAGAAAAACTACGAGCCCCAGGAGATCACATCCTGTCAAAATGCCCCCGGAAGAACACCGGGAAGATACGACGTCGGCCTAAAAAAGTATCCCAATTACGGAAACTGCGTCAACATCCAAGGATGCAGCACAGAAAAGGGAAACAGAAGAAGGGCAAAAACACAAGCCCTTCCACAGTAGACGTCGCCGTGTCCACCTCCCTCAGCGCGGGGAGCCAGGAGGGCTAGACGACCCACTAAGAGTCGGCCTAAGTGGAGCAGGCGTAAAATGGTATCTGCGCTATCTGGAACAGGGCATGGCACCCGAAGTAGCTCATGAAAAAGCGGTAGAGCATCGAGGTAAAGCTGGCGAAGCACCGGTACCAGAGGCAACGAAGAGGAGCTGCAGCGAGATAACGCCTCCTCAACGTCCAGAGAGCAAGAAGGTCAGAATAGCTCCTGGAAGCAACAGTAGGCCAGTGCCAGGGGCTAAGGTACCCGAGCCAGGACCACAGAAAAAGAGAATAAGCTATGCAAGCATAACCAAGGGCATCCAAATAGCGGTTCTGCCCAAAGAATACCCCCGGCAAATGCTAAGTCTGGATGAGCTCTCGGAGCTAGAAGAAGCCATACTGAGCGAAGTAGTGAAGGGCTGGTTCACCAAGCTACAGTTTGAGGGAATTCACTTCCGTCCGGGCATGTTACTGGTCGACTGTTCGAATCCCTCAACAGAAGAATGGCTGCGAGCAGCAGCACCAAAGCTCGAGCACTGGAAAGGGCTAGAACTTATGGCTTGCCTAGGGGAGGAGGTCCCAAAAGGACATACTGTTAGGATGTTCTTGCCAAGAAGTTCAAGTACGGAGATCAATAGATCGATGGGACTAATTGCCGCCCAGAACGATGATGGTCTCAATACAAAGTATTGGAAGATATTGAGCTCTAAGGATGAGGGAAGTGGGCACATGCTTACGTTCTCAACAGATAGGAAGTCACTTGAGACTATCAAGTCAAGAGGCTCAACTATAAGCATCCGCTTTGGAACCATTCCAGTGTTGGGCACAAAATCGCCACCAACGACCAAACCGTTCAAAGCAGCAACATCTACAGCTGCAGCGCCCACAGCTGTAACGTCAACAGTGGTAACGTCCACAGAAGCCACATCTGCGACTTTCAATGAAGGGAAAGACGCAACGCCACCAATACAACTAACTGGTGAAGTTGTTACGGAGAAGTTCGCCTACGTCTCGGTCATCACCGCAACACCTTCAATCGGAGATCAGGCAGAGGGCATGAACCTCGCTGCTCTCTCAAATGATAATAAGAGTGAACCTCTAACATAGGTAGAAGGAACGCTGCCTTAAGAAGAACGGGGCAGCAGCCCGGTGCTATGATCAGCACAGTAACCAGCACGAAATGTGCCCAGGTGAGCCTCCATCATGCAAAAGCTGCATCGACAGTTATTGCTCGGAGGTTCACCACAGAACAACTGGGCTTCGTGCTGATCCAAGAACCCTGGTGCTACAGGGGAAAAGTCAGTGGCCTCTACTGCAAAAAGGGTCAGGTAACTTGGGACCAGAGAACAACCAATCCCAGAGCATGTATTCTAATGCAGAAAAATATTAATTATATTTGTCTTTCAGAATTTATGACGCAGGACCTATCAGTTATCGAGACTCACATTGAAACTGATGGCAAGCACCACGTCATAGTGATCGCATCCGCTTACTTTCCTGGGGACGATCTCAACATTCCCCCAGCGGAGATAAAAAGACTTGTGGAGCACTGCAGGAAAGAGCAACTTCCACTACTCATCGGCTGTGACGCCAACACACACCACACAATTTGGGGAAGCACCGACGTCAACACCAGAGGTGAGTACCTTTTAGAATTTCTTTTAAGTAGTAATCTAGACTTTTTCAATGTGGGGGTAACACCTACCTCTGTGACTAGGGCTAGAGAAGAGGTCTTAGATCGCACCATAGGAAGCCCAGATGTTGGGGATATGATTAGGGAATAGAGGGTATCAATGGAACCTTCAATGTCTGACCATAGAATACTAGAGTTTAGATTTGGAGCAAAATGTCAAGAGATAGAACCCAAAAGAAACCCAAGAAATACCAGTTGGGACACATACACCAACACCCTGAAAGAAAACCTACAGAACTTAAAAGCTAGGAGTAGAATTAGTAACATCCTAAAACTTGAATGCTATGTAGAGCAGGTAAACAATGCAGTATATAATGCCTACGAATCTAGCTGTCCAACAGGGCACAAGGCAAGAACAAAACATACTCCTTGGTGGAGCGCTGAGCTGACCAGACTCCGGAAGAAGGTGCGATGCAGCTTTAATGCCGCAAAGCGCAACGGAGAATGGCACAACTACACGGCGACTCTGACGGAGTATAAAAAAGAAATCAGGAAAGCCAAAAAACAGAGCTTAAGAATTTTCTGTGAAGACATTTCTTCCACGCCAGCAGCAGCCAGGATACACAAAGCAATGGCTAAAGGCAGAGTGGAGACAAGAATGTCACTTTTATTGCCGGACGGAAGCTATACGCTTAGAGAAGATCAACGAGCCAGTCACCTTCTAGAAACTCATTTCCCGGACAGCACACCAGTAACTGAGTATGAGACGGCAGACAGGCAAATTGCTCCTAATCAAGAAGAATGGAAACTCGCAACGAGCATTTGTACTAAGGCTCGTTTAGATTGGGCACTCAGAACCTTTCCACCATTCAAATCAGCAGGTGTAGACGGCATCTTTCCTGCACTTCTACAAAAGGGTGCAGAAACTATATTGCCCCACCTAGTCAAAATAACTAGAAGCCGCCTTGCGCTGGGCTATATCCCAAGGAAATGGAGAAGGGCCATAGTCACCTTCATACCAAAAGTAGGGAAAACAGACTACACGCTACCAAAGTCGTTTAGACCCATTAGCCTTACCTCATTTGTACTTAAAACAATGGAAAAAATAATATATGACTATATAAGAACTGAGATTCTGGAAAAGGCGCCAATCTGCGCCTCTAGGTCTACAGAATCTGCCCTATATCAGCTGGCTAGTAACATCCAGTCGGCTCTCAAAAACAAAGAAATCGTACTATGTGCCTTTTTAGACATAGAAGGAGCCTTTGATAATACTTCTCACGAGGCTGTGATGATGGATATGCCAAATGCTTAGCACTAGAACTGCAGAAACAAAAGTGGGTAACACCACTTTAAGAATCAAAACAACAAAAGGCTGCCCACAAGGCGGAGTCCTTTCTCCACTGCTGTGGAGTCTTGTTGTGGACGAATTATTAACGATGCTAACCGAGAATGGCATTAAATGTCAGGGTTACGCAGACGACATCGCCTTAATAGCGAGAGGAAAGTTCGAGGATACACTCTGTAACCTGATACAGAGAGGACTGTCAGTAACAAAGGAGTGATGCAACACAGTGGGATTAAGTATCAACCCAGCGAAAACCACCATAGTACCTTTTACTAACAAAAGAAGCCTGCCAAACCTCCGAACAATGAGAATGGATGGCACTGAAACTCCCTTCAAAGGAGAAGTAAAGTATCTGGGACTTACACTAGATTCAAAGCTTCTCTGGAGAAGACATTCAGATGTAACTATAAACAAAGCAACGCGCGCACTCATGATATGTAGGAGCCTGGCGGGGAAAAGCTGGGGTTGTAACCCAACAATTCTCCGCTGGATGTATACCATGATGGTGAGACCCATCCTCACCTATGGTGCAATAGCATGGGCTGAGAGAACCAAGCTAGCCACAATGAGGAATATGCTAACAAAGGTGCAGAGACTGGCCTGTGTATGCATCACAGGGGCCATGAGGACATGCCCTACAGCAGCACTAGAAGTAATTCTGGACCTAACACCTTGTCATAGAGGGAGTAGCCAAGCGAACTCTGTTGTGCATTGCAAAAGAGGGGACAGGTTTAGGTAAAACTATCAGCAGTAGAGAGAAGGAGGATATTGCAAAGCACACTCCCTACATCGATCTACCAAAAGACGATATAGTAAAAAGGTATAACTTCGAAAAACACTTCGGTATTAAGCTTAGTACCAAGAAAGAGTGGGACAGCGAGATGAGATCGCAAGTCAAGAAACCACACAGTATAGCATGGTATACAGATGGGTCCAAGACATTGGAAGGTATAGGCGCAGGGGTGTACGGGCCAAGAACCAAGCACTTTGAACCTATGGGGACAACACCCAGTGTCTTCCAAGCGGAAATCCTAGCAATACAGCTGTGTGCACAATTCAATCTGGACCGTAAATACAAAGGTCAGGATATAGTTGTGATGTCAGACAGCCAAGCAGCAATCAAAGCATTAGTTTCCTGTGAGATATCATTGAGAATAACATGGTAATGCCTAACAAAACTCAACGAACTAGGCAAGAATAACACTGTTACTATACTTTGGGTCCCAGGACACAAAGAAATACATGGTAACGAAGAAGCCGATGGTCTAGCGCGACAGGGTGCAGCCACAAAATTTATAGGAATAGAACCATTCTGCGGACTGGGCACACATTCTATAAAAAAGAACTAAGAAGGGAGGAGAGGCATACACGTTCAAATCATTGGAAAAGCCTCCCAAAGCTAAGACAATCCAAATTGCTCCTCAGAGATTTTAACACTCGAAGAGCAAAAGTGTGCATAAGCTTAGGCAAACCGAATATCAGGATTCTAATGTTGTTCCTTACAGGACACTGTAAACTCAAATACCACCTGATGAAATTGGGTATAGAGACCGATAGTAACTGCCGTTTCTGTGAAGAAGCAGAGGAGACTCCAATACACCTACTTACAAACTGCGACGCCGTGGCTAGCAGACGTAAACTAGCACTGGGGAACTATGAGCTGAGTCTAGAACAGGTTTCATCCCTTGAACCTTAGAATATTCTCAAATTCATAAGCGAAATAGGGCTGGATGAAATTCTGTAATCCGCAAACCCAGCGGAGCTTTGAAAAGGAGGTACAATAGATCTCATTTAGGTCGCAGTACGCATCTCCACCACACAACATTAACATTAACATTATTCAAAGATGAAAAAAAAATAAAAATAACAGGTTGATCAAAAATATTAAATTTTTTAAATAAAACTATTTTTTGTTTTCTTTTTTATTTTTTCAAAAAGCCTAAACATTTAGCTTTCCAACGGTATATAATAATTGTAAGATCAATTTAAAAAGAGTTGAAAAAAATTCGATTAAAAACGTTCTTTATTTCGCTGCTTATATAGCACTGTGTCTTGAAAACACTTTAGCAAGCCATATAGCTGAATCGTGTCAATTTTTTATAAAATTTACGTTATAGTACAAAATTTGATCTTAAGTATAAAGAGTAATTTTATATATATTTTATATATTTTATATATTTTATATATTTTATATATTTTATATATTTTATATATTTTATATATTTTATATATTTTATATATTTTATATATTTTATATATTTTATATATTTTATATATTTTATATATTTTATATATTTTATATATTTTATATATTTTATATATTTTATATATTTTATATATTTTATATATTTTATATATTTTATATATTTTATATATTTTATATATTTTATATATTTTATATATTTTATATATTTTATATATTTTATATATTTTATATATTTTATATATTTTATATATTTTATATATTTTATATATTTTATATATTTTATAAATTTTATATATAAAATTGAGATTAAAGAGCAAGAGTAATTTTTAATAAATCATTTATGAGACGCAAACGTCCATTTGGGCCCACTGTGCACCGGACTATTGGCCTAGACGTAAAAAGCGCGATAAACTGTAATGATCTCCTTAGCTTCGGTATGTTTTTGTATCTTCGAATACTGTGGAATTGTTCTGGTGGGAAATAGCATGCACGTATGAAAAGACTGAGCTCGTCGGATGGGGGGGATCTTGCTACACCACACAGAAGCATCACTAAAAGAAATTAACGTGCCGGACGTATGAAAACCATGTATTAATGGAAAAACCCTATAATTGGACGGACGGAAAAAACTAATTTAATCGGTTTGGGTACAAAAGAAAACCTACACACAATTGAGGGATTAGATGTTTTAATCCCATGCCCATATCCCAACCATGCTACCAAAACTAAAACTCCACTTGCTTCGCGATGGCAACCCCTTTTGTTTAAACTCTTTTAATTCAAAAGAGTTTCAATGCATTTTGGTTATTTTGTTACACAGACCAGAGACTATAAATACTTATAGACATTGCATGTGAAAGGAACGGCACGAAATGAAAAATTTGCCCGTACAAGACAAGAGACCCGACGAGTAACAAACCTAGCGAGTACTCGCTTGCAAGAATTTGTGTTGCTAGCATAACATCATATGTTCCTTAAAGTTTTGTTTATGTTGCTAGAGTGTGTTGCTATATTTTATATACATATATTTTTTAGATTTCGCAGTAGTGCAGCATGTCGTTTGTTTAGGTTTTTTTTTGCTTGATTTGTTGTTGCTGCATTGGTTTTTTTTTTTGCTGCTATTTCTTGTGCTTGGATTTTGTTCACGTTTTGGCAGCTTTTGATCTTTAGAAATAAATCATATTTTTGCGATTTTGTCTATCTGAGGCAAAGGCGTTTAAGATAAATCGCTATATCTTTTTTATTTCTAATCGGATTCAAATGCTCCAAAGAACAAAATTTTAGAAAATGGATCAATCTGTCAAATGACATTAAAATTAAATTTTAGAAAAAAAAATTAATTATTTATTATCTACCTATTTTAAACCGATTTAAAACAAAAACTCTAATCTGCTGCACAGGGTTAAATTCACTCAATCCTTTTAATTTCACTTTTTTCAAGAAAATACTATTAATTTTGTTGTTATTCAAGACCGTCAGATATAAATCATATTTTTGCGATTTTGTCTATCTGAACCAAAGACGTTTTAGATATATCGCTTTATCTTTTATATTTCTGAACGGATTCAAATGCTCCAAAAGACAAAACTTTAGAAAATTTATCAATCTTCTAAATGACATTAAAATTAAATTTTAGAAAAAAAAAATTAATTATTTATTATCTACCTATTTTAAACCGATTTAAAACAAAAACTCTAATCTGCTGCACAGGGTAAAATTCACTCAATCCTTTTAATTTCACTTTTTTCAAGAAAATACTATTAATTTTGTTGTTATTCAAGACCGTCAGATATAAATCATATTTTTGCGATTTTGTCTATCTGAACCAAAGACGTTTTAGATAAATTGCTATATCTTTTTTATTTCTGAACGGATTCAAATGCTCCAAAAGACAAAACTTTAGAAAATTTATCAATCTTCTAAATAACATTAAAATTAAATTTTTAAAAAAAATAAACCAATTATTTATTAACTATTCTAACCTTTATCCTTTCAAATTACATCAAAATAAAGTTTTGCAAAAATTAATCGAATTCTTTATTTACTATTTTTACCTTTATCAATTCAAATAATACCAAAATTAAATTTTAACAGAATTAATCCAATTACTTATTAACTAATTTAAATAGATTTAAAACAAAAACTCCAATAATCACTTTTAATTGATTTTTTTTTTTAAGAAAAGACCATGAATTTTATTTTCTTATTTTATTTATTTAGAATTAAATTATGATTTGCCTAATTTGTTGTTAAGACAAAAATAAATACTAGTATTCTATTGCCACGCAGGACAATCGAGACTTATTTTTCTTTAAATTTAGATTAAATTGCGGTTCGGCCCATTTATATTAACAAAAAAATATTATTATTTTTTAAAGAAAGATGTAGGCTTATTAACAAATTGTAACCTCTAATTTTTGTATTAAATAGTAATACATATATGAAAACCAAAACAACTGAAATGCTTTTAAGGTTTTTGTTATATTGTTAACTTAAACATGAATTATTATAAAATAAGTTTTGAAGTTTTTTGTGATAAATTTAAAATATGCTTAATAAATTAAATTTTTAAATTGTTTTCCTTTTCCTTCGAAAATTTAAAAATTACAAAATAAACGAAATTCTCTCTCTCTCTCTCTGCTTTTTGAATTTAGGTAGCCTTCATGTACGATTTTTAAATTCGCGCACCACTTTTTCAATAAAACTGAATCAGTTGGGAACCGAAACAATCGCACTTTTTCTGTAAATATACTAGGTATACCTTGGCACTCTCTAACCACACACATGCAATCTGACATGTTGGCTTTATTGTTTTTTTTGGTACAAAAAGTCAGGGGTTTGTTTTGAAAAAAACAGATGGGTACAATTTAAAAACAACAAATAGAGTCACAGTTTAGCAAACACAAGTTGAAAACAAAAATATATTATTTTTGAAAAAACACTTGAAAACACTGAAAAACACTGAAAAACACTCAAAAACACTAAAAATCGCAAGTCACAAAAAGACGCTTTCTCGATCGCACTTAGACGTAAAGAGAACGAAATAAAACTTTACAATTGCATATATACTTAAAACTGTAACTTTGTCAAAAAAATTCTAACGAATTTCATCAAAGTCTGCACAACACTCTATAGTATGCATCCTTGACCGCGACAAGTTTAATGCATGATAAAGATATGTGGTGACTCAATACCACCACATATAAACACCAACATACAAAACACACACTTAACAAAATAACCACTCACGCATTTTATATAAAAAATTATTATTTAAGATTTCAAAAATTGTCAAATATTTTTAATCAAAAATTTTGTAAATTATTTTCAGTTATAAAAATGTATTCAATATGTTAAGACTTAGAAAATAAAATTATTCAAAAGAAATAAAAAAATTAAAAAAAATATATTGAAATAGAAAATATCGTGGGAACTAACATCCTACCCCACAGATATATATGATGCAATGCAAACAATCAAAACAATAAAAAAATAAATACTTTAATACTAAGGAGTATAAAATCGTTTCATATTCAAACAAAATCAATATTTTGCAATATATTGTAATCTTATTAATACTAACTTTTATTTCTTATACTTTTAATTTCATACAAACTACAGAGCTAGAAATGCCGCTTGTAGCAATATCTCCAATTGGAAGATGCTACAAAATAGGCAAAGCAACAAGGCAACTTGTGTAGCTGCCGATTGTCCTGCGTGGCAATAGAATACTAGTCAAATTAGACAAATTAGGCAAATCATAATTTAATTCTAAATAAATAAAATAAGAAAATAAAATTCATGGTCTTTTCTTAAAAAAAAAAAATCAATTAAAAGTGATTATTGGAGTTTTTGTTTTAAATCTATTTAAATTAGTTAATAAGTAATTGGATTAATTCTGTTAAAATTTAATTTTGGTATTATTTGAATAGATAAAGGTAAAAATAGTAAATAAAGAATTCGATTAATTTTTGCAAAACTTTATTTTGATGTAATTTGAAAGGATAAAGGTAAGAATTGTTAATAAATAATTGGTTTATTTTTTTAAAAATTTAATTTTAATGTCATTTAGAATATTGATAAATTTTCTAAAATGTTGTCCTTCGTTGCATTTGAATCCGATTAGAAACAAAAAAGATATAGCGATTTATCTAAAACGTCTTTGCTTCAGATAGACAAAATCGCAAAAATATGATTTATATCTGACGATCTTGAATAACAACAAAATTAATAGTATTTTCTTGAAAAAAGTGAAATTAAAAGGATTGAGTGAATTTAACCCTGTGCAGCAAATTAGAGTTTTTGTTTTAAATCGGTTTAAAATAGGTAGATAGTAAATACTTATTTTTTTTTTTCTAAAATTTAATTTTAATGTCATTTGAAAGATTAATCCATTTTCTAAAATTTTGCTCTTTGGAGCATTTGAATCCGATTAGAAATAAAAAAGATATAGCGATTTATCTTAAACGCCTTTGCCTCAGATAGACAAAATCGCAAAAATATGATTTATTTCTAAAGATCAAAAGCTGCCAAAACGTGAACAAAATCCTAACACAAGAAAAAGCAGCAAAAAAAAACCAATGCAGCAACAACAAATCAAGCAAAAAAACCTAAACAAACGACATGCTGCACTACTGCGAAATCTAAAAAATATATGTATATAAAATATAGCAACACACTCTAGCAACATAAACAAAACTTTAAGGAACATATGATGTTATGCTAGCAACACAAATTCTTGCAAGCGAGTACTCGCTAGGTTTGTTACTCGTCGGGTCTCTTGTCTTGTACGGGCAAATTTTTCATTTCGTGCCGTTCCTTTCACATGCAATGTCTATAAGTATTTATAGTCTCTGGTTTTTACTATGCCTGTGTTGCATTCATGTGAATTCAAAGCATAATATAAAATCATTTGTATCATTGGCCGCATTCAGCGCAGACAACAGTTGGCAACTGTTGTGTAAAAATTCGCGGAATGGTAAAATTTTGGTAGCGCTCTCTAAAACTGTTCAGGTAGCATACGCCGTTTGATCGAGTGAAAAAATTCTATGCTACATGAACACAACTGTTGTATTAACTGTCAGATGCTGTTTCTGACGCTGTTAAAGTAAAAAATATAAAAAGAGGGAAGCAAATTTAATTGAGAAACCTTTGCAATTGAATTAAATTTACTTAAAAATTATATAAAATTGAATTAAATCTAATTTCTGCTACTTTGAACACATTGACGACGACAGCAACAGTGCGTCAAATGTCAAATTATTTTTACATGCTTTTCTTATGGAGGTGAATGTGGTGAAAATGTTGCAACGACAATGAGTGATTGCAACAAAGTTGCTGTCGTCGGTTTAGAATTTTTTCCTAATTTGACATGCGACAACAGAGCAATATTGTGCCTTGAATACATTGACGACGACAGCAACAGTGCGTCAAATGTCAAATTATTTTTACATGCTTTTCTTATGGAGGTGAAAGTGGTGAAAATGTTGCACGACAGTGAGTGATTGCAACAAAGTCACTTTCGTCGGCTTAGAATTTTTTCTAATTTGACGTGCGACAACAGAGCAATAAGTGTTTGTGTATACGTGAATGAAACAATCTAATGATACTTCCAGATTGTTGCATCTTTCTTCATGTTGTTTCGCACTGTTGCAGTCGTCGTCAATGTGTTCAGTACATAAGTGATTGTGTATACGTGAATGAAACAATCTAATGATACTTCCAGAATGTTGTTTTTTTTCTTCATGTTGTTTCACACTGTTGCAGGCGTCGTCAATGTGTTCATGTACTATGACGTGTAGAGTTTCAACACATTCAGAGAAAAACATCGCTTACTAAGGTAGCGCTACCATTACAGTTCACAACAGTTGTCTGCACTGAATGCGGCCATTACTAATATGAAATGCAACCATGATCTGACAACCGCTCCTATTCTGGACGTGTTCTCAGCGGATTTTTCCGAGAGAGGCCCGCCATCCGATATCCGCTTTGGTTATGTTCGGGCTCTTCTTTTTAGTTAAGCTCACGTAGTTGGACTCAGGTTCTGTGCGTAGAACTCTGTAGCGAATCACTCTGGTTCGCATCTACCAGAGGCGGCATACGTTTAATTTTTGCGTGCCTTCTTTCCTCAGCTGCAAACCAGTTTTGGTTCGCATCTACCAGAGGCGGCACACTTTTAATTTTTGCGTGCCTTCTTTCCTCTCGAGCAAACCAATGCATTCTGGTTTGCATCCACGAGAGGTGGCACACTTTTAATTACTCTCTTTGTTTTGTTATTTTAATCATATTAAAGGAGCATTCCTTTTAGACTTCCTGTTGACGTATGGAACCGATTACCGACAGCGATTACCGATTACCGTTCATCGATACCAATTTTCATTCGCTAAAACCCTCTCTCTCGGCTACCGATATACAACAGTAGTCTTCGACAGTCATCAACGAACACTCACTCCGACTCACACGACACTGCACTGCAATAAGTATCATAAGTTTATAATAAGGCAAAGTTATGAATAAATAACTTAAATTTAATTGGAAAACTGCGCTGTTTTTATTTGTGAAAGTTTGTGGCCCTTTAATTTGACCCTGGCACGGCTGAGCTGACCTCAGCCATTAGACAAAATCACCGTCACAATATTTAAACTAGGAGTAGCAGTAGCTTAGCTTGCTACATAAATATGTACGTTGAAGATGCATTTACGTTGTTTCGCTCGCTCCAGCAAACTTTCCCCAAACAATAATAGTAAAGATATTGTGTTGTGTTGTCTCAAAAAAATGAATATATTTCGTTTTGTTATTGTTAAGGAGATGTGTGTAATGAATAAACTTACCCAACTCATTAACATTTTATTGCAAAAAAATTTGAATTTATTTAAATTTATTGCAAATTCATTAATTTATTTAATTCTTGGCGTTTCTCAACCAACCCCTTCTTGTCATTTATTTTTGTAAGCCGATCATAAGAAAAAGCTGGTTCAATAAAAAGTCCACTTATAGTACGAACCCTTGAGAATGCTACAAGTCATTAATAATGCAAATTCTTTTTCTCCAATATCAACAACTGCTTGATCGAGAGTTAATCCCTGCGATCTATGACACTAATGGTATAAGCAAGTTGTAGTGGAAATTGCTTGCGACTAAAATTGTTTGATTGAAAACTGTTTTTTAAATTACACTACAACGGGAGGAATAGGTAGTCCTGATATATTATTGTAGTCCTGATATATAATAGGTCCTGAATAATTGGGAAATTTGACCAAAGTACACAACGAAAACTCTTCTATAAATCGGCCACTTTCGCAATGGTTATATACAATTTCAACAACCTCACCGATGATGCCATTGCACAAACCTGCTGAAGTAAAGAGATTTTGCCTCAAAATAACTTGCTCACTTATTACCCATTTGCACAACAAAAGCGATAAGAAGCAATAAGCTAGAAGCAAAGTGGATTCAGCGAACAATAACAATAACGAAACATATGGAAATATTTTTTCAACTAACTTATAAGCTAAATAGAATTTCGAAATTTTGGCTTCGTTGGGAAATAATTTGAGAGGCGTTGAACAGTTAAGAAAAACAAATTTTAAAATCGGTCAAACCATTTAGAAGATATGCTCTTTTTAACATTTTTCAAACAAGCTGTTCCATGGGAGCTAACACCGCTTGTTTCTAACATTCTATCGCTATGTTTGAGGCGTACTAAAATTTGTGCAATTTTTGCTCGCTGAATAAACATTTCTTAATTTTTTTATAAGCGCGTTATTTGTATTACTGCGCTATTGCGTTACTTTTTTAAAAACAAGTGTAATAGTGCAGTAACGCATTCAAGTGCTTCAACTCAAAAGCGCAACGCAGCGCAGCGTTACCCATGTCTACTAGAGTGCATTCTTCCTTCATGAATTCAGAATATTGAGGTCAGTGTAGTGACCATACTAAATTCCGATGACACGTGAGCTATAAAAGCGGTGACCGCCTTCCGATGCAATGCTTAACGGTGTTCCCGGGGAGAGTTACGGAACTGGTGGGGAGGGAGGTGAGAGTTACGGAACTGAGTGTGAAACTTAACGGATTTAAGTTTCACACTCAGGCTTTCGATGCTTTTCACTTCAAGAATATAAAAAAAAAACAACACTCCATTCTTAATATTCCAAAACAGAAATTAGCTTCCAAACGCTTTAATTATTTTCAAAGAACAACTGGGTTTATAAAAATGTAACTGCAAAAAATGCTTATTTTAATAAATGAGTAGATAATAGTATTGCTATTCTACAATTACTCCTAAAATTTTTGCTCTCAAATTCACTCAGAATCGAGCATTTTTTGTGGAAAAAACCAACTCAAAATTGCCGTTAGCAATATCCAAATTATTAACATTTGAAGTGGATTTATGCAATTTTAACAGAGTGTACCATACATAATGAGGCTTACCTTTTTTTACTTATATGATTACAAATACAAAAAAAAATTTTAATTATGTGAAAAAATTTAACATTTAAAACAACAACACAGAGCCAAAAACCACCACATAAAATCAATAAGATTACCTTATTGAGCTCTTTTATGAGGTTTTCTTATTAATACTACAAAATAATAAGAATTTTCCATAGAGAAATCTTTTTAATTCTATAGAGAATATCTTATTAAAAATGTACAACTACTATCAAACATTTTTTAATAAGATTTCTTATTAAATGAAGGAAATGATGTGTGGATTAATACCTTACTTTGATAAGAAAATCCTTTTTTCACTCTCCAAAGTTTAAGAAAAGACCACCTTAAATTAATAAGAAAATCTTTTTGATCTGCTTTTATAAGATTTTCTTATTAAACACATATTTAAGAAGGTAATAACGGTGAAAATGCTGCTTATTCCTTGCTTTAGCTTTCAGTCGTTTTTGTGAAGTGAATTCATGAAGTTTATTTAAAAATTTGAAATAAAATTTAAATATAAAAATAAAAATATGTGATAATGGATAATGATACTTATGTTTCCGAACTTGTTTTTCGACGAGGCTGAAATTCTGTAAATTCAAACCAAATTTCAGTCGTGGGGCTTGAGTGACTCAATTTCGACTTTACTAAAAATTAATGGAGTAAACTCGAATTAGGATCTTCAAAAAATGGAGATTGAGGATGTCGTCACTTTCTTTGAAGGCCTCGACAGCGCCGGATATTTTGGTGACAAAGTCATATTTTGTTAAGTTAAAAAAACTTATTTATGCAACAACTTTGAATTTTTTTTTGCATTTTGTGAAATTATATTTTAACAGATATATTTTTTATATATACATACACAAATTGTATTTCCTAAAAAATTGTAATAAGCCATCAGAATGTATTTTTACTTAATATTACAGGCAATTAAATGTATATTTCTAGGTAAAAGGTTAATAAGATTCAGTTTTGATTTAAAAATATTTCCTTATTAAAATTTAAAATGAAATCCTATTAAGTCAATAAGATGTCCTTATTAAATTTCAAAAATAAATCTTATTAAATCTATAGGATTTCTTCTTAAAAACCAAGAAGTTTTGATAAGATTTTCTTATTGTTTTTAAAAGTGTTCTTATAAAAAACAATAAGATTCTTCTTAAAATTATGTGGTTTGCCTAATAAAAAAAGCTCATAGTTTTAATACGATTTTCTCTATGGTTTTAATAAAACAATCTTCTTGGATGAAAACCATTGAGAAATCTAATTGATTTTCTTCTATTTAATTAGGATGTTTTGGCTCTGTGAACAAACTGTTGGGCAGAAAGATTTTGAACCCATCCAAAATCGTTAGCGTTCTTTATGATTGCCGAGCATTTGGCCAAATTTGTGACATTAATGGCATCAAGATTCTCCGCATTATGAAATAAAACTTGAAACCAGATATTCCAGAGGATTCTTTCCACATGATCACGAAAGCTATTGCTTTGCATTGCAAAAAAACAAAAAAAAAATATGAAAATTTCTATCCTATCTTGGTTGCGTTGAAATCCTATGGCTACAAAAAGATCAAGTTTGTTTGCCACGAAACTAAAAATTCAAATCAAGCACTGCATCTGCGTTGGTTTCTTCAGTTTTGTATGACACTATTGCTATTCTTGGCAAAGTCAAGATAAGTAAGAACTTAAATAAGTTCATGTTTAACTACAATTTTGTATAACAGTATTACAAAGAAATCAATTTCAACTGTGTGTTTGTTATACTCACAATCACACACGTAATTGTTTCTAATTACATGATTAATCGAACATAATCACTCTCTTTCTCTAACTGATTTCTCGGGCCCTTTTTTTACTTTTCGAATTACATATATAATTGGAAGTTTATCTATATCACATGTAATGGATGTTAAATATAAGTGGGTGGAGGCATTTTTGTCAGCGTGTGCGATTTGAAGCGCCCAGTTGGAAAAGGAGCCCTGCTTTATGACTGCCAAATGAACTGCCGTAGCAGCAATGCAGCATGCATCTTATGGTATGGATGCAGAAGTGATACATGTCTGCCAAATGAACTGCCGAAGCAGCAATAATGTATGCATATCACGGCATTAATGCTGCATTACTGCTAAGGCAGTTCATTTGACAGACATGCCGTCCTAGGACATGTCTATAGAAAAAAGATATAAGCGGATATGGAGGCGTGCATGTCTGCTGAATTTCCAAGTAATGTTGCCGGCAGTTGAAAAAATTGCCATTATTCGGAGACTTGAACCTCGGCCGCGTTCATCCATTCGACCATTGCAGCTGTTAACTAATCGTCGCTTAATTTGCTTCATTAAGAATAAACGTACGAGAACAGAGAAAGAAAATTAACGCGTTCGCTTTGTTATTTTAAGAAATCAATGAAAAAAACAGAACGAAATCACTACAAAACAGAACAAACTAAAAATATTGCATTGGAATTTTCGTGGTTATTAATTTTTGCTATTGTGGGAAAACGGTTTTTCGTGGGAATTTGAGGTGGCAACTATGATAACAACATTGTTGCTATCAAAAGTGAAAACACAAAGTGTAGGCGAATTACAACAATCATGAAAATATTGAAGTTGTTGTCCCTTAAAATTAATCGGAATTTTGTATTTGCAAACGTGATACTTTATTATGACACAGTTGTTTTTATACTTATATTGAATGTATTTATGTTGTGCTATAAAATAACTTAGTTCTTACTGTTCTGATGCTTTCTGTAAATAAATAATAATAATAATAATGCACCTCACTTAAAAATAAAAAGGAATTTTTAAATATTTAAAAAAATAGGCTTCTTAACTAAGCATTAAAATTATAACCTGCCACATTCCTTCCATCGGCAGGACTACTTTGTTTTTCATCGGAGCGCTTCTGCTAAGACCTCTTTTACATTGGGCAAGACTTGAAAGCAAGAATGTTGAGTTCGTAAGACAAATCGTGGTGAGTTTACCTGAGTTTTGGAGACGGAGGGGAGAGATTGAATTTGCTCTGTACTGGCAAGTTTTGTACTAAAAGAAACTTGCTTTCAAGTCAAGCATGATAGAATAAGAGATAATGCTTTGCGCAGGTCCGTTACTTCTGCTAATCGAGTTTGACAACCATCTGTTCAGTTGACTACGTCACAATATTTTATTTCTTTGAGAAACGTACTGCGATCGATTGTGTTTTATTTAATTGCGTATATATCGAAGTATATTTGCTAGTTTTTAACTTAAAATTTAAAAAATGAAGTGTGCAGCTGCTAATTGTGGTAACAATAGCAAGCAAATATTTTTCAGAAACCTGATGTTTGCAATAAATACAAAAACTAAACCAAGAAATTGTAGAAAACACACACAAACGAAAACAAATATACAAAAATATATTAACTTAACAAAATTTGTTTCATTATTTAAAAACTTGGAACTATCATTTATTTGTCCTTTCAATTCACAGGTAAATTAGTGGAAATAAAATATCTGGGAATGTTTAAACTACATCAATTAAACTCGTAAGGACCATTTATATAAAATCCAAGTCGAAAAATAATGCTCACTGAAGTTGGTTTCTCAGACAAATTTTTTTTTGACTAAGCTGCTTACTGGCTGTAATAAAAGAATAGTAAAAATAATGTTTGCAAAGGAGTACTTAATAAATTTACCTTCTTCTCGTTCCAATAAATTGCTTCTTAATTCTTTTATTTTAATTATACAAACTAAAATGTATGCAATTTTCATTTCTATGTAGAAAACGTATGCAAAGTGAACGCTTTCCAAAACAGCATTGATATTATGACGTACATGCGCAGAACGACAATTTTGTTGTGCTCATTTTCTTGTCTTCGGCGCAATCTTTGTATTCTATCATTCTTGCGTTCAAGTCTTGCCCTTACTTAGACTTTGTTTGTGCCTTAAGTCTTTCGTTTTGAAAATTCAAAATCACTTTAAATTGCAGTAGTTGGTATTATATATTATATGTAATCTATATATGTATATAAAAATGGATGTATGCATGTGGGTATGTGGGTATGTGGCTATATCACGTATAGACTCCAAAACCGCTAAACTAATCTTTATGAAATTTTCAGGGAAACTGAAGCCACATCTTGAGAGTATTCCTGTGAGGTTTGGTAACGATTGAACAAGGGGGCGGGGTACCTCCCATACAAGCCAAATTTGCGCTATCGATCACAAACCAAAAAAAAAGGATATATATCTGACGGTTTCAATCGTAAAAACCTAAGATTTAGTAATTTGGTTCAGATGGTTACTGTTGGTAAATGTACAAAAAATGGGCGTGGTCGTAATATAAATACGCCCACTTTTTCAAAATCGTGGCAATTCCGGAGTTCACTTTTACCGCCCACAAATCAATATCTATATATATATAAAAAGCAAAACGCTGTATGTCTGGCTGTGTGATACCTATAGACTCCAAAACTACTGAACCGATTGACCTGAAATTTTGGCAGTCGTTTTGTTTCAGGTACGAGATGGTTGAGAAAAACTTGCCACACCCCCTTTTACCGCCCCCAAATCAATAAAAATGTTATATTTCAGTCGGTTTGGGTCGTATAAGGCTAAAATTTTGTAATTTAGTATGTACGGTTACTGTCAAAAACTGTTCTAAAAATGGGTTTCCACGCCCCCTTTTACCGCCCACTAATAAATGAAAATTGTTTATTTCAGACGGTTTTGGTCGTATAAGACTTAAATTTGGTACTTTGGCTTGTGTAGTTACTGACAGTAACTGTACGAAAAATTGGTTTCCACGCCCCTTTTGCGCCCAAAAATCAGTGAAAATGCCATATTTCAAGCAGTTTTGACCGTATGAGACTAACATGTGATACCTAAGTTTGTATGGTTACTTTCGGCAACTGTACAAAAGAAGGGCGTCATCGCTATATAGCCACACCCATTTTTTGAGAAATCATTAAAATTGACTACTGGGTCGATTGAGCTAAAATGTTAACTTAGTTTGTACAGTTACTGTCAGCAACTGTACTAAAAATTGGTATCCACGCCCCCCTTTTACCGCCCACAAACCAATGAAAACGTTTTATTTCAACGGGTTGGGCTAAACGTTTTATTTCGTATTAGACAAAATTTTGTAATTCAGTTCATATGGTTACTCTCGGCAAGTGCAATAAAAATAGGCCAGTCCCACTTTAGTTAAACTCACTTTTCGGGAAATTAGCGTCGAGTGAAGTAAAGTGCGCCAGGCTTAACCCAAATTGAGCTGAAATTTGGGCAGTCCATTTGTTTCGATTACGAAGTGGCTCAAGGGAAACATTTTGCCACACCCCTTTTTACCGCTTCCAAAACAACAAAAATGCTATATTTGGATATTTAGAGCATATGGCTACTTTCGGCAGCTATACTGAAAATGGTGAATATATTTGGCATTTGATTTGACATTTTCGTATATGGCAGTAAGGCGGTTTGTGGCAGAACAACGTCTGCCGAGGAGAGTGAGTTTTCCTGTGAGGTTTGGTAACGTTTAGGGAAGGGGGCGTGGTACCTCCCATACAAGCCAAATTTGCTCCATCGACCACAAACCAAATAAAGGATATATATCAAACGGTTTCAATCGTAAAAAACTAAGATTTAGTAATTTTGTTCAGATGGTTACTGTCAGTAACTGCACAAAAAATGGGCATGGTCGCAATATATATACGCCCACTTTTTCGAAATCATGGCAATTCCGGAGTTCTACACATTTTTATTGTGAAACTTGCTGTGTAGGTGCTCCAAGAGACAGTCACGATACATAAATGTTTTCACGCCTTTACTTCACTTTTACCGCCCACAAATCAATATCTGTGTATATAAAAATGAATCGTGATTTGTTCGGATGCTTAAAAATTGAAAACGACTGGACCAAATTGAATACTTCCTTCTACGGGTTTGTTCGTGACCCACAAATCAATAAAAATGCTATATTTTAGACGGTTTTGGTCGTTTTAAGTTAAAATTTGGTAAATAAGTTCGTATGATAACCGTCAATAACTTCAATAAAAACGGGAGTGTTACACTTCATCTACGCCTACTTTTAAGAAAATATCAAAATACTTCGAAACTATTGGTCCGATTGAGCTCAAATTTTGTAAGTGGCTTTGCTTTGAGTACGAAATAGTTTAAGAAGAAATGCCACACCCTATTTTACCTCCCACAAATATATTAAAAATTTGTGTTATCGACTAGCTTTAAAGTTATGGGTAGCACACCTTAGAAATTCGGTATTCGACCACAATTTAGACGTACCGTTTCAGTGATGAAATTTTATGGGAGTTGGACAAGGGTGAGGGGCACCTCCCATACATCCCAAATTTGCGATATCGAATAGCTTTGAAGTTATAGGCCACACAGCTTTAGAATTCAGTTTTTGACCTCAATTTACACCTGCAGTTTCAATGATTTTATTTTATGGGCTTTGGACAGGGGGGCGTGACATCTCCCTTACAACCCAAATGTGCGATATCGTATTGCTTTGAAGTTATAGGTTGACAGTGTAAGAATTCGGTATTCGACCTAAATTTATACATGCACTTTCAATACTTACATTTTGTCGGCGTAGGGCAAAGGGGAGTGGCACTTCCCATACAACCCCACTTTGTGCTATCAAATAGTTTTGGAGTTATAGGTCGCACAATGCCGGAATTCAGTATTGGACCTCAATGTACACATGCAGTTTCATTGATTGCATTTTATGTTCATTGGTAAGAGGGGCGTGGCACCACCCATTTAAAGTAAATTTGTGATATCGAATATCATTGAAGTTATAGGTCACAAAGCGTCAGAATTCAGTACTCGACCTCAATTTATACATGCAGTCTCATTAATTACATTTTATGGGCGTATGACAGGGGGACGTGAAACCTCCTATTTAACCCAAATTAGAGATATCAAATAGCATTGGGGTTATAGGTTGCACAGTTTTTGAATTCAGTATTGGACATCAATGTACACATGCAGTTTCATTGATTGCATTTTATGAGCGTTGATCAAGGGCGAGTGGCACCTCCCATACAACGAAAATTTGTGATGTCGAATAGCTTTGGAGTTCAAGGTCGCACAGCGTCGGAATTCAGTATTCGACCAAAATTTACGCATGCAGATTTACTGACAAAAATTATAGGTTATAGGTTATAGGTAACTCAGCCTCGGAATTCAGTATTCGACCTCAATTTACACATGCAGTTTCATTGGTAAAATTTTATGGGCGTAGGTAAAAGGAAAGTGGCACCTTCGATACAACCCATATTTGTGCTATCGAATAGTTTTGGAGTTATATGTCGCACAGTTTTGGAATTCGGTAGTCGACCTCCATGTACACATGCAGTTTAATTGATTACATTCTATGAGCGCTGATCAAGAGGGCGTGGCACTTCCTATGCAACTCAAATTTGTTATATCGAATAGCCTTTTGGATATAGGTCGCACAGTCTCGGAATTCAGTACTCGACCTCAATTTAGACAGGCTGTTTAACTGATAACATTTTATGGACGTTTGACAAGGGAGAGTGGCAGCAACGCGCCGGGTTTCAGCTATCTAATATATTTTTAATTCTTTTTAAAATAAATTTTTTTTATATAGCAAACAGTTTGTTGCTTACAACACTTACAAAAACTGTACAAAAACTTAAAGCTACCCACTGAACCATATGCGAAGGCTTTGCGTAAAGTGATAGTTTTGAGTACGTTTTCGAGTAGACATTTTTTTGTGAATTTTGTTTTTTCTTTACAGGTCAATTACACTATGCGCCACCATTTTGCTCATTGACATGACACTATTTTTTTCTTATAGATTTCTGCCCACTGAACACGAAAATTGCAATAAAATTTTTTTCTATGAATAGGTTTTCGAGATATATATTTTAAATTTTTAAACGATTTTTTGGATATAGCTCCATACATTTTACCATATCCTCAGTTTTAATTGACCGCTTTGGTTATAATAAAGAACAAATTAAAGAAAAATAAATTTACTTTAAATTTAATTCATACATTTTGCTCATATGTTGAGTAGTTTCCGCACAATTGAAAGAAATATAACAAAATAAATAATTTTTTCAGTGAAAAATAAAATCGAAAAATCCTTAAACAAATTAGCAAAAAAAAAAATGGCAAAAATGTATGCACAGTTTATTATTTTACGCATGAAGATGGCTTTTTAAGGAAAATAATGAGCTACTGATGAAGAAGTTAACCTTCAAACAATTCAAACCTTCAAACAATTTTTTCACATTCTAATGAGCGAAGATCCTGGATATATTACAAATTTGTTCAAATAAAGCAAATTATCGATATGCAATAATTAGACAATTTATGATTGAAAAAGTTTCATTTGTGAGTGCCGAAAAAGTGCTTTTCTATGGTTCCTTGAGTAACTCGTTTTCGAACAAAAAAGATTCGCTTTTGAGAGGCATTTTTGTCTGACGAATGAGTTCAAAAGAGTTCATTTATGAGTGTCAAAAACGAACTGTTCTACCCGAAAAGGTTCATAAATGAATTCAAAAAAGATAGTTTTGGTTCAGTTGGTACTGATTTCTGAGCAGAACATTAAAAGTTATGCATCATTTTCCTAAAGCAAACAACAACAGATAATGAAACTACTAAAAAATCTTCTACTAAACATGCTTTAATTTTTGAATACTAAAAAAAAAGAATATTTGATAGCTTTATTTCATAAATCGTCTTACTCAGTGTTAGTAATATTTTTATATAACCTTGTATAAAAAATTTATCCAAAATTTATCATTAAAAACGATAAATCAATGGAATGCGTTCTAAATGTTGACAGTTTTATTGCATTAACCAATTAGTAAAATTCGCAAAAAAGAAAGCAAAAAAAGCAAATTATGAAGATCAAGAACCATAAGCAAAAATTTCTTCTGCCAAAAAAAGATAATCAATACAAAAATAACAACAACAAAATATATATCCGCCCTGCTCCAAGCAGCTGGCGAGAAAAACAAAAGCATTAATTAAAATCAGCAACATTTAAAGCTACTTATAATCACACAAGAATCATCATACTCCTATAAAAAACTTTGCGTATAACTGGAAAATGTGCAGAATTAAATAAACAAACAAACGAACAAACGAACACACCAACATAACCACCAGCAAACGTAAATAAATCGTTTGCTTACTTGCTATACTTAAAACGGGCGTATTAAGCCTTAAAGCCGGCCGGCGAACCGGCTGGTCCAGCAGCAAGCCACTTCTTAACAACATCACTACTGCTCATCTTAAGCAGCAGCAGCAGCAGCAACCATAACCACAACAACAACAACAACACGATCGGTACAATAAAGCATTAACACACGCAGTTTTCGTTTTGACCAAGATATCTGCATTTAATCTTTATTCTTCGCGGTATTTGTTGTTGTTTTTGTTGCTGTTCTGTTTTATATTCAAAGTTTTGTTTTGATTTTTCATAATCTTTCGTGCCTTGCTTTCTTTCTTTCTTCTGTTTTTTTTATGTTTTGCTTTTACTTTGCATTACAAAATCTTATCTTATTAACATTTCCTTTTATTTCTTTAAATTTTATTTCTGTTGCTCTTTTTTTTTTTGATACTTTTGAATGTATTATTTTTAGTTTATTTTTGCTTCTTGAAAGTTGTATAAATAGCTGTCGCCTGGCAGAAGTTAGAATCAGTTTTATTCTTTCGCGTGTGTGTTGCTGTTCGTGTTGCTGTTACCTGTTGCTGTTACCTGTTGCTGTCATCTACCAATAACGTGGACAACGTTTTGAATTTTAATAAAATTGTTCGTAGTGAAAAGTGTTGGTGACAAAGAAAATTAAAAAAGAAGGAACTTATTGCATAGTGACATATATAGAAAAATAGAAGTTTTTAAAGACAAATAACTGTTAAAATAATATAACAAAGAACAAACAATTGTGAGCAGCATAGTAATGGATGGAGGCAAGAAGAAGAAGTGATAAGTGTTTAAAAGTGAGTGATATATGGAAATATATACATAAGTTGAATGCACGCATTCAAATCAGAGCAAAACTCAATAGACTCCAAAATTATTTGTGAAAAGAATGTTAAAAATTTTTAAAAAATATTCAATATATTTTAAAAAATTTAATTTGAAAACGTTTGTTTAATAAACCAACAACTAACGATTATAAAACACTAAGGAAAAAATTAAATAATTGTATTACAGGACATTTTAAATAAATCAAGTTCGTTTCTTAAGTCTTTCGTTTTACTCTTTAGCAACGTATGTAATTAGGTCTGCTTCTGTACCATCTTCAAGTAAAGTTCGAGTAATTGTAATTGAATAGAAGTGACATTTTGCTTGTTTTTCTTCTCTCTCGAGCTTTAAAAATGTGTAAAGAAACGCTTTCGAGCAACTTCAAGTTACTTGAATCAAGTACGGAAACAGACCCATTGATATACTCCACCTACAGAGATGTGAGAGCAGGCATTAAAATATTAGAATTTTTTATCATATGAGAAAAACTTATCAAAATTTTGAATAAAATCTTCTATATCTAAATGTAAATATATAAAATACAAAGGGGCATACCAGTATTTAGTTAAAAAAATAGTCAACTTTTAGGATATGAAACGAAAAAAACTTTAACAAATAGTATCTATAGCTTATGCTAGTCACAATGAAAAAACTCAACTTCATCTCATAGCATGTATTTTGGAAAAATGCTGTTGCTACTTAAGTAAAATCTTGACTTAATATTGAAAAAAAAAGAAAAAAATTGAGAATGTTTTAAATTTCAACTATTTTTGCTTGCAGATTAAAAAAAAAATATCCGAAAATTATTTAGTTTTCAATAATTTTGCAATATGTTACAAAAGTGAAAATAAACTTAGCATGAGGTCCAGTAGGTGTTTGGACAAAATTAGCTAACAAAAATTCGTAAATTTGAAAAACTAAATATTCCAAACTGGCGTTAAGTACGATTTGTACGAAGAAATATTAAAAAAAAATAATGAAAATATCTAATTTTTAAAAAGCATTTTTTATATATCTGTAGTTATTAAGTAGCACTATATTAAGTAAAAACAATTACAACAATCGACCCTAAGAAAGTAAAGATATAAGCAAAAATATGTGCTGCTGTTACGTTACAAAAAACACAAGTGATTTTTAACTTGGATTACAAAATTTGCAAAACTCTCTGAATTGGGCAAGACTTTTTGTATACAACTTTTTTTAGAAGGGTTTAAAATAACAAACGTTTATTTTTCAAGAGCTCAAATTTAAAAATCTTCTCTGGTTTTTTTTACTAGGCTTCTTTATAAGGCATTACGTTACTGGCGTTGCGTTACTCCAATTTCCTTTGCAGTTTAATGTGGTAATTAAGTAATTAGGCAGTTCAGTAATTATGTAATTTAGTAATTACAAAACAAATTTAATATATTTTCCTGTTCTTGCCTTCACCATGTTTTCATTATTTTTAGCCAATTCCTTTCGTTTTTACTAAAACAAAAAATTTACGAAACATTTACTAAACATTTACGAAAAAGAAAAACTACATCTGTGAAACAGTGCAGACCATTTGATCATCATGGTAAATGAATTTATGTATAAATTGCTTATACACTCTGTTGCAATTGTATAAAGCTATCCAAAATGTTAATAGTTTTGATATTGCTAATGGTAATTCTGAGTTAAACTGTTTCCACAACAAATTCTCAATTCTGAGTAAATAAGAGATGCAAAAATTTAACGAGTTGTTTTAGAATAACGGTAATTTTTCTACTCTTTTATTAAAATTAGCATTTTTTGCAGCTGCATATCTATAAATCCAGTAGTTTTTTGAAGATAATTGAAGCGCTTCAAAGCTTATTTCTGTTTTGGAATATTAATAATTGTGTGTGTATGCTCTTTGCTTTGTGAATGTGTGCCGACAAACAGTGTGGAGAGCTCTAAAACAAAATCACAAGAAGGCTCCGCGGATTTTTCAAGGACATACCGATGCCCGTATGCAATTTGCAGAAGAGTGTATTGGAATGAATTGGAGATCACTAGAGAAATATCGCGGCTCTCAACGTAAGTCGTGTGAAAGCCCATGAAAGCCTTCAGGATCGTCCATTTTAAATTTTTTCTCATCGGAAAAAGTTACCTGAAATGGAAAGTTTCATGGGCAATAAAATAACAATGGCACAAAAGAAACTTACCGAGGCCCAATTCATTCCAATACGATCTTCTGCAAATTGCATGCGGGCATTAAAAAAGCCGCATTTTGGCACTCTTAATATTGGGATCTCGTTTTCGAGCCATCCACAAACTGTTTTTCGGCACCATTCACTGAGTAAAGAGCAGCAAGTTGATTGCAGCTCTTTGTTGAATTGCTTGCTGCCTTAATTATTTTACGCTTATCGCGACCATCCAGCTTTTTTTCTGCCAACAGGATTACTTAAGAAGGAACCTATTGATTTATAGCTTCGACTGAATTTTCGAGCAATTTCACGAAAACCTATGCCTTCCGATTTTAAAGTAATTATCTTTTCCCCTTCAATATCTGTTAATCTTATTGCACGTGACATCTATATATAAATAGGCGTAGGAAAAACAGTTCGATACCATTTTCAACCGTTTCGGATAATTTCTTTCAAATGATTAAGAGTAGGGAGAAGGAGTGCACCAAATACTCTTTGTGACCTAAAATTTGAGCTTTCAAAACAGAATTTCTTAAATAAAAGCTAAGCTATAAGAGCTGGAAGAACACGGTGTAAGAGGAAATTTTAGACTTTGCTGAGTTGTAAATACATAACAATGTATAATAACATCTCTTACGGATATCCTACAATAAGCATTTTTTTTTATGTTACATGTCCGAATATGTATTGGGATTGTGAAATTTCTTACAAACAATAAATTTTGAAGAATTCCCGTTATTTTGACATAAAAATTATGACGATATCTTGAAAACTGTAGCTTTTCTCAGTACAACGTATTTTTGTATGAAAAGTCGTTGATTAGCACTGAGCGGTAAACTGAAAAGAGAAATAGATTCGTTTTTGAACCCATTTTTACGCTCATCTGAGAACGAAAGCAATTTCATATCACAGTGTTGGTCGAAGGTCACAGTGAAAAGGTCGAATTTTGACCACTGGCGAGTTATATTAATTAAAAAATACACACACACACACACGATCCTTTATATTCCAAAACAGAAATATCTAACCTTTAAACGCTACTAAAGGGTGTTTTTTTTAGAGGTATAGAACTTCGAATTGAAATAAAACACAAGAAAATCGTTTTAATGTCCATCAATGCCATTAATGTTTAAATATGATTTCGGGCATGTGGCCGCCACGGCTGGTTCGAATAAAGCCAATTCTACAGGTCCAATTTTCAACCACTTTTTCGAGCATATGGGGCCAAATGTCGGCAATAACGCCACGAATGTTGGCTTCCAAGTCCCCTAACGTTTCTGGTTTGTTGGCGTAGACGAGCGACTTCACATATCCCCAAAGAAAATAATCAAATGGTGTCACATCACACGATCTTGGTGGCCAATTGACAGGTCCATTCCGCGAAATTATGCGCTCATCGAATGTTTCCTTCAATAAATCTATTGTGACGTGCGCTGTGTGGCATGTAGCGCCGTCTTGTTGGAACCACAACTCATCCACATTCATGCCATCCGATTCGGGAACAAAATAGTCGGTTATCATGGCTCTATACCGGTCTCCATTAACGGTAACTGACTCTCCAGCATTATTTCGGAAGAAGTATGGCCCAATGACTCCACCAGCCCATAGAGCACACCAAACAGTCAGTTTTTGTGGATGTAATGGCGTCTCAAGGGTCTCATGTGGATTCTCTTCATTCCAAATGCGGCAATTTTGCTTGTTGACGTAGCCATTCAACCAAAAATGAGCCTCATCACTGAACAAAATTTTGCGATGAAAATCAGCATCGAGATCAATCTCATTTTCGGCCCATACACCAAAATCACGACGCATTGCATGGTCTCGCGGCTTTAATTCTTGCACAAGCTGGATCTTGTAAGGTCGCAAGCCAAGATCTTTGCGCAAAATCTTCCATAAAGTTGATGGACAAAGCTCCAATTGCTGTGCACGGTGGCGAATCGATTCATTCGGGTCCTCTTCAACATTTTGGTCTACAACGGCAATTGTTTCTTCGGTGCGCACTGTTCGACGTCTCTGCGGATGCGTATTATCACATAGAGTAAACGTAGTGCGAAAACGACCCATGGTTAACCGAATTAATTGCTCTGATGGACGATTATGTCGACCATAAAATGGACGGAGCTTGCGGTAAACTTCGCGAACTGAACCATTATTTTCGAAATAAATTTGCATGATTTGCAAGCGTTGTTCTTTTGTCAACCTGTTCATGATAAAATGGCAAACCAAACTGAACATAAATGACATTAGAGTTGCCAGATTTGACCACAAAATGCCAGTTTTATCTCTATTCGAAAAACAAACCTCTAAAAAAAAACACCCTTTATTATCTTGAAAGAACTACTGGATTTATAGAAATACAACTGTAAAAAATGCTAACTTTAATAAAAGAGTGGTAAAATGCTAACTTTAATAAAGTACCGTTATTCTACAATAATAGCCGATACACATTGACTGCGACTAGCGACGGACGCCAATTGTCAAAAATTAGAACGCATGTTTTCTTATGAAGATGTATTTTTTGAATACGGCACAACAAAGAGAGAACACGACCACAATTGTTGTTGCCGCAGACTTCAATCTATTTCTAATTTGATAGAGACGACAAGAGCACACATAGCAGAGTTTGTTTATGTTTTGTATGAAATACTGATTGTCGCTGTTGCGTTCATTACACCGTGTTACACACACTCTGTCCCATGAACCAAATTTACTTTTTCGGAAAGGGGATAAAAAATAAAAATACACGTGTATCGGCGATTTTCATGTACACGTCAGAATTATTTTTTTTTTTAAGTTTGAAGTATATATTTTTTTTTAATGGTTATCGGATTTTTAAGGTTCAGTTCGTTAAAAAAACAATTTTTTTTTATTTAATTTAATTTAATTTATTTTATTGAGTCTTATTTTTTTCACCTAATTTACAATGCTATTTTTTCAATAGATAACTTAGAACTATATGTATTATTCTAAAATAATTACAAGTTTTCGCTTCAAGCTTGTTGATTAATACATACAATAAGTATTTTTTGTTATTTAATAAACTGTGTTTGCTCCCGGCACATATCAGAGAAGATAGTTTTCTACAATAAAGTTTACTTAAAAGCTAGACTTAAATCTAAACTTACAGACTAAACAAACATAAAAAAAATAAAAAACAAAAATATTATCCTCTGTGTGTACCGGGTGTAATATTTTTATAAAAATCAGGCATTAAAGGAGACAAGGCATTTATTTCAGCGTTAATATTTTCATTTAAAATTCCAATCGGAGATAAATATCGAGTGTTTGACCAGCTAAAATCTTTTTGGTAAGAGAAAACATCAGAAATTAAACTATTTTCATGGAACTCTAATTTATTAACAAATTTTTTTAATAAGTTTAAAGAGTAAATGCACAAAGGATTTATATTAGCTTTTTTATAGATAAAATTATTTGAAAATCGTTTAGTGGGAGATTCATAGTTACGATCTACGCATAATCTTAAAATATTTCTTTCTAAAATTTCTAATTTTTTTGCAACAGTTGGAGATATTGTGAACCAAATTGGAAAGGCATAAATAATAGCTGGTCTAATACTTACTTTGTAGATTAACATTTTTGAATTTTGATTTAAATATTTGTTATGAAAAAGTTTGGCAAACATACCTTTTAATTTATTAGCTTTATTTAAGATTATGCGTGCATGTTCGTTAAATTTTACTAGCTTATTGAATGTCACTCCTAAGTATTTTATGCTATCTTTGAAGGGGATTTCAGTTCCATCTAAAAAAAGAGCCAGGTTTTTGCTCTCAGGAACAACAGATCTCCTACATCTTCCAGAAGCATTCCTTAAACAAATTGCTTGAGATTTAGACACGTTTATTTTAATGCCCCAATCTTTGTAATAATTATTTATCACTGAGAGGTGATTTGAGATAAGGCTTAAAGCTGTAGTTGGCGACTCATCATGGGCATATACTAGAGAGTCATCAGCGTATAATATACTTTTGGATTCATTAAAAATGTGTGGAAAATCATATATTAAAATGTTGTATAGATGGGGTGCCAAAATTGAACATTGTGGTACGCCGCTTTGAACTGAACCGAAATTGGAGCATGTTTGATTAATTTCAACAAAAAATTTTCTACTGCTAAGGAAGCTTTTAAAAATTTTAATAAAAAAGGGATCAAAACCAATATTAATGAGTTTATATACTAATCCATTGTGATAAGCTTTATCGAATGCTTTTTCAATATCTAGAGAAACGGCGACCGTACATTTTTTAATTCGAAGGTTATTGATGACATCATTTTGGAATTTAAGTAAAGCATGAGAAGTAGAGTGGCCAGGCTTAAAACCAAATTGGTAACGTGGAATATAATTGGTATTCAAACTAGTATCCATTTTTGATCGAATGACTCGTTCGTATAATTTTCCTAAGTTGGACAATAAAGAAATCGGTCTAAAGTTACTGAGAATATAACTTCCAGTTTTCTTTTGAATTGGAATAATTTTAGCAATTTTCCAATTATTTGGAAAGTAACCATTATTGGTGCAGTTATTAAATATAATAGCTAAAAATTTAAATGCTGAAATGGGAAATTTCTTAATAATGAAATTCGAAATTGAGTCAGGACCTGCAGATTTTTTTGAATTTAGACTTTTGGAAAGGATAGCCAATTCATTAGGGGATGTGAAATGCACACCGTCTGAATTTTGTAACGAAGAAAAATTTTCCGAAAATGTATTTATTGAATAGGGTAATGACGACAAAGTGTTATTTATTGAAGATTCGATGTTAACATTGTCAGACCTTATTGGGATATTTTCTTTATATATTTCAGTGAAATGTTCTCGGAAGGCTTCTACTTTATAATTATCTTCAACGATTATATTGTCGTTAACTGAAATTTTTGAACACGATTTAGATTTATTGTAACCAATAATTTTGTAAATTTCTTTGTATGCCGTAGGACCCGGTTTAATTTTACTTACTTGCTTATTAAACTCTTCAGCTTGATAAAGTTTGACTTGGTCTTTGATAATTTTATTTAAAAGTTGAATTTGAGTAGAAAGTAATTGGTATTCTGCACTGCTTCTATTAAAAATTCTATGAAAAATACGTTTTAATTTTCTTTGCCACGAATATTTCTTTCTAAAAAGACTTTTAATATTTTCAGGGACTAAAAAGGCTTTATTTTTAAATTCAAATTTTTCTGTATGTAATTCTGTAATTGTGTTTATTGTGTTAGTGAAGTTATCTATGTATGCGTCTATTTCCTCGTTATTTAAATTCCTTTCCGAACTTGGTAAACTATTGCAAAAAACTTCATTTAAATTTGATTCAAAATTATCCCATATAGTATTTTTGAAGGAAACAAAAGAGCGAGGTGGATTAATGCAAAATTCAAAATCATTGAAATCAAATATAAGTTTTAAAGGAAAGTGATCAGAAAATGAGGCTAAGCTCGAAATTGAAAAATTTTTGGTAATATGGTCTATAATATTTGAGCAAATAAGAAAATGGTCTAAAAAAGATGAGCCGTTTGGATATGAGGGGCTTACATCACAAATTCTACTAAAATCCAATGAATACGTTTGAAGCCAGTTGAATAAAATTTTTCCATTAGCATTATCGATGAGATCACCCCAATTTGTGTTTTTACCGTTAAGATCACCACCAATAAAAGAACCATCAAAGTTTTTTGAAAAGTCATTAAGTTTTTCTAAGCTCTCTAATAATTTTGCAGAAGTAAAGTTACACGGAATATAAATGATTCCTAACAAAAAAGTTTTTAAATTTCCATTAACAGACAATTTTAACTCCATAAAACATTGTGGAAAACTAACACCTGAAATATATAATGGTAAATATTTAAAATTTTTCTTGATCGCAATACCAACACCTTGTGTCGAATTATCTCTAATAAAATTATAATCCTCTAATATGATGTTATTGCAGTTTAAATGAGTCTCTTGAATAAATGCAATATCAATCTTATGTGAATTTAGTTCAGTTTTTAGCGCTGTGCCCCCAAAACTGACATCTTTTGCATTGAATTTCCCTTAATTTTGACTTTGGAGCCTCCCAGGTGATTGTTTGATTCAGAAGATAACGCAATTTTTGTAAATCACCGATTTTTTTACCGTGCACTAAAGTAACGAGAAAAAGTCCAGAATCATAATTATATTTAATGGAATTATGTGTTTTAAATTTTGAAACTGTGCCAATAACACCTGGAAGCTCAAGCTCTAACGCTTCTTTTATTTCCGAAATTTCTGATTGGTGGTATAATCCTCTTAAGACTACATTTACTTGTCTCAGTTCCGAAGGAGTATACGAGTATGATTCGATGCCTTTGGAACGTAACAGTGCCATCATTTCAGAATGAATTCCGGCATCTTCAAAATAGAGCTTACTCTTAAAGCGGCTTTTATTTACAATTTTGAAATTTATCTTAGGGTTCTTTGATTTTAGTTGGTCAACTAAGCATTTAATGTTTATATTATATAAAAATATAGGAGGACAAAATTTGTTTTTCTTTTCTAAAGGTGCTCTGATAATACCTGATTTTTGATTAGTGTTATTTAAGTTATTATTTTTAACGACGGTGATATCGTTTAATAATGCAAATCTATTTTGTGTGTTAATGTTATTAATGGTATTACTAACATCTACCTTATTTTTAATATTGGAAACATCTATTTTTATTTGACCAGCAATTGAGCGCTTCAACCGCTTCTGGTTTATAACCTGGAAACCATCGTCTTGGAGATTGCCCGCATTTTCAATTTCTTCGTTCAAGGTTTGCGATATTTGCTCGGAATTGTTGATATCCATTCCCAAATCATAAATGATTTCATCTTGAAGACAACTTGAGGATAAATTATTGAAGGTGGAGATTTCTCCTTGTCTGGAGGTTTTTTAGGGATCATCCCTGCTTCCCAAGTATTATTATACATTCGATAGGAGAAGGATATTTCAGTCCAATGAAATTTGAAGAAAATTCAATATGACGAAATTTACCGTATTTGATTTTTATTTTTTTTTTTTTTTTTTTTTTTTTTATTGACAAAAAGTACGTCCGACTCTGATGAATTCGTATTTTCAACACAATTTTTTTTATAACTTTTGTTTTATAAAAATAAAGAATCGTTACATTAAAAATTTTAATGTTTTTAAAGAAATGTAGGCCTTTTATTTTTGCGGTTGTAAGCATTTGCTTCAGTATCGCGACAAATAGACCAACAGTATTCGCCAAGCATATGCGTAATGCCTTTTCCTTTAAAGCGCTTTTTAATAGCCGCAATGTCCTGATGGAACCTTTCGCCATGCTCATCGCTACAAGCTCCTAAATCATCAGGAAAAAAAAATCTAAATGATTGTGAAGAAAATGGATCTTTGGCGACATTAAAATGCCCATTTCGCCATATGCCGAAATCATTTCTGCGACAATATTTTTATAATTGGCAGCTCGTTTGTTGCCAAGAAACTGCTCAATAACGGCAACTGTACCTTTCCATGCACGTTGTTCGATAGCATTTAATTTTGATGAAAATTCAGAACTTGCAATTATTTGTTTTATCTGCGGACCATTGAAAACACCTTAAATCAAAAAAAAAAAAATCATTAAAAAACAAAGTTACTGAATAACTTCTTAAAAAAAATACCTGCATGAATCTTTGCGCCGCTCAATTTCGGGAAAATGTTGCGCAAAGTTGCAATGGCCTCGCCATCACGATCCAGTTTTTAACAAAATTTGATACGAGACCGAGCTTAATGTGTAATGGAGGCAAAATGATTTGAGACGGCTGCACCAATGGTAAATTCTCTATACTTTCTACGCCTACTTTGTAGCATATTCGCGGCTTCCACTTAAATTCAGTGTAATGCTCATCTCTTTTTCGACCTTCCCATGTACACAAATGGCACTGGTGGGTTGGAAATCCACGCTTAACACCCATGAGTAAACCGACCACCAAGCGCGTCGGAAGCTAATTTCATCTGGGGGGGGGGGGGGCAGTACAAATGGTGGTGCAAAAAAAAGTTCACCAAAATTTCTTCAAAGAAACATGAATGTGAATAAACAAATTTTTTATTTTAGTTTAAAATAAAAAAAAATATAAAAATATATAAAAAATATTAAAATTTCATTATTTTTAAAAGTTCTTCCAATTTCAAATTAGAGCTCATTCTTTAAAGGGTCTTTCATATGTTAATATGAAAATATAAGAAATAATGGTTGCTTTTATAAAGCAAGACTAGGTATATCTTTACATGGTTTAAATGCAATAAGGTACAAAAAGTTATATCAATTTAAATTATTCCAAAATATTTCTTTCTGTCCTTGCGAGAAACAAACTCTTTCATCACCTCCATCGAATTCAATTCTTCGGTTTTATCTTTGTGAATGTGTATAAGTGCAGCATGAGTGAGTCGTTTCTGTGTCATAGTTGCTCGAAGATACGTTTTAAGTCGTCTTAGTGCACTTAAGGAACGCTCAGATGAAGCTGCTGATGCAGGCACAGTCAAAAGCAAAGCAATATGTTTTTCAACTTCATTTAATAGTTTTTTGACAGTATCCTAATTTTTCGCAAATTGGGATACAATGCCACTTCAATTTCAAGGTGTTTGGCCGGGCAATTGCTTCAGCAATTTCATCTGCAAAAAGGTCATCTGCATAAAGATCTAGTTTTGTTTTTAGATTTTGTTCAGAAGGCACTTTTCCGTTGAAGGCTTCGATTACAATATTTTCCAACGATTCCAGAGTGTCAAGATCTGTTCAAATGTACAATAAGATTTACAAAGTGCCAGTTTACACTAGCCTCACTCGACAGACTCTCCGAATATTAAATCAAAGTGAGTCGGTTGAGTGAAGCTGGTGTAAACTTGCAAAAATAAAAAAAAAGTAAACTATCAACCTGTTTGATCGAATCTAGCCGTTATCTCATTTGAGAGAAGATCTAAAATTTCGAAATAATCTTTTCGTAGCCGATCATATAATGGCAACTGTACTGAAGGAACCGGATTTGTTGTTTCTTCAAAGCGTCGAGGTGGATTTTCATCAGCTAATTCACAGAAGGGGCTTTCGCATGGTCCAAAACATTGGACCAACATGGCAGATTGTACAACATGTACTACCATGCGTAAGCTTAAACGATAGTCGAAATTTTCGGTTTTTTTCTGCCGATTGTACAATATTGTACAACTATGTAAAATTACTGCTCAATTGTTAGGGCATCTAAAAGTTGCTTAGCTATTAGCCGGATGTGTTCTGCTTGAGAGCTTGCAATTAATGATGTTGCTTTACAAGTTGGATCGTTCGAACGCTCAATCAAATAGACCCATTAGTTTTCCATCTAACTTATCGTACAACATGTCGTCCAATATGGAAAGCCCCTAAGAACATGTCAAATTTTTTCTTACCAGAGTTGCAAAATTAACAAGCATTAAGCTACATACTTAAGGGTGCTTTATACATTTTGTTCTATCTTTTTGCAAACACAGAGAAAGAAAATGGTTATCCGTAAGCATGCTTATGAAGAAGAGAGAAAGAAGAGGAAAATATATAATACAAAAATATTATCGTTGTAAAAAACTGATATTTTGAATAACTTTTGAAATTTTCCTTTTAAATTGTTTATCTAGCTAAAAAAGTGGGGGCAACTGCCCCCTTTTCCCCCCGCTTCCGACGCCAATGCCGACCGATCCAATTATGCTCTTTGTACTTTATCAACTGTAATATTAATTCCATGCCTTCGTATGTTTCCTTGAGGTTTGTGGCATATGCGATCGGGACAGATGGATGTGTGTTGCCGATATGAAGCAGCACGACTTTAAGGCTGTTGACCGATGAATCGATGAAAAGTCACCACTCCTCTGAAATATGTGGGTAACCGATTTTTGCAAACAGCGAATCAATGTCACAACAATAAGCCAAGTTTTTTCCCGATCTTCGTGCAATCTAAAAAATTGGTCACATGGAAAAGTGCTACCTCGATCACGAGCGGCTGTTATTTTAAAATCAGCCGCCACTATATTCCACTGCTTAAAGCGTGATGCAATGAGTTCTGCTGTTCTCCTAGACAAATTTCCGTCTCGTACGAGGTCATTGAAGTTTGCTTGCGTTATAAAATGCGGCAATGCAGTCCCAATTTCACTGGGTGTTGCCACAAATTCCGATACTTGTGGACTCTCGCATCTCGCATTCAATGGAAGAAAAGTTGATAGCAGTTTTGGTACAACTGTTGATTCTGCATCGCTTATTTCGGGAAAATTATCAAAAATCTCCACTGAAGCCGCTACACGGTCTTCTGGTGAGTATAGAACTGCTGGAGTTACCGATTCTATATTAGCGTAGCGAATTTTGTTGCGGTGAATGTATTGGTACCCTTTTGTTTGAGCAAAAGTTACACAAAAGTAGCACAATTCATTGCAGTGCTCCGTGCGTGGTAGCCAAATTGTTGGTACAGCGTACTTTATTGTTGACCTGATGGAAGCATTAGTAAACTTGCACAAATTTCTGTAGCAATAGTCGCACACGACTTCCGGAGTATACCACAAGTAAGGAACATAAGCAGTCTTAAATATTTTCTGAAACGAATTCATCACTGTTTTAGTAATATTTTTGAAATTTTTACTTGGTGCAAATAAGCCACAAACGTAACAAAAGTTATTTCGCGCCGGACACTGCATTTTTTCAGATGAAATATATAGAAATACCTTTTCGCACAACAGAACTTAAAACAATATTGCAATTCCTTATTTCATCTGTCAGAAGGGGCCCTCAAACGATACTGCATGTCCATCCGACCTGTCAAGTCATCACACATGTAGTATCGTTCGTGTGCAAGAAATCAAGGTGGATGGAAGTTGGATGGACATGTAGTATCGTTTGAGGGCCCCTAGACTAGTTGTAAGTGTTGTAAAAGTCAAAAACTGTTTAGTGTTAGAAGGTTACTATTGATTAACTGCAACTATATCGAGTAGGATGGGTCAAAAAACATTTTTTTTCCTAACGCTTTAGTAGTTTAAAAATTTGGAGTCCCTTCAAGTTATGCTAAGAAAATTGAACAAATTTTTTTTTCAAAAATAATAAAAATTGGGGAAAATCTGAGAATTGATAAAAATTGTTTTTAAAAAATTTGACGTGCTACAGACATTTCCACGAGTCTGCCTGCAAAAAATCAGCTCGATTAGATCACTGAAAAAGGGTTAAAAATCGGTCCAAAGGCTTCCACACAGGCCACTACGAGCTCTATACTTCAAACTTAAAAAAAAAAATTCTGACGTGTACAAGAAAATCGACGATACACGTGTATTTTTATTTTTTCCCCTCTTTCCGAATATGTGCATTTGGTTCATAGGACAGAAAAAATTTATTTTTTGTAACACCGTGTTATAATCAAGTCGTTGAGAATACTGCGACATTTCTCTCCGACTTCAAGTTTTCGTTTTGTCGGTGGACGACTGTTGCAGTCAATGTGTATCGGTTATAACTCATAAAAAATTTTTTTCTAATTCACTCGGAATTGAGAATTTTTTGTGAAAAAAAACTAACTCAAAATTAACGTAAGCAATATCAAAACTATTAACATTTGGAGTGGATTTATACAATTGCAACAGAGTGTATTAATAAAATTAAAACGTTTCTCTTAAAAAATATCATAAAATAATAAGTTTTTAATAAGTTTTAGTTTTTGGTCAGGTTAGACTTTTCTGTAGAAATGCCCATATACAAAAATGCCAGAGCGAACTTTGAAAGTGCATATGCAAAAAAGAAACTATTAGATTTTTTATATTTCATTTTACAAAATCAAGAAAATGCATAAGATAAAAGAAAATACAAATAAAGATTTATTAGTGTTTTTTTTCTAACAATTACTTGAGTAACGCGCTTCATAAAGCATTTCATTGCATTGAAGCCTCCTCGTCTGAGGGGTCGTCCATAAACTTCGTTACCAATTTAGGGGTGGGGAGGGGTTTTGAAATGCACTACGATAAGTAACGGTAGGGGGGGGAGGTGTTTAGATATTGTAACGTTACCAAAAATTAAAAAAATCGACGAAAAACCTCTAATTATTAACACAATCATTTCAAAAATTTTTAACCTTACATGTTTATGTTTGATCGTCTAAATTGATGGTTAACTTTTGTTTCAACGAATTCTTCCACCGAATTTTCCCTCGACACAGGAACCTTTTGGTATTCCTTCACCATCTCAGCACACGTCTGAAAAATTTGGGTCTTTGCTGTTGCGACAGGCTTTGACGTTAAGGCCTGAATGTTCTTGATCAAAGGAGATGCCGTATGATGTGTACTGTCTCAGAAAGAAGAAATCGGTTCAAGGTCGTGTCCTTCCTGCGGCTTTTATTTCGTTTTTAAAACTTCTATGAATTGTCATAAGTTTGTATTATATCATTTAAAATAAATCGGAATAAAACATACTATTTAAATAAATCAATTTTCAGAAAGCATTTACACAAAAACACAGAACTTGGTGCAGCTCGGGTGCAGCCTTTAAGGGTTCTCTGTCAAAGACCAGGTAAATTTCTTTGTGTTAGAAATGAGGATTCACCTGAATGGGTCGACATAGAATCTGATGAAAAATTCTATTTTGAAGAATCCTCAACAAACTACCAGCTTCTTCTATCCCAGTGATTGAGAGCATCGAATCTTGGATCGCAGATGGAATAGCTTTTACAGATGATATTAATTATTGATTTTTTTCCAATTGTTCCTTTAATGTATCTAGTCATACTAGACACTAATACTAGTGAAAATTGTCAGAGCAAGTCAAAATATATAATCATTCGAATGAACTAATTTCATATGTCACGTTACTTTATGGGGGGGAGGGGTTTTGAAAAGCACTACGGAAAGTAACGCGTGGGGAGGGGTTTTGAAAAGCACTACGGAAAGTAACGCGTGGGGAGGGGGGGTAGTTAAAAAACCGGAAAATCAGTAACGTAGTTTATGGACGACCCCTGAGAGAGTAGCCTTCAGTCTTTTAAGGGAAGGGGGGGGGGGGGGGGCGGTAAGGTTAATTCGTGCAAAAAAGGCATGTTTTTGTGAATTTTTTGCTTAAAATCTCTTTGTATAGTATTGTATAAAACTTTCACGAAGAAATATTAAAAAATACGGCAATGGCAGTAATTATTCGGAGTTGTCTCCGAAAAAAGTAGAACTGCGGTGCCACTCATAACGTGACGCTGGATCATCTGAAATCAAAAAAAAAAAGTTGATTTGTTAGATAACAGTTTACCCCAGGTAACGCTGGGAGGGTTTTTTTGAAATTACAATTTTTCACTTTTTTGAAACACTTGATTTCGAGATTTTATTAACAAATTTGAAAGAAGCTCTCTAGCATTACATCGTAATAAATTATGTACAAAAATAGTGTTAAAAATTTTAAAAAGATCGGTACAATTGTTTTTGAAGTTAAACGGAACGGAAAATGTGCATAAAATTGTTGATTTTGTGCATTTTTTTAATGAAAATATTCGTTCTTTTTGAACTAACGCACTCGTTTGTTAAAATTTCATGAACGGGATTCATAATGAAAAATTTCATTAAAGTTTAATGAATAAAATCGTTAAATTAAATGAAAAAATCATTTAACTTTATGAATATGTTCGTTAAAATTTAATAAAGAATTTCATTAAACTCATAAAAAAGTTCAAAAAATGTAATGAAAAATTTCATTAAAATTAATGAAAAGGTTATAAAATTAATGAAGCAGTTCATTCAAATTTAATTAAATTTTAAAGGAAATGTGAGTAAATCTTTTATTTATGAAATTGTTGACAGGAATGGTGGAATATTTACACACTTTTCCTAATAAATTTATATGAAAATGTATTGTTTTAATATTAAAAAGTATATATTTCATACATGTTAATTACTTTATTAATATGTTTACAGTCTTGAGTGAAAATGGCAAATAATAAGTGTTATTTTATTACATAAAATGAAAATAATTAAAATATTTAAGGAAGAAATTGATTCGCAAAATTAAGAAGTATTTCAAGCAAAAATTGACTGACTCTTCAATTGCGCTAGCAATGCGATCGGCTTCGTTGGTAATACACTCGTTGGCAACACACTCGTCGGCTGCACAGTTCGGAGAGCTAGCGCTTCTTTTTGTTTTTGATTGCTGCAAACATTTGCCAATAGTTTTTGTTTTATACGACTCTAAATCAGAATGCTTTCTTTTAAGATGTATTTTATAAATATTAACACCACCAAACAATTGTGCACAAAATTGACAACGCAACGTGTCCTTTTTAGAAATAAAATGCAGTTTTTTTTTATATGTTCTACAAAGATATCTATAGTTTTGTATTATTTTTTGCACAAAGCACAAAGCATTTTTTATTTTTTAAGTTAAATATTTTAATCACTAGTAAATACACTTTTATCAATCTCTAATTTACTTCTAAGCACTTTTAACTTATTACTATTCACAAACGACGAGACGACGAGATTGTTTGGCAATTTTAGTGCAGACTGTTCATTAACTTATTCATAAATTCATGTTTCAGAGTTGCTCTGGAGAAATATTTATGAATTGCTTTCATTAAAATTTGTGAACTCGTTCATAAACTTTAATGAAAATTTTCATTAAGTTAGCCAAAAAACCATTAAAAATAATAAATTAATTCATAAAGCAAACAAGAAAAATTTATGAGGGGCACCGACTTTGAAAAAGTCAGTTGTGGGGATAACGCTGTAAAGTTTTGAAAAATCTGGTATAAAACGTTCATAAACAAATTTTATCGGCTTACCTCACACTGAATCAAAAATGCCAGTTCCATAAAGGATGTTGCTATCATCCAAGATCAAGGTTGCATAAGTACGTACTTTCGTACCATTTTGGACACGTTTTTATTCTTCACGTACTAGGTACAACATTTTCCGTACTAGTACACTTTTATTTTCATCGCTTTTCTGTGTATTTTTCTCTTGGTGTGGCCACGCTCGTTTTTTTTTGGTTCGCATTATAGCGGCTTGGCAGCACTTCTAGCATTTGGTTGTTTGTTTACGTATGAAGTGCAAACAAACAAAAAGTGCGAATGGTACCAAAGTACCAATGGTACTCGTACCTATAGGCTTGTATGAAAGTTTCATATAAATCAGAGGTTACTAGTACGTCGGTACTTTTGCTTTATGTTGGTATTCATAACAATTTGCCATGGCTTTATTTTTCAGTTTGTTTACAAATAATTCGACAAAAACAAAAGCTTTTGTTGATCCTTCCTTTGTTTTTAGTAAAGCTTGGCATTGGTTGCATTTCGCTGTTTCAGTTTTTATTTCTGGTAAGAAAAAAAACCAAACTGAACTTATATCTTCCAATTTGCTTTTGTGCAAGATGTATCGTTTGTCCATCCTAGCACCTGAGAAATCTATTGGAAATAATCTAATTGTGCTATTCTTGTAAACACTTTAGATTAATAACTTCAAAATATCATTCATTTTTGTTTAAGATATGTTTTGTATCCTTTTACAGCTGAAATCAGCAAACTTTGTTTTGGACAGCAGCAGGGCTGAAAACACCTTATAAGGTGAGCTCAGACGATACTACATATTGCCAAGCCTGGGTGTACGACTGAATAACTAAAAATTAAGCTTTGCGTCTAAACGATCCCATTTGTTGTTGAACCTCATTAACACTGCACCCTAAACAAGTGCGCGTTGATCTGCGTACCCAAGCGCCACGCAATTTTATTTTACGCTTAACCTAAACAAGTGCGATGCGGAAAGAACTGCTGCTCTCGAACCAGCTCAGTCTGATGGTTTAGAAATCTTAAAGAAACTTTTAGTATTGTGTAAAAATCTATTAATATTGCAAATACTTCCATTTGCAATTGAGATTAATTAATTAATAGCAGCTGATTGCTCTTTGTTCTAATACTTTGGTTTTATGCAACCAACTTCACATCCGAACGCACTGTTAAAATTGGAAATTCGATTCATGTTGCGGTAGTCTGGTGCGTGTTTCGGTAGGCTTCATACAAAATGTATGTGCATGAGCCGATTTTGACAGTTAAACCACGCACGCGCACTTGTTTAGGGTGGACTGTAAGCTTAAAAATTTCGAATGGATAGCAGGTATAGCGCTTTGGCAGCAGTGGTGATAGTAAATGAATTATTAGAAGATGAAGATAATTTTTAAAGTTAATTGTTCTTAAACTAAGCTGCCAAGAGTATATGAAAAAACGATGTTGTCATGTCGTTATGTTAATTGGGCAATTCACAGTTCATTGAAATAATTTTTTTAATAACTCTATTTAATATTCAGTTTTATTGAAAACTTCATCAAAATTTTTTACCAGACAACTCTTTTTTATTCATGTAAAACAGATGTTCACGAAATAACACTTTAACACTCTACAAAAGCATGCCTTAGGGCATGTACAAAACGGGCAACATTTAACACACAGGTTTAATTTGTGTTTACATGCATAACAAAAACAAAAAATTAACAGGCAAAATAGCACATTTCAGAATTAGCACATTAAACCTTAATTAGCATGAACTATGAATTGCCTAAATGTTCTTTATCAACTAGGGCGAAATACAAAGGGATGCTATCTTATTGGGTTTGAGGTTGAAATAATGTGTTGCTTTTTGCTTCTGTGGTGTAAAGTATACCACAGTATAAAATTGTTCTAAGCGTATTGTTATTAAAATTTATAATGAATTTTAAATTCTGCCTTTCTTCTTATCAAATCTGTTCTGAAATTAATATTATGCATTAATAGACATTTGAAATTGCAAATGGTTGGCATTTAAATTAATCAGCCAGCAAGTGTAGAGCAAATTTTTTTAATTTGCTTTACGTTGACATACAAAAAATAATTCCTAGGGCAAAAAAAAAGGAACCGTTAGTTTAGATTGCAATTATAAGTGATCAATTAAAATTTCATAAGTTTGTTTATAAAAATTTCGAGAAAATGTGAAATAGCGAAATAGACTTGATTCAGATAAAAAAAAAAGAAAACAAAATAAAAGATTGACAACTATAAGAATTTTAAAAATGTTATCGATGCGTTTCTAACGCCTTTTTAAACATTTGCTTTTGTAATTGGATTCAGTTCTAGTTGTTATACCAAACTAAAACGGAGTGTAGTTTGAAGTAATTTTTTAATTCTCAGCTAAATGGCGAGAAAACTGTAAATCTATTTATAAAAATTTGTGATGTGAACATATTAATAAATGAAAAATTCAATTATTTTTTGTTATAATGGGATATGGAGTGACAGAATTAACTTTTTATATATATGTATCTATTTAACAATGAAAAATGTTGTTGTTGTTTCGGCCTTCTGTCGTTTGTTGCTATTATAAATTGGGCTGTGGTCGTATAAAAATATAAACTGTTTTATATTAACTTTTTGCTTTTTTATTTTCCAATTTTCGATATTTGGCTCACTTTGAGGACCTTCGTCAGGGCATGAAAAATAACAAATTATTTCTTTAACACATTTAAGAGATTATATAAAGCACAAATAAAAATCTTTACATAAAATTTTAAAAAGTTAGCGAAACTAATAGCAAAGCTTAACAGATGGAATAAAATCACGATAAAACATTTGATATTGATATGAATTTTTATAGGTATGTTCTGTTCTACGTTAAGTGAGGATGAATGTTTTATGGGAAGGAAGAATAGGGAATTACAAAAAGGATATTTTGTCGTACTACACAAGAATGTTTTATATATTTTGTAGCGATCTTTTTTTTTTTTGCTTGTCAAACTTGTATCTTTGTTTAGAAAATCCCCACATTTTCATTGTCCCCACATTTTCGACCTTTTTATATTTTTCATATATATTTTATTAGTTTGAGAGAACTTTTTTATTTTCTGCCGATGCAACCCTGTCCAAGATGTCTAAAGCACCTTTTTGCTCCTGTCTACGACAAATCCTGCCTTCTTTAGTTTGTCTTTCAGCTTCCTGCTCTGCTCGGCTCATACGTATGGAGTCAGTTGATCGCGCCCAGTTATAAGCGCTTGATCCACTACTGATTCCTATGTCTTGCATGAAGGTTAGTAAAGCAAAAGAACCTTCATTGAAGACACTGGCTGCCACATAAGCCGCAATTTCAACGATGACAGAGGTTCCACACAAGTGCTTCGGTGAGAGTTTCCAATTAAGTTCGTTCAAACTCTCATTTTTGTTGTGCGTGAAGCCTCCGACACATCACTCCGGGAGGGCATCTTTGCTCAGATCTTCATAGATAGGCTTGATGGAAATAAAAAGTGAGCTATTAAACTAAGTACTTACAAAATATTACAAACCTTCTTATGATATATAACCAATGAATATATTGACTATTTAGATTAAGATCTAATTAATATGCCTGCAGAGTAGCGCATGCGTTGCTTTTGTTTATTGGCAACAAAAACTGCTGCTGAACTCGTTGCTATTTTAAAAAACAACAAAGCATAAATTTTACTGCATGTGGTTAAAATAAATTCTTAACTTTTTAAAAGTTATTATATTTATCTAAAATGACTTAAGCTGAGTATCAACTGGTTTGTGTTCCAAGAAAGAACTGATTTATTTTCAGATATAATTAGAGATTTAATCTTAATTAAAGTGTAATAATTTTGGTATTGCAGAACTATTTTATTCTTATAACCTGTTACATTTGACATATAAAGATGTAAATGTTTTGAAGTTTGACAGTTAAAAACAACAAAAGAACAGCTTCAAAAATTGTGAAGTTAAGCACTCAAAATGTTCACTTTGAAAAACTTTTTGCAAGCAAACGTAAGACTTAAGTAGCAAACACATTTTTTGCAAATGTTTCAAGAACAAAAATATATTATGGAACCAAAAGATATTTTAATAGAACTTAAAAAGTCATTGACATAAATTGCAAAAGTATTGCAACAACATTTATGCAAATGAATATTTTAAATATAAGCTACAATCTAAAAATATTTTTTTTTTTAATTCAATTGCCACAAATATTATTCATTTATGTTTTAAATTAGTTACTTTGTATACAATATTTATGGGAAAGCATTCTGTGTCTCTATTTTATAAAAATAGATCTAAATGCAATATGAAAAGACTCGAAAGAGCTATGAAAACTTATTTGGCGCAAATGACCCATGCGTTTACACATAAACGAGCTTTACACATAATCTTCAAGCACTAATGGAGTTCCTCGACTAATTTTTGAATGATGATGGCGTAATTGGTCATTGTAGAAACAAACCATTTTGTTTTGCTGGAAAATATAAGTTCAACATTTAGCACAAAATGCCACTGAAATAAAAAAACCCATGTTTACTACCTAAGTACAGGGTTGCCCATATTCGACGGACCCATGTTTTTTTTAAAAAAATCAAAGAAAAAAATAAAAATTTGGCGGTTGGCAATCTTAATCATTTAATTTGTTTCAAGTAGATTTGTTTACATCAATTTTTGAATATGATATCTCTCAAATGGCCGCCTCTGGCGTTGATGGCGTATTGTGCCCTTTTTGCAGCATTTTCCATCGTTTTCGCCAACATTTCGGCCGGAATAGCGGCTATTTCTTCACGAATGTTGTCCTTGAGCTCTTCTATGGTCCTTGGCTTGTTAACGTAAACCTTTGACTTCAAATATCCCCACAAGAAGAAGTCAGGCGGCGTCAAATCGGGCGAACGCGGTGGCCAGTCCAAATCACCACTTTTCGACATCAAACGGCCCGGAAACAAATTCTTCAGAAAATCGATTGTTATGTGACTTGTGTGCGGTGGAGCGCCGTCTTGTTGAAACCAGAACTGCCTCATACGCTTTCGACGAATAATAGGCATCACAAAATTGGTCATCATGTCGCGATAACGCTCCTGGTTGATGGTAACAGCATGGCCATTTTCATTTTTGAAGAAAAACGGCCCAATGACCGTTTTCGCACTAACGCCGCACCAAACTGTGACTTTTTCGTCATGAAGAGGCACTTCTTGAATCTCCTGAGGATTTTCAGTGGCGTAAATACGGCAATTTTGCTTATTTACGGTCCCATTCAATGTGAAATGGGCTTCATCGGACATGATAATTTTGTTCCAAAATTCCTCTTCATCTTCGGCCATTTCGAAGACTCTTTCAGAGCGCTCGCGTGGCGTGTATTGTTCCATGGTAAAAATCTGCTTGGACTAACGCTTCAAACGCGGTATGTCATTAAGCGATCTGACATCTCTGTCAAAAGTTATGGCGTTGCCAGATGGGTCCGTCGAATATGGGCAACCCTGTACTTGGCGCATTAAACAATCATTAACTCAGCAATTGTTTAACCTATTTTTAATTTTAAAACGGTTTTGGCGAGACAAAAGATAATGCTTTCAAAATATGTACATATCTTAAGAACTATTAAAATAACTTTTTGAGTTACAATCGGCCAAACCTTCTATTTTTACCTTTTTCAAGTTTTTTCAACTTTGAGAATAATTTACTGCCAAGGTTTGGCAGCAAAGATTATTTTTGTAGCACCGTGTAATTCAGATAACATGAACATTTTCTTTAATTTTATAAATTCGTATTTTTTGCAAAGATTATATAATATTATTAAAGAAAAAATTTTCTTAAATTTAAAAAAAATGTGTAAATAAAATAATTATTCTAATTCTATTCTTAAATTTTTTGAAGTTTTCATAACACACATACTCTTATATTAATTTCTTTCCACATGCAGCTTATGAAATAAAACCAGTGTGACGTCAAAAATTATCATTTGTTCAAGTATCAATGAACTCTGAACGAATTAAGAAATATACCACACTTTTTGAAACCTGCTTACTCTTTCGTAATATTAAGCTTAACACAAAACTGAAGTTTGCAAAACAAAAAAATTATAATAAAAAAGTAAGGATAACACATTTTATTACCTTTGATGCTTCGCATGCATGCTTCACATTGGATCAATGAACTTGTGATGTCGTATCTCATAAATGTTAATGAGAACACGAACAACAACAAAAAACAGCAACAACAACACGAAAAAAGTAGGTGGATAAATTGATAGGCTTTAAAGAGTTCATTAAATAATTAATTTTTGTCGTATGGTACATAAATTAGCATATATTTGCGTCTTGTTATTGTTGATTAACCAAATTAGAGTTCACAGAAGCGTTAGCCTAGTTATTTTATTTGCTTTTAATTTTTCCATCATCTTGAATTCAGCGCAGTTTTGGTTTTATTCTAAGGAAAAAAACATAAACTCGACAAGATTCAATTAACACATTAAGAAATAAAACAGCTTCTTGTGATATTCTAATTTTGTCTACAAATTAAGATATGACCATAGAAGTGTGAACAAAATGTAGAGTTAAGCAGATTATTAATAAAATTTTTATAAATTAATAAATTTATTATTGAAATATTGTATGCAAAATAACTAATTTAAAATATAAATGAATAATATTTGTGGCAATTGAATTAAAAGTATATTTTTAGATTCTCGCTTAGGTTTAAAATATTTATTTGCATAAATCTTGTTGCGATACTTTTGCAATATATGTCAATGACTTTTTTAGTTTTATTAAAAAGTTATTTCCGTTAGATTATCTTTTGGTTCCATAATATATTTTTGTTCATGAAACTTTTGCAAGAAACAAGTTTGCTACTTAAGTCTTTCGTTTGCTTGTAAAGAGTTTTTCAAAGTGAACATTTCGAGTGCTTATCTTCACTACTTTTGCTTTTGAATTATTTCTTTCTGGCATTGAAATATGTACACATAAGCAAAAAGAGGCTGTTCTTTTGTTGTTTTTAGCTGTAGAACTTCAAAACATTTATATCATTATATGTCAAATGTAACAGGTTATAAGAATAAAAAAGTTCTGCAATACCGAAAATATTACACTTTAATTAAGATTAAATCTCTAATTATATCTGAAAATAAATCAGTTCTTTCTTGGAACACAAACCAGTTGATACTCAGCTTAAGTCATTTTAGATAAATAAAATAACTTTTAAAAAGTTAAGAATTTATTTTAACCACATGCAGTAAAATTTATGCTTTGTTGTTTTTTAAAATAGTAACGAGTTCAGCAGCAGTTTTTGTTGCCAATAAACAAAAGCAACGCATGCGCTACTCTGCAGGCATATTAATTAGATTTTATACTAAATAGTCATTATATTCATTCATCGGTTATATGTGATTAGAAGGATTGTGATATTTTGTATGTACTTAATTCAGTAGCTGACTTTTTATTTTATTGACACATGTATTTTTTAATTTAAAGGTAATTGTTTTTATTTTAGAGGTCTGTATTACAATGATTTTATCATATAAAATAGTTTGTGTTTTGCTTATTAATAATTAGGAAGATGTTTTAGCAATTAATTTGAAGCTATGCATAAGAAAATAAAATAGCATTTTTATCATAATTCGAAATGAGAAACGAAAGACTTAAGCAACGAACTTTTCATTAGTTCAATTTTAGTCGTTTATTTGATCCCACTTTTCGATATAGTTATTAAGGTTTTTTCATTGCCAATTTTGATAACTTTTTTAAAAATGCAGATCTACCTCGAAACTCACTTCCAAAAAATGTAATGTTTAAGACCACAAAAAACTAGTTATATCTTCAAAACAACAAAAGTTAGAAGAAAAGTTTGTTTACATAAAATGCAAATCTTCAGGCCTTATTTTATGTACACATACAATTTTTTGGTTTCATGGAATACTTTCGATATATTTGCAGAAATATGTTGTTGAAGTGAAAAAAGTTTACCATATGTAAAAAAATTGGTTTATGCCTGATATAAAATATAAGATTGCTGCTGACGATCTGACGAATCAATTTGACTATTGTCAATGTTAATATTTTCATTTTTTGTTATTGTCAGAGTTGATTAATAATTCTTTTAACAAAACATTTATGTAGTCGTTTGTTAAAGTAGATAAATAAATAAATAAATAAATAAAAATAATCGAAAATTCTTTGTTTTATATAGAGAGTATAAATTATATAGAGATTTCAGTTCGAAGTTCACTCAAGTTTCGTTGTACAAGCGTCCGGAAAATAGAAAAGCAAAACAAAAATAATTATACTTTTACCTCAGCAGTTGTTTGATTTGCACCTATAGAAAAGTATAGGCAGCGTCAAAACGAACGCTGAGGCAAAGCATAATTATTTTTGTTTTATTTTTTTTACTCTCCGGAAGCTTGTACAACGAAACTTGAGTGAAATAGCATTCGAAGTCGAACTGGGACCTCTATATAATTTATGCTCTCTGTTTTATATTAAAATAAAAATGGCGTTTCAAATATTTTTGACGAATGAACCCAGTGAACCAAAATTATCGTTCTCGAACTCACTTTTGAACCTTTTCGGGCAGAAACATTAATTTTCGGCACTTATAAATAAACCCTTTTTGTGTCATGCCTCTCAAATATGAACCTTATTTCCTTCGGAAATGAATTAAAAAAAGAACCATAGAAAATTTCTTTTTCGGGACTCGAAAATCAACCCTTTTTGAATCAATCGCCGGACGAAAATGCCTCTCAGAAACGAACCTTTTTTTTTCTTCGGAAATGAGTTAAATAAACCCTTTCTGTAGATAAACCCTTTCTGGCACTCTCAAAAACCCTTTCTGTAGCAATCGCCGATTTGTATTTCGAAAACGGACCTTTTTTGTTCCGAAATCAGTTAAAAAATTAATCTTTTTGAATTATTAATATTGTTATTGCATAATATTATTTATTATAACAGAGCGATAATTTGTTTAAAAAAAATTATTAATATTATTAATATACAGTAAAATAACGTAACTATATTCAATAATAACAGTGAAAAAGAAAGGTCCCAGCAGAGTACTTAATGATTTTAATAAATTTTAGGCAAAATCTAAACTTAAAGCAAACACATTTTAACTCATTTTAGTACAGGGTTGTCCATATTCGAAGCGCAGGGCCATATTAGTACAGGGTTGTCCATTTTATTTTTAAATAAATCAAAGAAACCACAATTTTTTGTCTGTTCGTCATGAATATCATTTAATTGGGTTCAAGTAGATTTGCTGACATTATTTCTTGAATATGATATCTCGTAAATGGTCGCCATTGGCCTCTACGACATATTGTGCCCGTTTTGCAGCATTTTCCATGGTTTTCTTCAACATTTCGATGGGAATGGCGGTTATTTCTTGACGGATGTTGGTTTTCAGCTCTTCTAGGGTCTTTGGCTTGTTGACGTAAACCTTTGATTTCAAATAACCCCACAAAAAGAAGTCTGGAGGCGTTAAATCTGGTGATCTTGGCGGCCAATCGAAATCACCATTTTTTGACATCAAACGGCCAGGGAACAATTGCTTCAAAAAATCGATTGTAGTGCGGCTTGTGTGTGGTGACGCGCCGTCTTGTTGAAACCAGTAGTGCCTAATACGCTTTCGACGAGCGATTGGCATGAAAAAATTGTTTATCATATCGCGATAACGCTCCTGATTGACAGTAACTCTGTGGCCATTATCATCTTCGAAAAAGAACGGCCCAATGAGCATTTTAGCACAAACGCCGCACCAAACAGTGACTTTTGCATCGTGAAGAGGTACCTCTTGAATCTCTTGTGGATTTTCAGTGGCATAAATACGGCAATTTTGTTTGTTTACCGTTCCGTTCAACTGAAAATGAGCTTCATGGCTCATTGAGTTGAGTTTTCACTATTGACTTGTTTTGTTGAATGTAAATTTCAACAATTTTAGAGCGTTTGCGTGGCGTGTACTGTTCCATTGTAAACATTTGCTTGGAATGACGCTTCAAACGCGGTATGTCATTAGTCGATTTGGCATCACTGCGGAAAGTTACAGTGTTGCCAGATGGGCGCTTCGAATATTGACAACCCTGTACATAACACTATAACACTCCTTCCGTCTTTATAAGTTTAAATTATAATAATGTATGAAAATAATCATTAATTACATTAATTACATTAATTATATATTTTTTTTTGTGCAAATTTTTATTTTTTTTCCCAGATATATATATGTATACAATCAATAACACTTAAGACGCTTGAGACGACAAGAGTTTTGCTTTACTTCTTGTTATAATTTTATCTTTATAATCTGAAATTGGTATACCCTTTAATCTTATATTGTTTTTAACGGAAACATGTGGATTAAACTTTATAATTTTTTACATTATATTTCTGTAATTGATCAATGTGTGCTTGTCTTATTATTCCATTTACATTCACCATATAACGTACTTCACTCAATCTATATAAATAAAAATCAAATGTCGTTCGTTGGTAATTGCATCAGTTGAGAACGGCTGAACCGATTTGGATAATTTTTTTTTAAAATGTTCGTAATAGTCCAACTAAGGCTTTTACGGAAAGAAAAATTGACCACGCCCACTTTGCGCCCACTTTTTTTGATTTATCTAAAATCGGAAAACGGCTGGACCGATTTGGATAATTTTTTTTTTTAATGTTCATAGTAATCCAATTTAAGTTTTGTTGGAAAGAAAAATTGACCACGCCCACTTTTGCGCCCACTTTTTTCAATTTATCTAAAATCGGAAAACGGCTGGACCGATTTGGATAATTTTTTTTTCAAATGTTCGTAGTAATCCAATTTAAGTGTTTACTGAAAGAAAAATTGACCACGCCCATTTTTGGTCCCACTGTTTTGATATCTATATATATAAAATTAAGTGGCAAAACTTCCTGTTCGCATACTCCTCCTAGACGGCTTGCCCGATTTCAATGAAATTTTCAGGGGTGATTGGGGTCTGTGTGGAGGGTGCACATAAGAAATTGCATGTGTGTATCTTTGCAGGTTTTGTACCACACCCCCTTTTGTCGCCCACAAATCAATAAAAATGCTGTATTTAAGACGGTTTTGGTCGTATGAAATTAAAATTTGGTAAATAAGTTCGTATGATAACTATAATTAACTTTGAAAAAATGGGCGTGGTCACAATTCATCTACGCCTACTTTAAAGAAAATATCAAAATACTTCGAAACCATTGGTCCGATTGAGCTCAAATTTTGTAAGTACGCTTTGCTTTGAGTACGAGATGGTTTAAGGGGCAATGCCACACCCCCTTTTACCTCCCACATATAAATAAAAAATTGTTGTTATCGAATAGCTTTAGTTAGAGTTATGGGTCGCACAGCTTAGAAATTCGGTATTCGACCACAATTTAGACGTACCGTTTCTGTGATAAAATTTTATGGGAGTGGACAAGGGGGAGGGGCACCTCCGATACAACCCAAATTTGTGATGTCGAATAGCTTTGAAGTTATAGGAATTCATATTTGGAATTCAGTTTTTGACCTCAATTTACACATGCAGTTTCAATGGTTTTATTTTATGGGCGTTGGACAGGGAGGCGTGACATCTCCCTTACAACCCAAATTTGCGATATCGTATTGCTTTGAAGTTATAGGTTGACAGCGTAAGAATTCGGTATTCGACCTAAATTTATACATGCATTTTCAATACTTACATTTTGTCGTCGTAGGGCAAAGGGGAGTGGCACTTCCCATACAGCCCAACTTTGTGATATCAAATAGTTTTAGAGTTATAAGTCGTACAACGCCGAAATTCAGTATTCGACCTCAATATACACATGCAGTTTCATTGATTCAATCTATGTTCATTGGTAAGAGGGGCGTGGCACCTCCCATTTAACGTAAATTTGCGATATTGAATATCAGCGTCAGAATTCAGTATTCGGCCCCAATTTATACATGCAGTTTCATTAATTACATTTTATGGGCGTACGACAAGGGGGCGTGAAACCTCCTATTTAACCCAAATTAGAGATATCAAATAGCATTGGGGTTATAGGTCTCACAGCTTTGGAATTCAGTATTGGACCTCAATGTACACATGCAGTTTCATTGATTACATTTTATGAGCGTTGATCAAGGGGGAGTGGCACCTCCCATACAACGAAAATTTGTGATATCGAATAGCTTTGTAGTTCAAGGTCGCACAGCGTCGGAACTCAGTATTCGACCAAAATTTACGCTTGCAGATTTACTGATAAAATTTTTTAGAGTTTGTCGGGGGGGCGTGACACCTCCAATTTAACCCAAATTTGCGATATCGAATAGATTTGGAGTTATAGGTAACTCAGCCTCAAAATTCAGTATTCGACCTCAATGTACTCATGCAGTTTCATTGCTAAAATTTTATGGGCGTAGGGAAAAGGAGAGTGGCACCTCCCATACAATCAAAATTTGTGCTATCGAATAGTTTTGGAGTTATATGTCGCACAGTTTTGGAATTCGGTATTCGACCTCCATGTAGACATCCAGTTTAATTGATTACATTCTATTAGCGGTGATGAAGAGAGAGTGGCACTTCCTATACAACCCAAATTTGTTATATCGAATAGCTTTGTGGATATAGGTCGCACAGTCTCAGAATTCAGTATTTGACCTCAATTTAGACATGCTGTTTAACTGATAACATTTTATGGGCGTTTGAATAGGGAGAGTGGCAGCAACGCGCCGGGTTTCAGCTAGTCCACAATAATTGTTAAAAACATTCCTATACAGAACAGTTTCATCTACTTTAAAACTTTTTTTTTCTTTGGTGCTCTCAATTTTGTTATATGTTCGTGGTTTGATTGTTTCCTTTTTTTTCTTTCAATTGTTTTCTTTCAAAAATTTCTTTCGTTAAAGTGTTTTCTAAATTAATTTTATTTTCTTTAATTTTTGAACATTGAAGATTATCAAGAATGGTTCGCGGCTTAAAATTAAGCAAACGTTCAGCAGGTGATTTGTTAGTGCTCAAACATGGTGCTATTCGATACCCCAGTAGAAAATTATTAATAAGAAATTGCCAAGACTTTCTCTGCATACTCTTATCTAAACTCATTTTTTTAAATGTGGTTTTTATCGTTTGAACAGCGCGTTCTGCACTGCCATTGGATTGAAGATGGTAAGGTGGCGATTTTTATGCACTTAATTCCATTTTTACGGCAAAATTCCGTAAATTCAAATGAAACAAATGGGGGTCCATTATTAGATACTAACTCTTTCGGTAAACTAAAAACACAAAATATTTGCCTAAGATTTTCACATACTACTTGCGCTGTAGTCGATTTCATAATTATCGCCTCAATCCACCTTCTATAACTATCGATCATGACTAAAATCACAATATTTTTAAATTTGCAGAAGTCTAGGTGTACTCTTTGAAATGGATACGTTATTTTTGGGCAAGGAAATGTTTCAAATTTATTATTATTTTGTGTCAATTGGCAGCAATCGCAGTGACTAACAAAATACTCTATATATTGATCAATGTTTGGCCACCAGATGCAGGAGCGTGCTATCATTTTCATACGCACAACTCCAATATGAGTGCTACCATGAAGTTCTTTAAGAATATTACTTTTCAAATTTGTCTGGAATAATCAGTCTATCCCCGTAAAACAAGCATCCCTTTTCTGTAGCGATTGAATTTCTTTTAACAAAATACGGATTTTACTTTAAAGAAAATTTTCTATTCTTTGGCCAACCTTCCATCACAAAACTCTTAACTTCAATTAAAGATTCATCTTTTTCCATGTTATTTCGCATGTTTGAGTCAGAGCTCCTTTGCACTGACTTTTTCCAAATAAAAATCTGATACGTAGCTTTCTGCCTTCAAATGCAGTTTACAATATTATCAATTTATTGAAGTATTTAAGCCGGCCAAATGCCGGAGCCTTTAATTTATTTACAAAATGTATAAAAAATATAAAATTAACCAATCAGCCAAAAGCTGAAGTGTTTTAAAGGGATAAGAAAAAAAAACAATAGAATTTTAGAACAAGTGTGTGAAGCAAGAAGGTAAAAAACTTGACATTTAAGAAAAGATGCCACCTCGCAGTGAAAGATAAATTAAACAAATTTAAGGTTGGTTCACATCAGCCTGAATATCGCACATCATCCAAATTTATAGGAATACCTCCTACCAGGGTGCAAAAATTTATTGTGTCTTCATCAATATTAGTAGGTTGTTCCATTGGAAGCCTAGATAAAGCATTCGCGTTTCGCATCTAATGCGCTTTTTTATATTTGATTTCATAATCATACATTGAAAGAATAATAGCCCAACGCTGTAACCTATTTGACGCTACATTCGATATATCTTTCTTTGGATTAAATATTTCTCTAAGCGGTTGATGATCGCTGTGAATCGTAAACTTGTGGCCGTATATATATTTATGGAAACGTTGGACTGCAAAAATAATGGCTAGTGCTTCGCGATGAAGTTGGGAATAATTTCTTTCGGCTGCACTTAGTGTAGAAGAAACAAACATTATCGGCTTTTCAATACCGTTAACAATATGCGACATCACTCCACCTACCCCATACGGGCTAGCATCTGCCGAAATTATAATAGGAAGCTTGGGATTATACGGTGTTAAAATGTTTATATTCAAAACAAAACTTTTTGCTCTCTGAAAGGCTATTTCATGAAAATCTTTCCATTCAAATTTGGTGTTAAGTTTTGTTAACTTGTAAAGCTCTCTCAACTCTGATGATAAATTTGGAATACAATTGTTGTAAAAATTAATCAGCCCTAGAAATGACTTTAGTTGGGCTTTATTTTGAGGAATTGGGCAGTTCTGAACAGTCGCGACTTTTAACTGGCTAGGTCTTATTCCATTCTGATCAATTGTGTATCCTAAGTATTCAATTTTACTCACAAAAAACAAACATTTCTCAAAATTGGCTTAAACGTTATATTGCTGCAACCTCTTCAGCACCTCATTTAGAGTATCCTCACATTCTTTATGTGTTTTACCTCCTATCTATACCTTTCAAAACCTCTTCCATGATCGACGTAAAAATTTGAGGAGCAGTTTTCAAACTATGTACAAGTCGAGTAAACTGGTATAAGCCCCTGTGTGTGTTTACTGTTAACAGTTCTTGTGATCTTTGTGAAACAGCTACCTGTAAATATGCCCCTGTCAGATCTTTGCTTGCAGAAAACCCTCCAGTGCGATAAGCCAGCCAAAATGTCATCAATGCGTGGTATTACCGAGTGGTCCATTTCAATAAATTTGTTTACTGTACGTTTACAATTAACACACAATCGTAAACTTCAATTTTGCTTGGCAACAATCACCATAGGGCTTGCCCATCTGCTTCGCTTAACCGGAATAATAACGCCTTCCGCTCATAATCTATCAATTTCTTCATCTACTTTACCCCTCAGGCCATAAGGCATAGAATAACTTTTTGAAAAAATTGGGTACGCATTGTCAACCAAATCTATTTCTGCCTCAAATTCTTTTATAACTGATTTATTATCATTTGAAAACACTGCACTGAATTTAGATAATAATTTGCATGGATCATCACATAGTAATTTACTTATATCTTTTGATATGGGCGTTATAAAAAACTCTCTTCACTTTGGATATAATACATCCAACCATGCCAGCCCCAACAAAGGCTAAAAAATTCTATTTCCTTCAACCACAAATATATCCAAACTGACCTTTACATTATTTAGCTCTACGTTTAGCTTCGCTTTACCAACCATTGTAATTTGGTTTCCATTTAGCATTTTAAATACTCTTGACGTCTTCACAATTTTAATATGCGAAAAATATTTTTCAAAATGGGCTATGTGGCATAAAGTATCACACGCCTCTGTGTTGAATTCAAATTCTATGTAGTCATATTCTACCTTTAACTTAATAAGTAGACATTTGTATGATTCAATATTATTTATATATGTTTCATGTTGTACAAATTCTACATCTTCATCACTGTCCGTCCCTATCATTACAATTTTTAACCGATTTGACAATTTGATTTTGGGAATTATTTCCATGAAACTTATTATTAGTTAGGAACCAGCAATCTCTTTTTATGTGGCCTCTTCTATTACAATAAAAACATGTTACATTTTAATTTCTATCCGCCTCTCTTCCCCAATTCCGGTTTGTTCCTCTTACGATTCTAAAGTTGTTCATTCCCTTGGTGTACCCTTCTCTCTCAACATTGGATCTACCTCGCTCTTGCAGCATACCTCTGCCCATAGCTGAACTTTGATTACCTCCAATTATATGCACTTCATCTCCGCGCATCTCCCGCATGTTCTCAGCCGTCATTTCCATAGCAAGCGCCACTGCTGAAGCCTTTTCAAATGACTCGAGACTACCTTCACTTAATAGTCGATTTTGTATGTTTTCAATTTGCAAGCCACAAACAAAACGAATTAGAAGCGCCACATCCAAAAATTGACCAAATGCACATGTTTGAGCTATTTGTTTGAGCTCAATTATGTAATCAGCTAACGGATCCCCCTGTTTCTGGTCTCGCTTGTAAAACTAAAACCATTCCGCTATGATGTTCCGTTTTGGAGCAAAATGTTTTGCTAGTTTTGAGACTATTTGATCGTATGTAAACTCGTTTTCGGCTTTAGGTGCAATAATCGAATTTAAAATTTTATATAATTCGGCACTCCCAATGCTTATCAAATACGATACTTTTTCGTCATCTTCTTTAATTTTATTTAGTTTAAATGTGATCTAATTGTTTCACATATAACGAAAAATATTCGCCAACCGTGTAGCATTCTAGCGCGCCAATAGCATGTTTTTCCATAATTTTTTTTTTAATCACTCGTCGCCACTGTATTGTTTTTCAGTTGCACACTTCATGGTCTTACATCAACTGACTTCTTTATTAAGTCTTATGAGAAGCTTAACCTAGGATGAAAGAGTACTTAAAATAACAGTTAACATTGCTTCAATACCTTATGTATTCTTAATACATTTATAATACTAACTCCTCACTAACTTATAATATTAACTAGTATATATGTACATACATAACAGTCTCAAATTTGCCCAACTTTTTGTGCAGTGAAATGTTAAATAACAATTATTTTCGGTCGCTGATTAAATTGTTGAAATTCAAATAAAAATACTAAATTTTACAGGAACTTCAACGTCGAATAAGGTGCAGAGAGCTCATAATAAGTTGTTTTTAATTTTGAACAAGTATGTTGCAAAAGCTGTGATATAATTATTTCCTGCGGAAAAGTTTTGAGAAATGTACCTAATTTCAAAAGTGTACTTTTCAAAAACAAACTGTTCTTAAATTTCATTATCATCAACCACAATTATGTTAATAAAAAATCCGAAATAAGTCAGAAAGGCAAAAATGTTCAAACTAAAAACCTTTCTTTCTTCATCAGTGCCAGTTCGTTGCTTAAGTCTTTTGTTTACAAAATCAAGGGCAGTTGAACTGTCATTAATATATTTATTTTACTAACATAGAGTATGTTTATAAAAAAAATGTCTACTGGTAGTATTCATGAACTTCTGACTTCCCAATTAATCATCAGAGTATGAGCAACAAAGCATTCCAAGAGATTAGTATGCAAAGCATGCATGATTTCTCGTAAAATAAGGAAACATATCAATCGCATATATTCACACATATTTTGGAGTTTCTCGACAATATAACGCATAAGATCCCACCGGGAAAAAAGAATCAATTGTGCATGAAAAAAGAATCAATTTACTTTTCCAATTATTGATTCTAGAATTGATTATTTTTAACATTGTGATGTCCTACAAAAAGTAGTACATTCTTTTCTGCCTTATACTTGAAACAGTGCTGAAATCGATTCTTTTATTCGCTTATAAAGCCTGGTTTTCACTAGGTCAGTTTTCAATGACAAATGTTGTCAATCTAATGGAAACGTATTGTCATTTACATTTGTTGTCATATATGACCACTGATTGTCATATAAAATCACAAACAAGTGAAAACAGATAGAATTTTGCTAGTCAATCAAAATATCGTTGTATGACAAGAAAAATTTAAATGCCAACATGTTGGCATTTTGTGTCAGTTGTTGCCTACAAAAAAATTTTGTTTTAATTTTTTTTTTCACTGCTGGCAAAGTTTTTTAAGGGCTGCTTTCTCAATGTCCGGTTAAGCAATAATCAGAACTTTAACCAATGATTTCGAAGATGCTGTCAAACTTTAAAATTTAAGATGACGGATAGAGTTGCCACCTAGATTTTTTATTTTTGCGAATTCTTGTAATTTTGAAATTCTGACAACGGATTTGATTTCGAATATAATGTCACAGTTTTAAAATTTAAGATGGAGGTTAGGGCTGCCACCTAAATTTTTACCACAGTATTGCCACCTAATAATATGTATTTTTAAGAGTTTCAAACATCATTTATCAGTGTTAAGGGGTCGCTGATTTTGAATCTAAAATCAGAATTTTGAAATTCAAGATGGTGGATAGGGTTGCCACCTTAATTTTTTTTAGTTTTATAAATTCGGGGCCGGCAAAAAAAAATGGTACACCAAATATGGATCGCTGAATCCGAATCCATCGTCAAAATTTCAAAATTATAAAATTTTGAAATAATAGCTCAATACTGTGGTAAAAATTTAGGTGGCAACCCTAACCTCCATCTTAAATTTTAAAACTGTGACATTATATTCGAAATCAAATCCGTTGTCAGAATTTCAAAATTACAAGAATTCGCAAAAATAAAAAAATCTAGGTGGCAACTCTATCCGTCATCTTAAATTTTAAAGTTTGACAGCATCTTCGAAATCATTTACCCTATAATGGCGCTAACCGAAATCACAACTTGCCGTTAACTTAATAAACACTTAACTGACAGTTCAACCTTAACCGAAGATTGAGAAAGGGCTTTTTTGCTAACTGCTGGTTAAAGTTCTGATTAGTGCTTAACCGGACATTGAGAAAGCGGCCCTTAATCTAATAAAATTAACAGTATTTTATAAATTTCACCAAAAAGAAACATTTTCTAACAATCTCAAATATAAAACATCATCTGTTGATGAAAAAAGCACACCTGAACAAACCGATGGCATTTCACAAATAGCATCGAAAGTGAAAACAGTATGGCAATCAATTGACACATAAATTCAACGTCAGTCTTTGACATTCGATTTTATGTCAGTTTTTGGGTTTCAATGGCCGCATTCAGCGTATACAACAGTTGGCAACTGTTGTGTAAAAATTCGCTGAATGGTACAAATTTGGTAGCGCTAGCAAAGACTGATAAAGTAGCGAACGCCTTTTAATCGAGCGAACAAATTCTATGCTACATGAACACAACTGTTTGCTTCACTGTCAGATGCTATTACTGACGCTGTTAAATTAATAAACGCAGAAAGAACGCAGCAAATTTAAGTGAGAAACCTTCGCAATTGAATTAAATTTACATAAAATTTAAATTGAATCTAACTTCCGACGTGTAGAGTAGCAACACATTCAGAGAAAAACATCGTGAACTAAGGTAGCGCTACCATTACAGTTCACAACAGTTGTCTGCGCTGAATGCGGCCAATGAAAACGCATTTGACGTCATATGGTCAAGATGAATACTGACATCAGTGATTGTTGTCATTGAAATTGACTTAGTGAAAACCAGGCTTAAAATGGATTCTTTTAAATGAAAAAAGTATGAATTTTTTGAATATGAGAAAAGTATGAATCGCTTAGAAGCCCTTTTGGAATAGATATACATGAATGAATTCCATAATGCATAGGTTTAAATGGCAGAATTGAAAATCTTTTATTCTTTTTTAAATAATTAATAAAAAATTATATTATAATAATTCAAATTAATAGAGATAATTATTAGGTCATTTAAAAGAATAAATAATATTTAGACAGACGAGATTTGGATTATAAAAATATCACATTTATTGCAAAAATATTGATGTTTATGATGTAGGTTGTTCCTTCCGTTTTGCTTTGAATGTATTCTTATAGTATTTACATTTTGACTTGCGTATAGCTTTCTTCATATCTTTTTGGGACTGTTCCTGGTCGTATCCTTCCTTGCAAATGCACTCTGCATTAAAAAAAACATTAAGAAATGATTGAAACAAGTAAAGAGCAATGGTTTTTCATAACTTACCAAACAATACATTATTAAAATTTTCGAGCCTTCTGAAGCAGTTTGTTCCTTCAACGCGGACAGAAAGTAAAATTTTTAAGAAACGCGTGAAAGGAAAACAACAGAACAATCGTTTTTCAAAAATATCTGACAAAAACAAAAACATCAACAACAAACAGAAAATACAAATTATAACAGATTGATTCTTTTTTCGCTTATAGCAGAATTTGTTTCAGAATCAATTCGTTTTTCACTTACCATAAAAGCAAGCAAGGAATCAAACAACATTTACTTTATTATAAATTGTTATATACTTCATAATCGATTCCTGCAGCAATAAAAACGAATCAATAAATTGTTTGTTTATTGATTCCAATTCATAGGTTTTGCTTTAAATTTATATATTCTTTGGAATACATTCTAAAATGCATCACAAGAATCCATTCAATTCCTGGTTTTTTTACGAATTAATTCTCATTTTCGCGGTGGGATATTATTCTATCAAACACATGCACACACACACACATCCACACAACACACAAACACATTGAATGCAAGCTTACTCTCAAGGCAAGAAAGATATTACAAACTGAACTGCTGCTGAATATTTATTTTTTTTTATTTATTGTTAGTTTAAAATAAATTTAATAGTTATTGCATTGAACGAATTTTTTGTTTTATATTGGTCTTTGTTGTTCAACTAAAATTCCATATATGTTATTATTTTATTGCAGGAAAAAAGTGAAATCCAGCAACGGTAACATCAAACAATCAACGAACAGCACTTCAATATACTGGTGGTGAAGAGAAAAAAAAACCAGCCAGAAAAAACGTAGCTGTTAAAAAAGCATGGGAGCTGGGTGTGCAGTATCAGCGGTGGCATGGCTGCTGGTAAGTATGACTCAAATGTTTGTTTGTCACAAGACAAGCGATGAAATACCTTATGCAAAACAGTCACGTCTTTTTCATCATCATCATCATCACCTTTTTGTCAATTCCAGTTACTCTGCGCCATCTGTGGTAATGCACACATACGCATCGATGCACCCGAGGAACATCTCGTTTCAAGGCCAAAGCTAAGTTTTGTACGCTCAGCCGTGGAGAGCATTGTACCGGAGGAGGAATCTATAGAAGCTTTCGGTCGTTATAGCTTAAATCCAACATTTGGCGATGTCTTTCTGCCTTTGCGTAGTGCGGTGGAAAGTGTTCCTACTTTGAATCTTCGCACTGCGTTCGACTTGCAGGAATCAGCTGGTCTACGCCTTTTTGCTCGTGACTCTGTTGAGTCGTTTCCAAACGATGACGACGATGCTGATATCTATGATTACAAGGATGATAGACAGCCGATGAAATTAGTTGAGGAGGAAGAGGAGGAGAAGGACGATGTAGAAAAAGAAGCGGTAGAAGATGCGGTAGAAGATGCGGTAGAAGATGCGGCAGAGGATGTGGTAGAGGATGCGCTAGAGGACAGTATGGTTGACATGATGGAGGATGTAGAAACTTTCGCTCAACCTGAACCCTGGGTTATAGCGGATCGCTATGCTGCATTTTCAGATCCTCCCAAAAAAGATGCCAATTACCTACCTCAACCCTACCGTGCCGATTCGCCCTTTCAGCAGCTGGTGAAAGCTGGGGATATCGACCAATTGGAGCAAATCGCTGAAGTTGAAACATTGAAAGAACAGTTAGCCTATGGAGCTCTTTCCTATTCTTCACTGGAACGCGATGTCGAGCTCGACTTCGAACCTTATGGCGCTCTTGTTCAGTTAAAAGAAGTCCAAAATAAGCGCAAAAACTACAATAACTCACCAAAAGTGCTCTGCTATTTCACTAACTGGGCCTTTTATCGCAAGGCTGATGGAAAATATGTGCCTGAAAATCTGGATGCCTCACTGTGTACATCACTTATTTACTCCTTTGCCTCGCTGGATCCCGATCATTTGAATATCAAAGAATTTGATCCATGGGTGGATGTTGAAAATGAGTTTTATAGACGCGCCGTTGCAACTGGTGTCCCAGTGCTCATCGCCATGGGCGGCTGGACCGACTCAACGGGTGATAAATACTCGCGTTTGGCTGGTAATGAGATCAAACGCCGTGTTTTTGCCGCCAATTTGGTTGGTTTTCTCAAGCGACATAACTTTGCTGGCCTACACTTGGACTGGAACTATCCAAAGTGCTGGCAGAGTGACTGTTCGAAGGGTCCCACTAGTGATAAGCCAAATCTGAGCAAGCTTTTACGTGAAGTACGCAATGAATTTGATCGAGTAGACAAAAATCTACAGCTGGGTGTTGCTATTTCGGGATACAAGGAAATTATTACGGAAGCTTATGAATTAGCTGAACTTTCGAAAATAGTGGACTACTTAACGGTGATGTCCTACGATTATCATGGTGCCTGGGAACATCAAACGGGTCACATTAGTCCTTTATATGGACGCAAGGGCGACAAATATCCCCAGTATAACACAGACTATGCTATGCAACTGCTTGTAAAAATGGGTGCCAAGAAAGAGAAACTCATAATGGGCATTCCATTCTATGGGCAATCCTTTACGCTCGCTGAGGCTAGCAAGAGCTTAGTGGGTGAGGGAGTTGCTGCCACGGGTACTGGTGAGGCGGGTGAATTTACAAAACAACCCGGTATGTTAGCCTACTATGAAATTTGTCAACGCATACGCAAAAATAAATGGCTTACGGGTCGCGATACTGAAAGAAAATCCGGTCCTTATGCCATGCTACAAAATCAATGGGTGGGCTATGAAGATCCCGCCTCAGTTGAGGCCAAGGCACGTTATGCGGTTAACAATGATTTTGGTGGTGTGGCTGCCTGGACTGTTGATCTGGATGATTTCCAGAATCGCTGTTGCAGCGAAGCTTATCCACTGCTGAAGGCCATAAATCGTGCACTCGGTCGCATATCTTCTCCACCACCCACACGTAGTAATTGCGAACGTCCACCACAGCCTACTACGCCACTTCCACCCGTCATGACAACGGTGAGTAGTGATGGATCTATTGGTGCAGGTGGAGCAAGTTCTACAGTTCATGATCACACCACGAGCTGGCCTTCATGGGATACCTCACTCTCAACAACATCAACAACACCAATAACGAGAACTACATCAACGACTACGACTTCTACTACAAGACGACCACCAACAACTACGACTCCTTCAACGACAAAACAAACTATTTGGTGGTCCCCAACTACGACCCTTAGAACAACAACGACCACTACCACTAGACGTCCAGCTACCGCAAAACCAACAAAGCCAGCATATCGTCCCGAGCACACAACAATACCTTCACCTGCAGTTGTTCGCCCCGTGGTTCAGACAACCGACTGTCAAGCTGGACAATTTTATAGCGACAACTCTAATTGCAATGCCTACTATCTTTGCATCTATGATGGCGAGCTGCGACAACAATTCTGTCCCGGTGGCCTCAATTGGAATGATAGCACCAAAAATTGCGACTGGCCAGCGTCGGCTCAGTGCACGGAAAAAGTTGTACCAGTTCGTACAACAACTTCTAAGCGACCAGTCAAGAGAACAACAACAAATAGACCACATCGCACAACTAAGGCAAGTAAACGTCCAAGAACTACAACAACTAGAGCTACAACGACGAGAGCTACAACGGCTAGAATAACAACAACTGTCCGAACACCCACCAAGCCCTGGTCATACTTAAGTACTACCAATAAACCAACAACCAATCGTCCACTTCCACACCGCACAACTCGTAGACCCACGACAATTTCTCACAAACCAATCGCTAAATGTAATGAAGGCAAGTATTATTCGCACACCAACTGTGACCAATATTATATCTGCGTTAATGGTGTACTGGTACCTAATTCCTGTGGTAGTAATCTACACTGGGATGCTATACGTCAGCTTTGTGATTGGCCCGATAATGTTAAGTGTCTGACGACCAAGCATTATCTGCGCCTTATACAGTTCAAAAGAAATCTCGAAGATCCCTGCAATGGCGCTGAACTGGTGCCTTATCCCGGAGACTGTACAAAGTATCTTTTCTGCTTGTGGAATCGCTTGCAAGCTGGTGACTGTGGTCCTGGCTTGCATTTCAATGAGGCAATCAGCAACTGCGATTGGCCAGAATCAGCTAATTGCAAGGACAATGGTGTACGAGAGCCTGTCAGCAATGAAATAACGGACCCAAAAAAACCAGTACCAGTAAAACCTGCACTTACCACGCAACGCCCCACGACAACTGTGCGTACAACGACTACGGCAAAACCTACTTACCCTACCGACAAGCCTGTGCTGCAGCCGTTGAACGGTTATTATAAAGTTGTCTGTTACTTCACCAACTGGGCTTGGTATCGTAAGGGTATGGGAAGTTACACGCCCGATAACATCAACACTGACTTGTGTACTCATGTGGTATATGGTTTTGCCGTTCTCGACTCCTCCGATCTAGTGCTACGTACCCACGACTCTTGGGCTGATATTGACAACAATTTCTATACGCGCGTTAGTGGGCTCAAGAGTAAGGGCGTCAAAGTGAGCTTGGCTCTGGGAGGTTGGAATGACTCACAGGGTGACAAATACAGTCGTCTAGTACGCAGTGCAACATCGCGTACCCGCTTCATAAGGCATGCCATTGAGTTTATGGAGAAGTACGGTTTCGAGGGCTTGGACTTGGATTGGGAATATCCAGTTTGCTGGCAAACCGAGTGCAACAAGGGCTTCCCAGATGAGAAGGATGGCTTTACGGCGCTGGTGCGAGAGCTTTCAGAAGTCTTCCAACCTAAGGGTCTGCTCCTTTCGAGTGCCGTCTCGCCCAGCAAGAAGATCATAGATGCGGGTTATGATGTACCTGAAATTTCCAAATACTTTGATTGGATTGCTGTAATGACTTACGATTTCCACGGTCAGTGGGATAAGAAGACTGGACACGTTGCACCTTTGTATCACCACCCGGATGATGATATTGAATATTTCAATGCCGTAGGTTTTTTTTTTATTAAGCCACCAACTCTTAAATTTTCATTAACGAAACACTATAATTCTTCCAGAACTTTTCTATAAATTATTGGATTAAGCAAGGTGCACCATCGCGTAAGATTGTCATGGGCATGCCTATGTATGGTCAGTCATTTACTCTGGAAAATTCAAAAAATAATGGACTTAATGCTAAAGCACCTGGTGCCGGACAAGCAGGGGAATTTACAAAAGCTGCTGGATTTTTGGCATACTACGAGGTAAGATTTATTATATTTTCCTTTGAAGAAACTGTGATAACATTAGATTTACCTCATAAAAGATATGCGATCGAATTAAGAACCATGGCTGGGAGGTGGTGCAGGATGAGCGTGGTCGCATGGGTCCTTTTGCACGCAAGGGCACTCAATGGGTTTCCTTCGATGACGCTGCCATGATACGTAAGAAGTCACAGCTCATACGCTCTTTGGACTTAGGAGGTGGGATGGTTTGGGCTCTCGACTTGGATGATTTCCGCAATCATTGCGGTGAGGGCGTTTATCCATTATTGACACAAATTCATGATGTACTAAAGCATCCTCCCACGGATTATGAACCCACACGTAGGTTTTAATTCGATACTTAGACGTCCGTGAAAATATAAAAATTAATTTTCTAACAGCTGCACATATCGCTGTGGATCTAGAGTTTATGGAGGGGCCTCAATCTTCATCAGAGCTAGAGATACCCAATGACATTGAAATCGAACATGACACCATTGAGAATGTAATTCAACCCAATGCCGATGTCGAAGAGGATGAGCAAGAGCAAGAACCCGTTACTGGTTCTAATCGCTTCAAGGTTGTTTGCTACTTTACCAACTGGGCCTGGTATCGTCAGGGTGGTGGCAAGTATTTGCCCGAAGACATTGATGCCGAACTCTGTACGCATATCGTTTATGGCTTTGCTGTGCTAAATCGTGACACTCTGACCATCAAACCCCATGACTCTTGGGCTGATTTGGATAACAAATTCTACGAACGAGTCGTTGCTTTACGCGCCAAGGGCGTTAAAGTTACTGTTGCCATTGGTGGCTGGAATGATTCGGCGGGTGATAAATATGCACGTCTTGTGCTTAGTGCTGCATACCGTTCACGTTTCGTAAGCAATGTAATCGAGTTTATTGAGAAATATGGCTTTGATGGTTTGGATCTTGACTGGGAATATCCAGTTTGCTGGCAGGTAGACTGCAAGAAGGGCTCTTCCGATGAAAAGGAGGGCTTTACCAGTTTGGTGCGTGAGCTCTCAGAGGCTTTCAAGCCGCGTCAACTCTTACTCTCCTCTGCAGTTTCGCCTAATAAGAAGGTCATTGATGCCGGCTATAATGTTCCAAAACTGTCACGCTACTTTGACTGGATTGCTGTAATGACCTACGATTACCATGGTCAATGGGATAAGAAGACTGGTCATGTGGCACCCATGTACGATCATCCGGATGGTACGGAGACATTCAATGCCAATTTCTCCATCAACTATTGGCTGCAAAGTGGTGCCGATCGTGAGAAGTTGATCATGGGCATGCCCATGTATGGACAATCCTTCTCTCTAGCTCAGGCCAGTGCTCATGATCTGAATGCTCCTACTTATGGTGGCGGAGAGGCTGGAGAGGCAACGCGTGCTCGCGGTTTCTTGTCCTATTATGAAATCTGCACTCACATACGCAAACGCGGTTGGAATGTGGTGCGTGACTCTCGTGGACGTATGGGTCCATATGCCTATCACCGCGATCAGTGGGTCTCCTTTGATGATGCACCCATGATTAGGCACAAGAGTGAGTATGTACGTGCAATGGGTCTCGGTGGTGCTATGATTTGGGCTTTGGATTTGGATGATTTTAAAAATGATTGTGCCTGTGAATCGTACCCACTGTTAAAGACCATCAACCGAGTTTTGAGAAACTATCCTGGACCACACGCCAAATGTCAGTTGGAACTTGGAGATCACACAATGAGTAGGCATTTTTCAAAAATCGTCTTACCGAAAAGTATTCTAATTTTTCTTATTTTGCTTTCTAAATAGTTGCTACGGGCATTGGACCTTCGCAAGCCCAAAAAGTGAAACCAACAGTGAATACCGTTGTAGAGCAAACTGCGGCAATGAAGGAACCATCTGCCGAAATCAAAGAACCAATTGTGCAGGAACCATCAGTCATGCGTGTGGAGTGTAATGGAAGAAATTTCGTACCACACAAACAGGACTGCAATAAATACTATATTTGCCAGCATAATGAACCAATCGAACAACGGTAAGTAATGGCAGCAAATAACCAATTTATATTTACAATAAAAACTGATTACAGCTGTCCGGCTGGTCTGCACTGGAACGTGAATTACTGTGACTGGCCGCATAGTGGTAAATGTTCTGTACACAACGATCTAACGACAAAAGCTCCCGTCGTTATTCGACCCAAGCCTCAGACAACACCAAAACCAGCGAATAATCCAAACAAGAAACATACCAAGAAACCTACAGGCGAACCAACGAAGAAACCACCAACGCGACCGAAGCCAAGGCCCCCAACTGTGCCACTTGGCAAAAATGATGACTACAAGGTTGTTTGCTACTTTACAAATTGGGCATGGTATCGACGTGGTCAGGGCAAATATGTGCCCGAAGATATCGATGAGAATCTTTGCACGCATATCGTCTACGGCTTTGCAGTACTCAACAGCAATACGTTGACCATTCGTACGCACGATTCCTGGGCTGACATTGACAATAGATTCTACGAACGTGTTGTAGCTTACAAAGCGAAAGGCATACGTGTTACCCTTGCTATTGGTGGCTGGAACGATTCGCTTGGCAGTAAGTATGCACGCTTAGTATTGGATCCTGAGGCACGTGCACGTTTCATCCAAAGTGTCCTTGACTTTATTGAGAAGTACGGTTTTGAGGGCTTGGACTTGGATTGGGAGTATCCAGTTTGCTGGCAGGTAGATTGTACTAAAGGTTCACCGGAAGAAAAGCAAGCTTTTACCGCTCTGGTACGTGAATTGTCCGAGGCATTTAAGCCACGCGATCTCTTGCTATCCGCAGCAGTCTCACCTAGTAAGAAAGTCATTGATGCCGGCTATGATGTTGTAGCTCTGTCACGCTACTTTGATTGGATTGCTGTTATGACCTATGATTTCCATGGTCATTGGGACAAACAGACAGGTCACGTAGCTCCCCTGTACTTTGTTGATAGTGATACAAATGAATTCTTCAATGGCAACTTTTCCATACGCTATTGGTTGAAGAAGGGAGCACCTCCGAAGAAGCTTATTATGGGCATGCCACTATATGGACAATCCTTTTCGTTGGCCGATCCAAAAGAAACCAGCTTGAATGCACGCTCGATTGGACCCGGTCAGGCTGGAACAGCGACAAGAGCAGGTGGCTTCTTAGCCTATTACGAGATCTGTGAGAAAATCAACAACGGTGGCTGGACAGTGGTGCGTGATAATGAGGGTCGCATTGGACCCTATGCTCACAAAGGCAATCAGTGGGTGTCATACGATGATGTGGCCGATATTCGACGTAAATCTCAATTTGTGCGTAGCTTAGGCTTGGGCGGTGGCATGGTGTGGGCTCTGGATTTGGATGATTTCCGCGGTCGCTGCGGTTGTGGCAAACATCCATTGCTGCGCACAATGAACCAGGAATTGCGTGGTATACTCGGCCAACGAACCAATGACTGCACGTGAGGTTCTTTGTTTTTAATTAGTACTAAGTTTAATTCAGTAAAAATGTAACTGTGCCAATACGTTTCACATAGTATATTTCTGCTTGAAATCTGTTTTTTAGATTTCATTTAAGAAAAGTAAAACTATATTCAACTTTTATGCAATCATCAAAATAAAATACTCAACGATTTCAAAAGTTTTTTTTAATTAAATTTTATTTCAATATAAAAGCAATTAAGATTATTGCTTTCGAAGAAAATATTTGTATAAATCTAAAAAGTAAGAGAATACGAGTGGCATGGAAATACTTACACAGAAGCATCTTTTGAATGCACAAAAAACAAAGCAATTAATATCATCAGCTAGATAAATTTATATTTTAATTAGGGTTTCTTTTAAATGCTCTTATTTATTTCATAGATTTTGTTCTTGTTTTGTTGAAGTTATTGAAAAAAAAAATTAACTCAATTTTAAACAATTATTGTGAAAAGACTATCAGCCCTATTACAGAATTCATCGTAATGAATTTCCGAGCGTAAGGCTACGCCACGAATACGACAAATTTGCTTATCCAAATTCCAAATGCAACAGAGTGTAGCCTTACTCTTTTTGAATTTAATTTCGAACGAAACAGAGTGTAGCTTTACTACCCTTTTCAACAAACTACCCTCAAGCAGCTGATTTCAACAGAAGACAAATAAATAAAAAGCAAAATGAAAATGTTTTGGCCTGCATCGTATTTTTTAACAAAAGGGGTATTCTCTATGTCTAGGAAATGCACGTTGCACGGTGCAAGAATATGAAATGCAACCCTGTGATTGTAATGAGAGAGAAGTGCAGTTCATTATAGAGGTATTTAAGCTGTTGATTTTAATATGCTACGCTTGTACAATAGGGCGCTCTCGATCCATTGGATATTTTAGTATTGGATTGTTACAATCCGTACTCTCATGCAATTCTGCTAGACATAGAGAATACCCCTAATGATTTTTAATGGATGCCTTTGCAATTGCCATTTTCGCGCAACAAAATCACTCACTTTCAAGCAGTGCTTCTTTGTTCTTTCCTACATTTAAGAATTATAGAAAACTAAAAATCCTCTGCTGAATTGTGGAAAATGTGGAATTTAAGGACAGGAACAACTAAGGGCTGGAAATGCTTGCCGAAGTTAAGGCAAAACACTAGCCTCGGTTAAAAGCAATTCAAATTTTCTTTCACGGTTGTTTCGCCTAGTCAATAATTCACGTATGGTTCAAATCAATTCCTCTAAATAATCTATCCCTTCCCTTTCAGGTCAAAGATCAAACCTTGTTTGTATAAGGTGCCTGCATAAGTTTGTATAAGTTCTTTGATCTTTTTACAAAAAAAAAAATAAAATAAATAAAAAATAAAGATTTCTCACAGAAAGGAGCAATGAAAATGCATCAAAGAATATTGCGAGATTCCATCGATCCTTTTAAAATGAATAACGAAATGTAGGAAAAATTTTAACTAACAACATATTCATAGGTTTAAAACATTTATTTGACCTATATTTACCGAAAATTAGCCGTCCTAAAAACAGCTGTCAAAAGTTTATGCGTTCGGGTTGTGGAATTGCAATGTTATGAATCTTCGACTACGATGTAATGATTAAGATTTTAGAATACACCGTTACGAATTCGAAAGAAAATTTACGGTATGAAGAATTCTGGATAAGGACTGTATAACACATAGACACTTGAAATTTTTTTATGTAAATAATACAAAAAACCTTATTCCATAATTTTTTTTAATGCATCTTCATCTCGCTAGGTGGCGCTGAAAAAGTAGTCGTTTTCGGCTGGAATTAATATATTTTTCTCCCAATTTATAGAAAAAAAAACAATAAGATTTATTGGAATTTGAAGAAAAAGTTTTGAAGCGTTAAGTTCATATAGCCATAACTTCTAAACTAAAAACCACCAATTTGAAATTTTTATGTTCTTTTATTTATACTTCAAGCAATATTTGTGGTTTTATTAAGATTTTTCCATGCTCCGGAACATAGTTTTATCAAAATTTGTTTTAAGCAATTAGTAATTAAATAAACAAATATATATCAAATCGATGCAGAAAAAAAATAACAATAACTATAACTTTCCCTTAACAATATAAACAAATATCATAAAAATCTGGTTAACGGTTACTAATAGCGCATTCTTTTCTGGAAAAAAATTCTGCATTTTTTCTGCCCTTTTCGAGGATTCTGTATTTTGTCTGTTATTTAAAAATATGTTAACCTCAAAATAACTATTGTTTTTTCTCCAAAATGTTAACCACAAAAGTATAACAAATGCAGAATTTTATGACCTGTAAAAGTCGACGGTTCTGCACTCTGCCCTCTAGTAATACCAACATAAAACCAAATAAAATAATTTTGACATTTTGTATCTTGTGCTGTGACAATTAGGAAAAGCGAAAGTTTAAAGTTTTTAAAAATGACTGAAATTGAATCCACGAAATTGAATCAAGATGCTGATAAAAGTTGTTAGTTTTATATAAACTTAATTGCTAGTTGAATATATGTTAAAAATTAAAAGCAGTCGACATAACCTCAATCATAAATACATCGGAATTAAAAAAACATCAGTGCAGCCATTTTTACTCTTTTTAGTACTCAGTCATTTCTTCACTTATTTGGTACTCGGATCATTTTCAAAAGAGAGTGTTGGGCACTAATACTCGAATCAATTTTATACCAATTTTATGCCCCTTTACATGAAAGCTTTGTCAAAAAAATTTGTTAAATAGTTTGCTAAATAACGACAAGAGTAAGCTATAATCTAGAATATTGGAGTTGTTGATATTATACATATATTTCCTTTTATTGTAAGGACTACATATGAGCCGTGCTTAGCTGCCACCGTAGTTAGCTGCCGCCATCAGCTGATTAAAACCGAAATTGATGTCTGGCACGAGAGTGGCTTTATATATGATAGCGTTTTTTGTTTTGACCTACTTTATGACTTACGATATTACTAGAATTGAGCTGCTAGAATATTACTAGATTACTACCATTGAGCTGCCATAACACAATCCAGAGCTCTCTCTACGAAAAAATTGTTTCAACTCGTTTGTTTATTATACAAAAATTGTAACATCTTATACAATATTTTATTGACTATTATGCAGTCTTTTATTGACGAGGAAAAGTTAATAAGCCTCGTAGAAAAAAACGAGTGCCTCTACAAAAAATTTTCTGCGGGATACAAATCAGCGCCTGCAAAAGATGCAAAATGGAAACAAATTTCCGAAGATATGGGAGTTCCAGGTAAGTGCAAATATTGAGGTAATTATGTTCGGCTTCTGTTTGGATCTGTATTTTTCGAGTATTGAACTGTGCTAAAACATCTTTTTGCTCATTTCAAAGCTGCTCAAGCGCGGGTGATGCAATATTCTGCAAAATTTATCATAAAGATAATTTTTTCATGCACGTTTAATTTTTGATAATGATTTAAACACGCAAACGCTAAAAACCAAACATAATTTAGGTGACAAATATTAATAATATATCTCCAACACACAATTTCGCACTGTTGTCTTTCTCAATTTGTAACTCCAGGCTATGTTTTGAAAAGAGACTCCATGTGCTAAGTGCCTACAATGCAATGCTTTTTTAAATTACTTTCTTATTTATATAAAATATATATATAAAATTAAATGCTTACAAAATTGTCAAACAAGGACGCTCTTCAGGAGTTATTATTTGCCGCAGTTTTTGTAAATATACTCCAATTAATTTTAAGAGCATATCAAAAATCTTTCGAGACATCCTGGTATGGATGAAAAAAAGTTCGTCGTCTTTTTTTTTATTTTTTGGCACATTTTTTTAAAGTACCCAGCGAGCACGCGGTCTTTATTTATTGGCCAAACACCCCACCTACGCTTTTTTCGATTCACACTTTTTCTTTTTTTATAATATTTTCCTATTAATAAAAATTATATTGCATCAATTATTTCGTCCTCTGAATCCATTAATTTTCTTGATATATTTTATTTTTTAACCAACTATTCTTATGTAAAAACACTACTGCCAACTTTGTGTAACTGACAGTCACTACGTTAAACTACGATTTCGGTAATCGTTCTTCCTTCAGTCAACGTCCCGCTACACTACGTCCCGCTACACTACGTCCCGCTACGCCACCTCACGTTACGCTTGGGTAATCAAGCCTTTATTCTGATCATCAGACAAATTAGGAAATATTAGACAATAGTACCATTACAAGGAGAACTGCCCAACACGATAGTCCGTATGCATTTTAGCGTGCTTAATCTTCTGCTAAATGATTTCAGAATTGGTAAAAAGACAGCATGCAACCTTAAACTTTTATGCATTTAATTGCTATATTTTCAACAAACGCTCTTGTTGCGCAGAATAACATTAGACTGCTATATATTGCGATACGTTGTCAAGCCTCCTGCAGCTTTCGTCTTATCACCTCGCATATGATATAACTCTTTCTCTGTCAAACCAAATCCTAGGTATAAGTACAATTGGTCTATTCTTAGCTGAAGTTCCATAATAGTTTCGCTCCAGGAATATCGACTCTAACAAGAAATCGAAATAAACGAGTGCATCAGTTGTCTTTTAGCCCAACACTTGATTTAAGGACACACAACTGTTGTGTAGCATTTTTTAGCAGTCTTCTGCAGTTTCTTCAGTCTTCTAATGAATAATCCGAATCAAAATATATAAGACTTCTTAAAAACTTATGTTTTGTTTTTTACAATTATAAATAAAAATTTGACACGTCCACTCAAAATATCAAAACAAAGTTCTATTTTATGATGTGAAAAAAAAGGGCGTAAAACCAAGTTTTAAGATTGCTAGACTTCCGATTTCGGGGTTCCAGCTAAAATTCAGTATCAGCTAGAACCGAGTTTCAAATTGGAGTTTTTCTGCCTTAGATCTACGTGAAGAAATGAGTTAGTACTCGAGAGAGAACTAAAAATATTTCTTATACTCGGTCTAGCATTAAAACTCTGTGAAGAAATCGGCCGTTAAATTTCATTGAAAAAATACCCTTGAGGCACAAGAAAAAAATCAAAACCATTTTTCTTTTTTTTATTATTATTTATTTTTATTTTATTAATCATATTTATTTCCATTATATTTTATAATGAACATCATATCTGAGTAGGTTGAATTTTGTCCCAACATACCACAAAGATTTATATATCAGTGTTTCAAATTTTGTAACTATGGTATTTGAAAGAGTTAAATTAAAACAATGTTGCATTTTTATTGTTTTCTTATCAGCTCAAAAGAGGTTAATATTTTGTAAATTAAGGTTAGAATTTAAAATTTCTGCATTTTGTAAGGCAGAATTTTTTCAATAAAAATGCGGTATAAAATATAGACGCAAGAAACAAAGACATCTAAATTATAAATGCCACTGATTTTAAAAATTAAAAGTTTTCGATTCAAAATTTTTAGAAATGATCGTATTTTCGTATTATATACGTAATTATAATAAAGCGCAGATATATCGAAAACAGCATTCACTTAAGTTAATTTTCTATGATTTAAATGCAAATTCTAAATGTTTGATAGTTTAAATCATACTTGATTTTATATATATATTCTGGTTGCTTGATAGTTTAAAATCGTTTATTGAGCTTTAGGTCATTGGTCTTACTCTATAATGCGATTCAAAAAGGCAATGCGATTTGAAAACAAAAATCACTCCATGTAAATACATGAAATAAGACTAATTAATGTCAGTTACTTAAGCTCTGCTTTAAAATGCTGTTTTTGTCTGCATTGCATTTGAACTAATCAAAAATTTGTCAAAAAACAATGTAAGTACGTAGTGTGATTTTGTTTTCGAATCTCATTTGCTTTTCGAATCGCATTACCGAGTAAGGCCCCTGGTTAGAACCATTAATGCTCTAACGATATTTTTCCAAAGAAACAACAACAACATTATCAATATGAAAAGGAAAACCTTACAAGCTGATTTTATTGCAATTTCGGCCCTGCTACAGGCTTCATCCGAAATCTTTGTGACACGCCGTAAAAGCGCATTAGAGCTATACACCACAGAGGCGATGAGATTTCAGTGCCAATTTCTCAGTTTTTCTCCCTTTCATATTTTCTTGTTGTTGTTGTTTATTTTTGCTTTACTTTGTATTAAAATCATAGAAAATCAACATAATTAGGGTATTCACAAGGTGTGCTATCATGTCATAATGTCATATTGTCCTAAGATTTTACACTAGTTTAAATATTTTATTGCTACCTTCTATATAAAAAAAGTACTAATATATAACAACTCTGAATGCTATGTTTTTTAAAGTATTATTCGAACAGCTGTCTCTTATTTGCATCCATTTATCTTGTAAATTTTAGTTGTAAAATTTTAGGACAATATGACATGATAGCAAACCTTGTGAATACCCTAAATAAATAACAAGGTCATATAGTATACTAGCATTCACTTAAGGCTTGATTACCCAAGCATAACGTGAGGTGGCGCAGCGGGATGAAGCGTAGTGCGACGTTGCCTCGAGGATAAGCGATTACCGAAATTGTAATCGAACGTAGTGCAGGCGGCGTAGTGCAGGGCACTCATTTTATTCTAGTAGGCTTATTTACTTCTCCTCGTCGAACTGTCAAAAATCGTAACGTTGCGTAGAAATCTATTTTCTACAGACGTGGCTGCGTCACGAGACGTTATGATTTCGATAACAACTTGTACACATTTATCATTAAACAGATTTTAGCTTGACAATTGGCAACGTCGCGCTACTTTACCTTACGCTTGGGTTATCCAGCCTTTAAGTTATTTGTGTTGACTTATGTTATCATATAATTATCTTATCAACACTGTATAATTTTTCACCACAGTGGCTTTTAAACATACCACAAGGCAATCATAAACGTCAGAACAGCTTTTGACAATAAACAGCTGTTCAACTTGGCATATTATAAATTTGTGTGTGTGATGAATTCTGCGCAGCTGCATTTCGTCATTTTGGCCAAGTTAGCAAAGCAAAAAATTGGTTGAGAGTGAGAAAAAGTTAATAGAAAAGCACAGGCATCAAGAAGAACAAGAATGGAAACTTGCAAATGTACGTAAACACTTGGAAAAGCTTAAACAATTCGTACGGCCAGTGAAGATAGTACGACGAACAACGCCGGAGCGCAAGGAACGCACAGTAAACTATTGTGAAATATATATACTTACGATAAAAACGAGAGCTAAACTATTAAAAACAGCATAACAAATAAAGAAACAAGTGGAAATAACAGAAACAAAGTGTTTCAAGAAAAGCATTTCCACTGCTGTAGCAAGAAAAAAGCACGCGAAACCTCCAAACAAATATTAGACTACGTGACGTCATTGTGGCAGCGCACAGTGGACGTAAAAAATCAAATTCCAATAAAGTGCTAGTGATTACATGCAATATATGTAAACAAATAAAAGTGCTAAATATAAAAAAGTAGTAAAATATTTTTAAAAATTTTGAATTTGTAAATATAAATAAAAACATCAAAACCCATAATGCACCATTCGTCACAAAGAGTCACAGTCACTAAAATAGTGCGAACTTTTTTGCAGTTGAGCAGACCGCAACAACAACAACAACCACAACAGACACATGCTTTCCTCCTACACAGCTTAGCAGCTAGCGCAACAGCTTGCTGCAGCGAGCAGCATCCCAAACAACAATTCTTGTCATCATCTACCTACCCTTCTCTTCTAATTCCCCCCACAACGTCTTCCTTAACAAACCAACTACAACGACAGCAGAAGCATCAGCAACCTTCGCTACGATTGTATTCCAAATTCACTGCCGCTCGAGAACCACCCGTCCTTGGATCGCATCCGTTGTGCGAGGAACGCGCTCATGATTTGGTATCAAATCTAAAGGATTCTGAACGCGCAGCCATTAAGTTGGCTCTTGAAAAATACGATGCTATGCGTCAGAAAGAAGGTTTCGAGGGTAAGTCGGAAATGTTTCTCTGTACATGTACTATATGTATATGTGCGCTTGTGTGTCCTTTTGTGTCTGGCAAATGCCATAAATTTTTGTAATCGATGTTGCATGTCTAGATGTTGTGCCCTCCAAATTTTAAGAATCTCAATGTTTTGGACATTTCTTAATTAGATGATTAAATCTAGATTAATAAGGCTGCCACTTCTATCGCTGTGAGGATCTTATGACTTATTTATGTGGACATTCTTCCTACTCCTTGGATCTTACTTTAGTGCATTTATAATTAAGTAGTTATTTAGCATTTACAATTAAATTAGCACATTCAGCTTATAAATTGAACAAGAAAAGGTCAAGTAAAATGGGTTTGTTGTTAAATGCTTCGGATGAAAATTGGAAAATATAAATAAGATTTAGGATATACTATCGCATTTACATCAAAATGAGATTCTTTGATATGAACTATAATAGATACAAAAAGATGTGTGTTGGTATGTTCACAAAAGTTAGAGTCTGATTGTGAACAACTTTTCCAAAGAAATCTTGCCAAAAAAACCAACCAGATACAGGTTGCAACCATAAAATAGGAGAGAATAAGAACTGAAAAACGGGCGTACCGAGGCCATTTTGATTAGGGACTTTGGGGAATCTTAAGTCCCGACTTTTTTTTAAATACAACATAGCTGAATTAAATAAAGTTACTCATCCGTTCGATCAATATAAATAAATCTTAAGGGGTCTTTTCCATTTGAACGACTAAGAAAACCACTTTGTAATTATTTTTATTAAAAACTTTTTTATCATCAAAAAATTTTTTTTTTACATCAAAATACATATAATTAAGTATGTTTTGAATTTTTTTGTTATTTTGGTTTAGTTTTGGTTAAAACTCATACCTGTTTTTGGCGCCATTTTCAAACAAAAATTGAAAAGTTACGCTTTTTTTTACATTTCTAACGCTCTAAAAATTCGAGTTTTAGGTTTTAATAGATAATTGAAGGCAATAATCTTAGAGATTTTACAATAATAAATATTATGCAAAACAGTTTCAGCTCAAACGGACTTTTTCGTTAATTTTTGGTACCGTTAAGAAATTCTGATATGTTTAACACGTATTCTACCCACATATAATAACACTTTCATATAAACCAAAAAATCTAAATTTTTTTTCGAGTGAAGCAGATCCCTTAAAGGCATTTTTCATAACGTTCCCTCTATGGAAGAAAATAAAATAAAAGTATTTCAACATTATGGAATCCGCATTTAAAAATTTATTTTTGTTTTAATAATTCATAGTTTATATGTATTAAAAAATAAACAGAGATTTCAATTTCTTGTACACTTTTTCTTTTAATTTTTTAAATTAATTAAAAAAAAATAATGTTTTAAATAAGAAATAACAACTTAATTTTTAAGTATAACATTTAAATATTAATTCTTTTTTTTTAAGGCAGCCCATTGCTGCGCAATATTATCTAAGTTAATGAGATTAACTATGTTCCTTTCCGATGAAAGTATTAATAAGTCATTAAGCGCCAATTTTTCAGTGCGAGTTTAAGCTCTAGTCAAATTAAACCGAGCTTAACTCACCAAATTTGGACGTTTAAACTCCGTTTAGGCAAAAAAGAAACACATTTTATGATAATTTAAGTCAATTTAATTTCAACGAATGCTAAATTATCTAGTTAAACCGAGTTTAAACGTACAATTTTGGTGAGTTAAGCTAGGTTTAATTTGACTATAGTTTAAACTCGCACTGAAAAATTGGCCCTAAGACGTGAGTCACTTTGCTTGGTTGTTTTACTTATTTTTAACTAATTTTAATTTGCTGAACATTCTCTCTCTCATTTCCTGCAACAGTAACAGGCGCTGTGCACAGCAAACGCGACATTTTGTGAACTGCAGGAAGAGACTTTTTATTGCATTGTGAAACATTAGCTGTACCCGATAGAGTTTCTACGCCTTCGCATAGATCATAGAATACTTCAAATTCCGCTTTCAATTGAAGTGAATCCAACAAACAATTTTTTTGGTATCAATTTTATTGATTCTAGAATTCGCTTTTGGGTCAAGTTAGTAGATGATAGAATTTGATTAAAGAGTTCAATCAAAGGTTTTATTGTTTCTAAGCGACTGCTTAATTTATCTCGCATCAGTGAGATTATCTTATCCAATACAAGTTTAAATTCTCTGCTATAAAAACAGTTCATCGAAATATAAGCCGCGTTGGCATTGTCATCACTCAAACGTTTCGGCGCAAGACGACGACGATGGCGAATTGAGAATTCCTTTTCAGTATTAACATTAAGGGCCAATTTTTCAGTGCGAGTTTAAACGCTAGTCATATTAAACTGAGGTTAACTCACCAAATTTGGACGTTTAAGCTCGGTTTAGGCAAAAAAGAAACACATTATATGACAATTTAGGTCAATTTAACTTCAACGAATGCTAAAATATCTAGTTAAACCGAGTTTAATCGTCCAATTTTGGTCAGTTAACTTCAGTTTAATTTTACTAGAGTTTAAACTCGCACTGAAAAATTGACCCTAAAAGATCTTCACCATGCAACAGCACTACTAATTAGACTATCCGTACCTTCAGAGTCCAAATTTATTTTTTTCTAATGATTTAAGGGTACAAGAAATAAATTTCATAGCATCTAAAATGTTCAGTTCAACGGCTTTAAGAGATTCAGTCAGTAGTTTCATTTTTACTAGCAAATTTTTCATAAAAACAAGACTTATAATAAAGTCCACAGAAATGAGTTGGTCTGATAGCGAATATGTAGCATTTCGAGTCTACTTGTCAAATTTTTCAGAGCTTTGGGAAATTTCGTTTAGAACATCAACAATGACATGAAGCGATGCTTTTACAATGAATGAATTTTTAATGCAGATTTAAAAATGGTGTTCTTTTTGGTCATCATCTCGAGTTTAAAAGTTAAAATGGACCTTTTTTCAATAGTTTGACTAAATCCTTTAAATGAATTATTTATTTATTTATTATAATTGTATTTAAATTAAAATGTTAAGTCTATGAATTTAAAGATTTTACATCAGAGTTCTTGAACTAAGAAAATTTCTTTAAATATGTTAAAATATTATTAAAATTTTTATTACAAATGTTAGGTATTTTTGGATAAAAATTTTAATCTCAGAAAGTTCTATAAAAATGTATTAATTATAAAATAAAACAAAAATGTTTTAAAAAAATGAATATGTGTGGCGACTGAGTAAACCTTTGCTCGTTTGGGCTTGTTTTATTCCACTTATTTTTTCAACTTTTTGACAAGGTATTTGCATCAGGGACTGTTATCATTAAGCTATATCCAAAAACTTAAGCATTAATCATTATTTTATGATTTTCAAGTTTTTGCTCAGATATAAAAATAGTAATCTGATTTTATCTTTTAAATCTTAAATAAAAATTACCTTTTCATTACAATTTTTTTGGTCAAACAAAAATATCATTTTCGGTTTTTATTTTTGGTCAAGGACACGGTTGCACAATTGGACTAAAAATGGTCCATTTTTTCCATTTGGTCCACGGCTCTCTTTTGCATTACTATGCATTACTATTTCTGTACTTTTTTAACGTAATTTATACTACTTTTCTGAACTTTTTCTGCATTTTGTCACAAAGGTACACTGGATTCGTTTACAATAATTCAACGCTGATAGGACTTAAAATGAGTTGGCCGACTAAAATTTGTTTAAGGTACGACTGAACGTGAGTTTTTCTAATGAAGTTTGTTTAAGGTACGACTGAAAGTGAGTTTTTCTAATGAATTTTGTTTAAGGTACGACTTAAAATGAGTTGGCCGAGTGAAGTTCGTTTAAGGTACGACTAAAAGTGAATTGGCCGACTGAAGATAGTATTAGGTATGACTTAAAATGAAATAGCTGACTAAAGTTAGTTTTTTTTTATGAAAATGACAATAAAAGATACGACTGGCTTTGATGCGTTCATAATTATTGTTTATAAAAATCAATATTTTAAAAAATTTCAGTAAAAAATAACAATTATGCCGACTCTAAAAAAGTAAGGGGATAGTCTACCCCTTACCCCTCCCGCTAGTTTCGCCCCTGCTGAAAAAAACTTTCCTTGGAGGCAATAATTTCAACAAAAACTTTTGTATGAAAGCGTTTGGAAAATTAAAAAAAATTATTGATGCGGGCATGCCTTCGAAATTTTTTGTTTTAAATTATCCGTATTTAAGTTTTTATATAGGTAAAATCTAAAATTTACAAATTCATGAATTTCAACAGATAATAAGAAAAACAATTGGCATAGAAAATCTTTACGCCAGTAATAAAAGACCCAAAAGAATACATGTTTTACCATTTGTCTACAAATTGGTTATAATGATGAAAAAATATTCGAACCATGCCTCTGTTGATACCATACCATATAGAGGAACTTCGGGTATTAAGGTATAGGAGGATAATGTGGCATAGGCTAATATATCCGGTTCCTTGCTTAAATTCGTGTAATTTATAAAAAAGAGAATAGAGCTCAAGAATGAAACCAAACATGTTTTCGATCACTTGAACGACACATATGAAAGCGTTTGGTCGATTTGTTTTTTGTTCCAAAGTCAGTGAAGTTTTTAAGGAATACAGCGTGTTATCTATTATTGTGTAATTTTTGCATTTAATACTACGTTTACATTTTATCTCATTTGAAATGAGTCATTTTAAAGTGTTTTCTGTTGTAGTTAAACTTTAAAGACGTTGTACTTTAAAGTCGAAAGTTGAGTTACCGAACCAGGGATGCTATGATAAGGGCGTTTACACAATAATTCAACAGAAATGAGTCATTTGGTCCAATTTAAACGTAGTATTAGGTAAGTGTTAAGGTTTGATTAATTTGCGAAACATTTTGTGAGTTCTCAGCACTATTCAATTTAAGTTTTTATATACCTGATCGTGTCAAATTGGCTTTTGTGGTACACATCTTGGCGGCTAATGTGGTATTATGATTATGTATGTGGTGGCAGAATTGAACATTTTTCTTTTTATTACCTTTTAACTTGCGCATAAGCAATACTTTTTATTCTACTTTTCAGCGATACCTAATGTAATGAGTTTTTTAAGCAACCCTATTGTCATTCTGCTTCCATTACTTTTTCTTATTCATTGAATTCTAAACGTTTTCTTTTGTTAAACTTGAAATATTTAACTCTAATAAATTTATAAGTTAAAAACCTCTCAAAACATATATAAAATATATATAATACATATATATAAAATGAATTCTTTTTTCTTAAAGATTTTTCAAAATCAATTCACTCAAAAACAGTATACCACATTGCACCTATGTTGTGAACCACAATACCCTCCAAATTTCTAGGAAGGCGGTTTTTGGATTTTTTCAAACTTTCTCTAATAACTTTTTTATGGATTATAAGATTCTTATTCTATACTATTTTGTTCCCAATACTTGAAGCATCAAAACTAATATCATTTGTCTGAGAACCGACTCTTGTTTTTCACAATTAGCATAATTAAAATATCTATACCACAATACCCAAAATTCCTCTATAAAACGAGTTAGAATTTTTCCTATTAAGTTTTTCATAGAAAATTATATGAAATAACTTAGAATTTTTCTTATAAAAATTATGAATTTTTTATTTTTATTAAGTTTAATTATTAACTTATGATGAAAAAATTGTTTTTATTAAAAAAAAGTTTTCATATAAAAAAGTCGGCTTTGTTATGATGATACGAAACAAACATGCGATGTCGGACTCGTAAACGAATCCGAAACGAATACAAGATCTCGGATCCATAAATTTCTTCATACAATATTATATTATCTATATACTTATAGAAAAAGATAAACACTCTCTGTCTGTTTGTCTGTGTGATGGCTTAGACTCCAAATTGTTGGACCGATTGAGCTGAAATCGGTTGGCAGTCGACTTGTTTTAAGTACGATATCGTGGAACTAATTTTGTAATTTAGTTTATATGGCTACTCTCGGCAACTGCACTAAAATGAGCGTGGTCCCACTATAGTTACGCCCACTTTTGGGGGCATACATTTTGCCAGTTGCACAGTGCGTTGTTCCCATACAGACAATAATGTGCTCCTATGATAATGTAATTTGTATCCTTAATAAGCTTAAGCCAATTAAGAAAAAGTAAAGAAATGGTCGAAATCAGTTGGACCCTAGGGGTACCTCCCTTAGACCTATATTACTATTTTGACTTGATTTTGTATGGTAGATCATACAAAGGTTAACCGATCTAAACAAAAATTCGTCAGAGGGATAAAGTAATAGATGTGTACTGAAAATAGTCGAAATCGGTTAGATCCTAGGGGTCCTTTAGATCCTTTAGACCTATATTAATTTTTGACTTGATTATGTATGCGAGGTACATACAAAGGTTAACCGATCATAACCAAAATTCGTCAGAATGGTAGCCAAATAGAGTAATAGATGTGTACTGAAATGGTCGCAATCGCTTTTACCCTAGCGGCAACTCCCTTGGACCTTTGTTTACTTTAATGTTTCCTTTATTTTGTATGTACATTTTTAAATCTAAGCATTTAAAAAAAATATAATATACTTGTAGGACGAAGTATTAATAGTAATTTGCAGTTCCTGGTTATATAGAATCTAAAATAGTAGATTAAAATGAAAATGGCACCTAATTTTGTAGGATTTGTTTTTTTTTTTCATCGAAATTTGTCTCTTTCTAAAATTTTTCTTTTGATTATATTATAAATTAAAATCATTTAAATATGCATGAAATATATATATATTATATATACTAAGATTTCTTAATTCTATTTATTAACTCAAATATTTTTTATAATAAAAAAATTTATAAAATTAAAATTTATAAAATAAAAATTTTTTGTAATAAAAATAAATTTTAAATCATTTCAGTTTAGTCAAAACCATGATTTAATTACTATAGGTTGTCCATTCGTGTGACAACACCCGTAACTATGTAAACAAAAATATATTCTCTCTCAAATATAAATGACAACCAGAGTTTTGTGGTCTTCTCTGAAAAAAAGTTATGTTTCAGTATTTCGTTGTGTATTTTTTTTTTGAAAAAGTAGTTATTCTATATATCGCTGTTAGAATAAAAAATGTGGGCACGATTACAATAACTCGGGCGCCACGATTTATAAATGTTTTTTTGTACAGAATAAAAAAAAGTATGTTTGGTCGAACAAGAAATTGATACCGCAAAAATTTATCGATTTATCGATTTTTAAAATTTTTTGGTGCAATATCTGTCCAATAAAATATCTATATCTTTACCATTATCCAATAGATACAAAAGATTGACATGTAATTTGAAAGATAATTTAATTATCTATGAGAAAAAGAAAGAATAAAATAACTTTAATTTTGTGAGCTGTTTTATATTACGTTTGCTTTTAATTGGTGATAAAACCGTTATTTTCCCAAAAATCTTTTTAAGGTGTCAAAAATGTATTTTATATTTAAAGACTACAGTTTTATCTTTAATTTCATACATAGAAATACATAATCGTTTTTGGAATTGACTCTAACTTTGATATATTTGTTGCGAAGATCAACTATTTAATTTAATAAAATGGAAGCTGTTGACCAAAACTGATCAGCTAAAAGTTTCAAAGTGTTTCCACTGTGTAAATTGAAGCGTCAAGTTTACAAGGAAATACTCAAAACTTGACTGTCAGGTTTTGACTAGTGTAAACAAAGACAATTTTGTCATTTCTGTAACTAACTGTATATGCAGTTAGTGATAGACTAAAACGAAATTGAGTACAACACATTAAAGTAGTTATCAAATATATGATAAAACGTGCGCAAAAGTGTTTTAGTTTTCTCTGAAAAACAAATTTCTCACCTAATATCAGAGACGATTCTGTCATTCATAACACTTTATGTCATTCCTGTAACCACTCACCTACCATGACATACCTGTCGATTAATACCAATATTGTTAGGTTTCGAGTCTAAGTTGATTAGACTAAAGCATGGGCGTCCGAAAGATTTGTTCTTGGGGGGCGGAAAGGCATAAAAGAGTCTAGAATACGCATAAAGAAAATTTAAGCTATATAATTCTATTGTCTAAGATTTTTGGTACTAGTTTTGATAATATGATACGCACACTAGTAAAAATGTTACTTGTATCATGCCCGAAAAATTTTTAAATTTAATTTTATTTTTGTCATGTAGTACTCGTAAATATTTTTGTACAAAAGCAAAATAAATAATGTGAGGTCTCTTTTATCATTAAATGAACTCGCATTAATTACTATTGAACCCCTAAGTTTTCAACTTTTCAATTAAGAATACAAAAATTTGCCAATATTAAACAATATTTTTTTTTTTAAAACTGAAAAAACAAACCAAATTTTTAGGTCTTTTTTCAACTTTAGAGGCATATAACTTCTAAACCAATTGCAAGCGGCCCGAAATTTTTCATATTTGGATTGAGGAGGTCAAAATCCACAGCATTCGCAAAAAATAAAAAAAATAGAGTTGTCGCTATTCTATAAATGTTCCATGCCATGCATCAGTTCTAGAAGCTTGCAAGTTTCTACAATCAAGTACGAAAGTATATGCACCTATTATATTAATGATTTAAAAAATGTACTTTTTTTCAATCTAAAACGTATGAATAAAGAAGTACTTGTATATAAGATTAGTTTTGGGTTCCATACTTAACATATTCCAGAACCTCCCTGTAAGGCTTGATTCTGAATCACGAATGTAAGATAAGCACGCGACTCGAAAAAAATCCAGGCATTTCTCAAACTGGTTGTGCGCCGCTAAAAAACGTGTATTTGAAAAAGTATAAAATGGATGTTTCAAATAGAGTTTCCTATTTACATTAAGTCATATAAAAGTCTTGACCATAATATATTCTACTGTAAAATAGTTGGCTTGACCCAATTCAATTCCCCGTACTAAAGACTTCTTAATTTGTAAGTGCGTGGAGATAAATTCGTCAATCCGACGCTAACTTAGCGAAGACTCAAACCAATACTTTTGATACGCAAAAAGTTAAATTCGTACTTTTTGCTAAGTAATTATATATTAATAAGTAAAAGGGAGGAAATTTCCTCCCAAAATTAAATTCGTTCTTTTTGCAAAGTACGAATTTAACTTTTGGGAGGAAATTAAATTCGCTCTTTTTGCAAACTACGAATTTAATTTTTGGGAGGATATTAAATTCGTTCTACTTGCAAAGTACGAGTTTACTTTTTGAATCGAATTTAGCTTTTGGCACAATTTTGAGTGGACAATTAAGACGTTTGCCATATATATTTTTTAAAAAGTAGTGAAACTGGCGTTCATGGTACTAAGCTTCAATACAAAAGTGCAAAAATTCTCAAAATCTGATCAAAGAATGTTTTTGAAATGCATATCATTGAACAGGTGATTACCCCACCTTTATAACGATATATAGCTTATAAGCGCACGATTAAGACTTTTGCCATAAATATTTTTTAAAAAGTAGTGAATGTTATGTTTAAAGTACTATGTTTCAATGCAGATTTTGAGAATTTTTGCATTGAAACTTAGTACCATGAACGCCAGTTTTACTACTTTTTAAAAAATATTTATGGCAAACGTCTTTATTGTGCACTCAAAATTTTGCCAAAAGCTAAATTCGATTCAAAAGTTAAACTCATACTTTGCAAGTAGAACGAATTTAATTTCCTCCCAAAAATTAAATTCGTAGTTTGCAAAAAGAATGACCGGGAGGGGTACGTTTTGGTGGAAATGCCCAGGTAGCGTTAAGAACCAACTCAAATATCATTAAAATATAGCAGCGATATCTGACAAAGTGGTTCAAAACAATCTAAAGTGAGAAAAATGTACCCACCATAATACGAGTTCTCTATATTTAAATACTCAAAAGCATACCTATTTGGTAAAAACCCGATTTGAAAGAGATATATCCATCTACAGTATCAAAGGGTTAATAGAAGAAAAAAAAAACGATTTAACACTTTTATGACAATCTATTTTGTTATACTTTTTAAATATTTCTAACCAAGATAAAAAATAATTAGATATATTGAGAAGAATTACAAACAGCTGTTCCTCAAAAAAGGTCATCTTTTAATTTGACAAAAAAAAATATCCTTTCTGTCTTAAACAGAAAAAACGAAGGCAGCAATCAAGCAGACCAAAATAAATGTTTTCCATTTTTGACAGTCATGTTGAAAACACACTTTGTTAAAAAGAAATCAACAGTGATAACGTTTTCAACTCTTCATTCTCGCATTAATCAATCCGTGTTGGTGTTGAGTTACAAATAACTGCCTACAGCTTCCAAGTTGATCCACGTGCCAACCAACGTATCGTTGATGTATAGTGTACATACATAGTTGCAAACGATATAAATTTAAACATTTCTTTTAAATTTTCTCACACAATTATTTTAAATGGTTTGCTGCTATTTGATGCAGTGAAATGTAAGCATAGAATCCGGTCACGTCCTTGTGTTTATAACACGAAAAATAGCTGGAAGTCATTGAATGTTGTGTATTTTTTTAAACCTTTTTTGTCTTTTTTTATAATGTTTTCTTGTTTCTACCAGATGATTTGTATGCGTTGCTAGATAAAA